>OU892284.1:5404166-5878496 GCA_917834065.1 Ceutorhynchus assimilis
TCTTCGTGAGTATCTTCATTTTGATAAGACGCCCAAATTTTCTGTTGCGAATATTCCAAAAACAGGTAGCTAACAGAGTGCGCAGGTGGAAAACATGTCTATTTGGTGATCATACAAATGTAAATAATAACAGTTAATTTTGTAGCTGAATGTTGAGATAGTTTCATAAATAATATGAAACAACATTTGTCCGACAAAATAAATGGTTTGTTCTAGGCTGTCTCCCTTCTCAAACCTGTAGCAGATACGTTACATAAAAAATGATTTATAACCAGTTGATTTTTTTAATGTAGCTTAGTAAATATTACTACAATTAAATGGTTACACTGTCCTACAAATAAAGAGGTACATTTCTCCAGTCCTACACTCAAAAGTTGTCGATTTCACGGTAATACTTTATTCATCAATCACCGGCTAAATCTTCTCGAGCATCTTCGTATTGATAATAAACCTCAAATTATCACATTGTGTTTATTTTGGCTCCGATTATTTTTCATAATTTTAATAGTAATAAGTTATGGTTTTTTCGAGGAGAGTGAAGTTCTTGGTGGAGTAGTGTGTGCCGAATATACTGCTTCAATTGGTTTTTGCGACAATTGCTGTCTGGAGTTGTATTTTGTTGGTTCAAGTTTTTGAGGTTATTTTTGCATAATGAAACCCTGCCATAAATGTTCCAAGCCAATCAGCGCTGAACAAGCAGAAAAGGCTCCCCGATGCGATAGCTGCCGTGTGATTTTCCATCTTGAGGAAAAATGTTCAGGACTCTGTGCGAGTGAACAGAGGGCCATAGTTGTTCAAAAACGAATTATGTTGTTTTTTTGTGATGATTGTGTGCTGTCTTTTAAAAAAATACCTCTACTTACAAACAAGTTCATTCAGCTTGAGGAGCAAATCAAATCACTGAAGGAAGAACTTGAAGTTATTAAGCAGAATAACTTACAACCGGATACTAGCGACCCAGCTAGGTTTGACTCAGTGATTCTTGAAATCCAGGAACGGGCTGAGAGGGCAAATAATCTGATGGTTTATGGTGTTCCTGAATCGAGGAGTGGCGATTTGCAGCAAAGAGTGGTTGATGATAAGACGGCGCTTTCACCAGTTCTTGACGATATTGGGCTTGACCAGAACGATGTCGTCAGGGTTTTGAGAGTGGGACAGCTATCAGAGGGTAAGACTAGGCCATTGAAATTAGTAACAAAGGATTCAGGCTTAGTCAGAAGTGCAATAGCAAAACGAAACAGAATTAAAGCTGACAGCATTAAGATGAGCTATGACAAAACTAAGCTTCAAAGGGATCAATTTAGGGCCACTTTGGCTGAACTACGCTCACGTGAAGAAAAGGGAGAGCCTGACTTGTTTATTAAATTTGTTAATGGAAAACCCACTGTAAGCAAGAAACCTCCTTCAAAAAATTAAGGATGGTAGGCTCAATATCAATTTATTATCAGAATCTGGGTGGAGTACGTACTAGGCTCGACCAGTTGCGCTGTGCAATTTCTCAATGTGATTATGATGCTGTTATTCTGGTTGAATCTTGGCTAAATGAAGGCTACTCTGATAATGAACTGTCAAACTCAAATTATCAAATCTTCAGGCAGGATCGTAACTCAAGAACTAGTACTAAACAACGTGGAGGTGGAGTTTTAATGTTAATAAAAAATAAATTTAAGGCTAAATTGATTAAAACGCATATTTTGAATGTAGAGCATCTTTTTGTCCAGGTTGATTTTGGATCAGGATCTTCTATTCTGGGTGGTGTGTATATTCCGCCGAATTCTACAGAGGATATCTATCTTGCCCACTGCTCCGCTGTCGAAGAGTTGAGGACTGATGAGCCAGCAGTGCCGCTGTTTTTGTTTGGCGATTACAACCTTCCACTTGCTACTTGGTGCTATTCAGCAGACGAAGGCCTTTCGACTCACTGCCCACAGAATTATCCAGCAAGACATGTATGCGAGTCTTTCTCATACCTTAATAGGATGCAATCTAATGTAGTACCTAATCAACATGGAGTATTTCTGGACCTCGTTTTCAACAGTATTAGTGACTACCAAAAACTATCGATCCAGCAGGCAGTTGACACTCTACTACCAAACAATTATCATCATGTGTCGATTATTTGTGATATTATTCAGGACAATAGGATTCATCAACTGGACTATAAAACCACATATCTAGATTTTAGAAATGCAAATTTTGTTGATTTGAATTATTACCTGTGCTCAGTTGACTGGGACACTGTTTTTAACAAATCAGATATTGATATCTCCACTAATAATTTCTATGAACTGATTTCAAATGTAATTTCACATTATGTACCTAGGAAAACCTATAGGCCATCAAAGTTTCCTCGATGGTTCACACCGGAACTAAAAGGTCTCGTTTTATCAAAAAAGGCTGCTCATTCAAACTTCAAATCTAGCCGGTCAGCTGCTGATTACACTTTGTTTTCTAGTCTTCGGACTCAGTGTAGGGCATTGACGGAGCAATGTTATCATTCTTATATTTCTACTATTGATGAATCAATTCATTCTGATTCTAAACTATTTTGGAATCATCTTAATTCCTTGAATAAAAGCCATGGAATTCCTGATGTAATGCAGTTCAATGGCGTGACAGCTGAATCAAGCGTGGACATAGCTAACTTGTTTGCTAGTCATTTCTCCAGTGTGTACAGCACTGGAAAGATAGACGTTGAGCCTGGCTTTGCAGCGAAAAACACGGTTGACGTCCCGTTCATTCAGTTTGATCTTTCTGAGGTTTTTGAATCTATCATTGGTCTTAAAGATAAGCTTAGCTGTGGCCCTGATTATATTCCTACATATTTTTTGAAAAGATGTGTATTTAGTTTGTCTAAACCTCTACAAATCTTATTCAATCTGTCTCTGAAATTACAGACCTTCCCTGGTAAATGGCGTGACAGCTTTATAACTCCCGTATACAAAAACGGCGAGAGAGATAATATAAAGAATTATAGGCCAGTAGTTATGCTATCCGCTATCCCTAAGCTTTTCGAGTCAATCTTGAACAAACACCTGGCATGGCACTGCAGGGATCTTTTAATAGACCAACAGCACGGGTTTAGACAGGGCAAGTCTACCTCTACTAATCTTGTTCTGTATCACAACTACATTGTCGGGGCTTTCGAGGGTGGTTACCAGGTCGATTCCATCTATACCGACTTCTCGAAGGCCTTTGACACGGTCAACCACGCATTGCTCATTCGTAAGCTAAGTTTGTACGGGTTTCCTGAGTGGTTGCTTTCCTGGTTGAGTAGTTACCTGAGGGATAGGGTTCAATTTGTGAATATCAAGGGTTCGACTTCGTCCGCCATATCGGTTACATCTGGGGTCCCGCAAGGTTCGCATGTGGGCCCTCTTCTTTTTAATTTGTTCATTAATGACATTGGAGAGGAAATAAAGTTCTGCAAATTTTTACTTTTTGCAGACGATCTCAAATTGTTCCTTAAAATCTCAAATTTGTCCGACTGTCTGATGATCCAGGAAGACTTGAACTCGCTTTTTAACTGGTCTCTCTCCAATGCCTTACTTCTTAATAAGGATAAATGTTTTGCTATGTCATTTTCTAAAGCTAAACAGCTAATGGTGTTCGATTATCATATTGGTTCACATTTTCTCTCAAAAGTCACTGAATTTAAGGATTTGGGAGTGTTGTTTGACAGCTCCCTGTCATTTATTCCCCATATCAATGGATTGTCAGGTAAAGCTCTTCGTAGTCTTGGTTTTATCACTAGGAACTCACGGGATTTTTCGGTGTCTGCTTTTAGAGTCCTGTACCTAACACTTGTCCGTAGTATTTTGTCTTATTCTTCGATAGTATGGTCTCCCCATTATTCAAGTCACATTTTCACCCTTGAAAGGGTGCAGAACAGGTTCCTTAAAACTTGTGCTTGGAGACTTAACTTGCAAAATATATCGCTGGTGGATCTGAGATCGAGGTTGAACCTCATTTCTCTGGAAGATTACAGAGTTATCTGTGACTTGAACTTTTTATATAAGCTGCTCAATTTCGATATTCATTGTCCCGATTTGCTGGGTCTAATGAACTTTAGATGCAGTGAGCGTACTGTCAGAAACTCGCCTTTGTTTTCGGTTGTGTACCATCGCACAAACTATGGTAAATTTTCTCCTATTAATAGAATTCAGATTTTGGGAAATGAATTCAACCAGTATTATGATCTGATTGATATTAAATATACAGGGTTTAAGCAGTGTCTGAGCAGGTATATTGGAAATATAAATTGAATCTGGGTATTAGCGAAAATGTTAGTTTTAATGGAATATTTTTATTTTTGTTTTATTTAAGTTGCCAGATTATCTCTAAATAATTTTATATTATAATTGTTAATTTGATTGGTTAGAATGGAATATTTTGTAATTACTTAATGTAATTATACTTTTGTAAAATGGGGACATCCCGTGAATAAATAAATAAATAAATAAATAATACGCCTAACTTTTCTATTGCGAAAAGTTGCAAAAGTAGTAGCTACTAGAGTGAGCACTAGTGAGCACATGTAAAATACCTTGATTAGGTGATTATGCAAATGTAATTATTAACAGTTAACAGTTAATTTTTCAGGTGAATAATGAGATAATTTTATAAATAATTCGAAATTCGATTTAAGCCACAAAATAAATGGTTTGGTCTTCAGTGTCCCCTTTCTCAAAAATGTAGCAATTACTGGCTCATAAAAAACGATTTATAACCAGTTGATTTTTTTACTGTAGTTTGGTAAATATAACTACAATTGAATGGTCACATTGTCCTAAAGAGGTAAGATTTCTCAGCCCTACATTCGAGAATTTCGAAAATAGCCTTATGCATATTATACGTAAATATGTACAGGGCTTTCATTTCAAAACTTGCCACTCACGTTATCTGCGTAAATAGACAGATTTCTAGAAATCGCCGAAACATGTCAACAAATTTATTGAGGGGGTGCGTTAATTTGTTGACGTGTTCCGGCGATTTCCAGAAATCTGTCTCTTTAGGCAGATAACGTGGGTGGCAAATTTCGAAATGAAAGCCCCTGTATGTACATATATGTACGTATACAGATGCGTGTATAACAGTATATGTGTTATGTGTATGTACACATACCTACATTTATGTCGATGGTTTCCATTCGCATCGACGCGCATGCTCGTAAATAACACAGTATCGTAGTATAGGGTGATTCAAAAAGCGCGCCAGATTTGAATTGCTCGAAAAAGAGTTTTGGCATGCCATCAAAGTAGAGGTGGCCATGCCCTTTGTCATTTTCCATACCCAGATGGAGAAGGTTTGATCCAACCGGTTCATCTTAATTCTAAAGATATTTAAAAAAAAAATAGAGCTTCTTTTTTAATGTATTAAATCTGGCGCGCTTTTTTGCTGTATATAGGGTGAATACAGGTTGTTTTCTAAGTTAGAGTTTTTCTTTTTAAATAATGTGGAACTTAAAAAAATACATGACTTTTCCAAATAATATTTTATCGACAGCTCAAAAATAAAAGAGATAGGTATGTTCATTTCAAATAATATCAAAAATCAAATATTTTAATAATTATATTTTTCAAAATACAAAAGGTAAAATTCTCGAATTTAATCTTTTTTTCCAGAAATCTGTCTCTTTACGCAGATAACGTGGGTGGTAAGTTTTGAAATGAAAGCCCTGTACATATTTACGTATAATATGCATAAGGCTATTTTCGAAATTCTCGAATGTAGGGCTGAGAAATCTTACCTCTTTAGGACAATGTGACCATTCAATTGTAGTTATATTTACCAAACTACAGTAAAAAAAATCAACTGGTTATAAATCGTTTTTTATGAGCCAGTAATTGCTACATTTTTGAGAAAGGGGACACTGAAGACCAAACCATTTATTTTGTGGCTCAAATCGAATTTCGAATTATTTATAAAATTATCTCATTATTCACCTGAAAAATTAACTGTTAACTGTTAAAAATTACATTTGCATAATCACCTAATCAAGGTATTTTACATGTGCTCACTAGTGCTCACTCCAGTAGCTACTACTTTTGCAACTTTTCGCAATAGAAAAGTTAGGCGTATTATCAATACGAAGATGCTCGAGAAGATTAAGCCGATGTCCGGTGATTGATGAATAAAGTATTACCGTGAAGTCGACAAATTTTGAGTGTAGGACTGGAGAAATGTACCTTTTTATTTGTAGGACAGTGTAACCATTTAATTGTAGTAATATTTACTAAGCTACATTAAAAAAATCAACTGGTTATAAATCATTTTTTATGTAACGTATCTGCTACATGTTTGAGAAGGGAGACAGCCTAGATCAAACCATTTATTTTGTCGGACAAATGTTGTTTCATATTATTTATGAAACTATCTCAACATTCAGCTACAAAATTAACTGTTATTATTTACATTTGTATGATCACCAAATAGACATGTTTTCCACCTGCGCACTCTGTTAGCTACCTGTTTTTGGAATTTTCGCAACAGAAAATTTGGGCGTCTTATCAAAATAAAGATACTCACGAAGAATTAGCCGGTTATTAATGAAAAAAGTTAAATCGTGAAATCGACAACTTTTGAGTGTAGGACTGAAAATAGCTACCTGTTTATTTGTAGGACAGTGTGACCATTTAATTGTAATAATATTTACCAACCTACATTGAAAAAATCAACTTGTTATAAATCATTTTTTATGCAACGTAATTGCTACATGTTTGAGGGGGGGGGGCATCGTAGACCAAACCCTTTATTTTGTCGGACAAATGTTTTTTCAAATTATTCATAAAATTATCTCAACATTTAGCTGAAAAACTAACTGTTATTAATTAAATTTTCATAGTCACCAAATCGACATGTTTTACACCTGCGCAGTATGTTAGCTACCTGTTTTCGCAATTTTCGAAGAGAAAAAAGTTGGGCGTCTCGGTGAAATGAAGCTGCATTGAAAAAACTAGCTTGTTATTAATGATTTAGAAAAAAGGTCCTCGGCCCCCGGACTAGTACTGGTTGATAACAAAGCGCGCCCATAGCGACCAATAGTAGGGAATTTTCGTAGTTGATTTTCGAAGGGTGGGCCAAATCGTCAATTTTAAATATAATTTTCCGCATTTATTTTCATCAAAGTTCGGGAAGAGGCGTTTTTTGAATGGCTTCGAAAATAGAAACTGTGTATTTCCGCGAGAAAATTTTTCCTTTTTTACATTCAGAAAAATGTTTACAATGCAAAGGAATATCAATTTTTCACATAGGTAATTGATTTCAACTATTCTAAAGACTCATAAATTTTTCCGGAAAATGGAAACAGCTTATTTCTGCAGCAAAATTTTTGTGTTTGTATGTTCAGAAAATTGTTAAAAATGCAAACAAACAAAAATTTCTCACAGAACTGATTTCAGCTATTCTAAAGTCCAGAATACAATTAGCCGGATTTTTGTCAACCCCGGATTTCTTTGATCTTTTTAAAAGCTCCAATAAATAAATAAAGAGAACAATTCTTACTGAACAAACTATAGTTTCATCCTCAAACTCGTTGCCGATAGCAGGAAACCGTTTCTCCTGGGCCCTCTGCAATGTCTTCCTGCTGAATTCCACCCACAAAATCGAAACTATGTGCACCTTTAACAGTTTGGCCATCTGGAAGGTTTTATAAGAACCGTCTTTGAATACTACGTGAGTGACTTCACTGCTGAGTTTGTCCACCACAGTGGCCCCCATTGATTTAAGGATTTCTTTCGCTCCCTGGGATTTGTCTTGATTGTGCCTGTCTTTGATTTCAACATAGGCTTTTACCCCTTCTAGAACTTTGTCTAAGGTTGTTGCTGAGGATGTACTGGAGCTGCTACTTGAATGGGGTCTTGATAATCTAAACATATTAATATTAAAGAGTGATAATTGTTTGTCAAATCAAGTTTCTTACAGGTTATTGTTTGATGCATTTGGACTGTTCATTTTCTCCAAAGCCCTGCGTCTCATCAAAGCTGTAGGGCTTTCACAAACCTTTCTACTTTTTAGCTTATCAACTGAACTTGGCAAAGAGCTTCCACTGCTGTGTTTCTCAATAACGTCCTTGTTTAAAGCTAAAAGCTGCAAAATCATTTTTTTCTTTTCAGGGTTTTGCAGCAGGGCCTGGACCAGCTGGGAGTTGATTTCTGGGGTCTCATTTTCTTCTTCTCGCACTGACATATTGTGTCTTTTGCTTGCAAGTTTCGGTTTCTTGCCCTGGGGAGTCAAATAGCCGGTACTTACTTTGGGTTTCATAATTTTAATGTATCAAAATCATGAGCCCCAAAATTTACTATTTTTGTTAGTTGTTGGTTGGAATTTGGAATGGGTTTTTTTAGCAGCTGGAAATTCAAATTTAAAATGTCAAATGTCACTGTCAATGCCATCAGTTATAGAACAGGGATGGTGCAAGAACTACTCCAGAACAGTTATGATTCAAGTGTACTCTGAACAGTTCTAGATCATTAAGTGCACCGAACTATAACTGTCTTGATCTTTTATTAAAGGCGATTTTCAGCCTGAAATGATTATTTTTTGGTTATAACCAATGCATTTCCGCCGTCGCGGTTTTAACCAAAATAGGGGAAGTTGTGACGTCACATCATATCTGCTGATTTGCTTTTGCTATTTACCACTTATAACCGATTATAACCCAGCTTTGGACTTGGGTTAATCTTTTGGTTACAGCTTTTTGATGTTATTGTTATTATTTTTGGAATTTGTATTGGTGTATGGTGATTTTACAGTGGTTTTGCAGTTGCGTTTTAGCCTTGCACCATGAAAGAAGTATACATTCACTCACTCACTGCAATTCACCATGTTTAGATCGAGGTTTAGATCATCCCCAAAGAAAATCTGTTCGATAAACGAGACTAACGAGAGATTCAGCTCCATTTTTTGTACCTAAACAAAAAACTATTGTTGAAACAAAAAAACAAATGAATAATAAACATAATCCTACACTGCTATAACCATATAACCAAATCATTTCAGCGGTCAGTTCCTTGGGTTATGATTCATAAGATCCGCGTTGATTAATTTACATCTTTTTCGTCGATTTGCTCCGAAATTTTGACAGGCACGTGACTGGATCAGACAGTTTCAATTTACAAATCAGATGCCTGTCAAAATTTGAGAGTAAATTGACGAAAAAGATGACAAAAACGAACACGGCTAATATTCCCAATGCTCCACGTTGAGCCTAGTACTCATAACCGCGAAATTCGATTAATCTCCATCCTCAAGCACTGCAAGAACTTGAGCCTCGAGCTACTCTGGAGTCACAGTCCGTGAACGTCACACTCCAAAGCATGTTACAGTATTGAACCCAGTGCGCTGTTAATACCAAAAATCGAATAACTAATTTGCAACTTATTTAGCTTTATAGAACTACGATAAAAAGAATCAAAATTAACATAATTGTGGGCCAAAATGAGTCTCCAAAATCATTTTTGAACAATTTGGCTAGGGGATTTACAGAGGCCTTTTCTGACAACGTATCCTTTATTCTTACAATAAAGTTCCTAATCTTTTTCCTTGTATCAGATGGTACTTCGCTAGTGAGCTAAATTAACGTATAGGTTACCTCCTGTAGTGGACACTAGCTATTGTTTTATTCCTTCCAAGAGTTTAGAACACTAGAGCTACTCGCTCCGGTGTTAGTCGACCTCGATTTGAAAAGGAACAGATGCGCTAGCTTTCCTCGTGCATTAAAAATAGTTTGAGTTCAGGCTTGAGCACTCGGGTGCAAAGTTAACAAACACTTTTCGAAAGGAATAAGCGCGTAACGCCCCGGAGCTGTTCCGGAAAAATGAGCACAGCCGAGGTCTAACTAAATCTCTCGACAATAATGAAATACTTTCCACCTCGGCATGTAATACGACATTACTTATAGGATTGCTTATCGGCCTCCTTCTTGGTAATCGCCGCCATATTGGTGTGTCACCATTTCCGACGTCATCATAACTAAAGTTCATTTCACGAAACGAGATAGTGAAAGTAAACAAACTTTGACAGGTAAAGTCGAATTTTATTGGCTAGAAAAGGATTATAGTCCGCGGCTCTGTAATGAAAGAGCGCTGCACAAAAGAGCGCTGTTACAAAAGAGCGCTGTAACAAAAGAGCGCTGTAACAAAACAGCGCTGCACAAAAGAGCGCTGTAACAAAAGGGCGCTGTAACAAAAGAGCGCTGCACAAAAGAGCGCTGCACAAAACAGCGCTGTAACAAAATAGCGCTGTAACAAAACAGCGCTGTAACAAAACAGCGCTGTAACAAAACAGCGCTGCACAAAAGAGCGCTGTAACAAAAGGGCGCTGTAACAAAAGAGCGCTGCACAAAAGAGCGCTGTAACAAAATAGCGCTGCACAAAAGAGCGCTGTATCAAAAGAGCGCTGTAACCAAAGAGTAACCCAAACTAACCCAAACAAATGCGACCCAATCTCTGTTTCCGATTTTCATCAAATTGCTCAAACAGAAAATGAATACAAAATAACCCAATCTAACCCAAACTAACCCGTCTTTGGAATGCGACCCAATCTCTGTTTCTGAATTTCGTCAAATTGCTCGAACAGATAAGAATACAAAATAACCCAATCTAACCCAAAATAACCCGTCTTCGGAATGCGACCCATTCTCTATCCTTTTTTACTTAATTCATCTTTTTGAAATTCAGACAGCGCTGTTTTGTTACAGCGCTCTTTTGTGCAGCGCTGTTTTGTTACAGCGCTCTTTTGTTACAGCGCCCTTTTGTTACAGCGCTCTTTTGTGCAGCGCTCTTTTGTTACAGCGCCCTTTTCTTACAGCGCTCTTTTGTGCAGCGCTCTTTTGTTACAGCGCTCTTTTGTGCAGCGCTGTTTTGTTACAGCGCTCTTTTGTTACAGCGCTGTTTTGTTACAGCGCTCTTTTGTTACAGCGCTCTTTTGTTGCAGCGCTCTTTTGTGCAGCGCTCTTTTATGCAGCGCTCTTTTGGTACAGCGCTTTTTGTTACAGCGCTCTTCTGTTACAGTGCTCATTTGTTACAGCGCTCTTTCGTTCCAGAGCCATACTCCGCCCTAGGCAGGACCGTCTTAGGATGGGTATTATAAAACTACTTTGAGAGTTAACTTAAAGTTAACTTCTGGAATTACACGTAACGTAATTCAAAAAGTTAACTTTAAGTTAACTGTCAAAGAAGTTTTATAATATCTGCCCTTAGGTTGCTTTGTATTTCTCTTCTCTGGAAATATTTCCGAACGAATTCTTCAGCGGAATCTGTGTAACTTGATATTGTTTTAATCTAAATTGCTCACTAGTTGTACATATTTTTATTTTTTGCAGTCCACTGAATACTACAGTGGCTAAATAAACCTGTACATACAGTGGCGACAATAGAGGTCCCGCCGCCATCTTGTTCCCAACCTCTTGTTACTTTTAAATATTAATATATAGGATTTAAATGAACATCTATCATAAAAAATTGAAATTGGACGTATTTGATGACCATTATCAGGTCCATCAAAAACGTGTTTTCCATGATTTATGATAGATGTTCACCTAAATCCCATATATTCACACTTAAAAGTAACAAGAGGTTGGGAACAAGATGGCGGCGTTTTCAATATAAATATATGGGATTTTAGAACCAATCAAAAATGAGACAGCAATTGTCGCCACTGTGGGTAATAGAGTCACTGTACTGAATACTTATTTAAGCTCCGCCTGTTTGTTTACCTCTAGGTGAGACGGTGTACTAAGGGCGGGTATTAAAATTTCCCTCCAAATTCTGTCTGTCGTAGGGGGTGATTAACATAACAAAGGCACACTTCTCTGTGAAATTTCACGTTGTTTTGTTTAAATTTGACGGATTTTTGAGGTGAAAACTGAATTTAGTTTGAGCCAGTTACTTTCCTATGTTTTCAGATAATCTGTTATCAATTCATTTTGTAGAATAGAGTAACATCATGTAATGTTTATACTTTTTGGTCACTAAACGCACTTTCCACATAGCGATAGGATAGAGTCCATTTTTAACATGAATGTGATTTTTAGTGGCTTTCAATTTACGAAACAAAAAAGTACTAAATGAGAACATATTTGGTACTTAGTGAGACTGTCATTTCTTCGTAAGAGTGCTAAATTTTCTAATTCTCTCCTTTTCGACTGTGCCAGGTATATCTTTCATTACTTTGAATGAAATAGCTCTGATACCTACTTCCTGAACCTATTCCAGGTACTAGGTACCCAAGCGACAATCTGTGATGTACAAATTTGGAATCAACTTCAGTTCATAGTAGTTAACATTCGCTAGTTTTTTTTTTTAACTAAACGAATAAACGGAAGAATTGTTATTATATGTTAAGGTAACTACATCTGTGTTATTTTGATATCGCATTATTCGTATTAGAAATATTTTTCTACGTCTCAGTTTGTAGGTACTTGTACTAGTCTCACTTAGTACACATTTAGGTACCATAGACTTAAGGTACCAACTGAGACAAAAACATTCACAAAGAAATGTACATTTTTGTTTTTTTCTGTGACGTTATCTATCTTTTAAGGCTCTCATAAGCGCAAATGGTTGTATTATTAACTGAACCAAAGAGTTTCCAGATTTTTCTCCAAATAAGATGAATCCGGTTTTTCACTTTGCCCCAAATCTGGTAAAACTCTCGGCCCAAAGGGGTTTAAAAATTTGTTCAGCGTTCAACAAGGAAATGCAAAAGAGAACATGACAGTTTTAGTAGTGTTTAACGCTGACGGAAAATTTGCTCCACCTTTGCTTTTATTTCCATATGTAAAACCGCCTAGAGCGGTAGTTGATAACATGCCAAATGGATGGGTTCTAGACAAATCCGAGAAAGGCTGGATGACATCAGACGTCTTCTTCGAATACCTGGAATTGTATGGCCGAGAACTGATATAAAATTGGCCGATATCTGCGGCGAGGGGCCGAGAACTAAAAAAATTACGTTTTTTTAATTTTTTATTAATTTTTTCGATTTTTGTATCTATGGTTTAGACAACTAATTTTTGATAAAAAACATTCCAAAGATTTACTTAATATCCTTACATTGTTGATCCAACACTTTTTTTCCATATTACCTACACCTCCAAAGTCGATTTCTTACTTAGCAGGCCGAGAACCAGTGAAATGACCCTATATACTCTGCCATAGAACCGTCAAGCAGTTAGAAAGACTAAATACTAGCTATTATCTGTAGCTGTTATACCACTACCCACTACACCTCATATCACCAAAAAAGTGCTTATGTAGCGGGGCATTTCCCGTAGAATAAGTTGGATTTGAAGAAGGTGCATGAGGTGGGATGATCTAGTTAGCCAACTTATTCACAGAAAGACATACTTTCTTCTATCTATCAAGTAACAAATATTATTTTGGAATTTAATTTCTTTTATGTTCTCCAGGAAGTGGGGATATGTAGGTTTCGAATTCGAAATCTTCGAAAAAACTAGTGATGTGTGATGTGTCCATATTGTCGAAATAATCACTTCTTTCGTAGACTGTAGACTCTCCGAGATCATCATCTACAAATATTTCGTCCTCTAAATCCATTTTACACCCCAGCCAGAATAATGAAAAAATTGTAAAAGAATCAGAATTCAAAATCGGTGCCAAGAAATACTTTTAGGTTGGACACCGTGCCGCTAATCCACGCATCGTTGACCGATTAGATAATTTGAAGCTTAAACCGAATTTTTCTTGTGGTGCATAAGTAAACTATATGTAATCCAGGTTTTCATAACTAATCCTCAAAATTAGCTTACGGTGCATGCCTACCTGAGTTAGACAACCAACGGCCATTTACCCTCATTATAACTACAGTTGCTAAATAAACCTTTACATACAGTGGCGACAATAGAGGTCTCGCCGCCATTTTGTTCCCAACCTCTTGTTACTTTTAAATATAGGATTTAAATGGACATTTATCGTAAAAATTTGGAATCGACGTATTTGATGACTATTATTAGGTCCATCAAATCCGTTGTTTTCCATGTTTTATGATGGATGTTCACCTAAATCCCATATATTCAGATTTGAAATAAGCAATAGGTGGGCACAAGATGGCGTGGCGGTGTTTGCAATATAAATATATGGGATTTTAGAACCAATCAAAAATGAAAAATAAGACAGACACACATACACTGTGGGTAATAGAGTCACTGTAATTATAACATTATTGTGACGACACCAGTGTAGAATCCGAAAAACAAAAAAAATACAGGGTGTGCCATTTAAAAATTAAAAGTTCCGATCATTTCCCATGAAACCGGAAGTCAGGAAAAATTTTCATAAATGTATAAAAATGGCGTTTGGGTTAGTTAGTTGTTCTAGTGCTCCCTTTCCCTTCCCGTTCTGATTTTCAGGGTGAATAGTCGAGCTACATAGCGGAGCAAGAGAGGCTTCGTGACAGTATTATTAGGCAACTCAACCTCTGTTTTTAAAAACTTCTATTTTAATTAAACATGAAATTATACATGGATGTTTCTATAACAAAGCTGACTTAGAGACTAAATTCTATAATGCTGCAAGCCCATATTTATATTAAAATGAATGCTGAATGAGTGAAAGCTTGCTAATTTCCTTATTTTTAATGATATAGGTACGTCGTCAAAAGTGGCCATATAGGTAATTCAAGGTGGTCGATTCAATAATATTTGAAGATTTTTCTTCGATAATTTAGTAAACTGGACTGTGACTGGAAAATCGCGCAAACAAATAGAAATAGAAATGAAAATGATACCATAGGGTTGTCGAAACACACAAAAGTTATTACCACTCACCTGGGTTTTCTTATAAGCTGTGCGTATATTGACATTTAAGTAATTCTTTAATAAGAATGAGAAGCAACCAAATTTATAAATACTGTTGCGTTAACAGATAAAAACAAGCAGGTTGCTTTAAGAGTTGTGAAAAGTAACATTTTAATTTTATTTTCGAAATATTTATTCAGAACTTACATAATAATTACATATTAGGTATTGAAAATAGTAAAACAAACACCAATCTAAATTGGTTACTGAGTCATAGTTTTGTAAAAATTGCAGTAATTTTCAACGAAACTCTTCCATATTCATATTATTTAATATTTATTTCGCATTAAAATTTTCACAAATTTAAAAAAAATTTAACATTCTTATTCCACGTCACTTTCACAACATTCCTCATCCCGAATCCTAGGTTTCAGTGTTAACAAATCCGAATCTATCGAAATATCGTCATCGTCCCGACTACATCCCGAAATTCCCAACGTCATACAACCCTCTTCCATTTCAGAAAGCAGCACATTTCTAGTCGTTTCCATTGAGTCGTCCATGGCATCGTCTATGGAAATTAATCGTTTTTCTATCGGACAGTTTTCTATGTTGTCCAATGCACAGCTTTCCAAAACTTGATGGGCATCTGAGGTTCTGCCGTTATTCTGGACATTTTTTTGAGAACTATTATTTTCCAGGAGATTTTCCATGGAAATTGTTATTGTACCGTTTTCTAAGGAACATTTATCCAGAATGTCGGGATTACTCAGACGATCGGCCAACGATATGTCAATCTGGCAAGGGTTTTGATCACTAAAATAAATTTATCAATTAGCACTCAAAATACTGGATACAACTTTTACTGTGTCTATTGTCTTAAGCGAAAAGGGCCGACCAATAATACATTTGTTGCTAAAGTATCTAGCAATTTGGACCTTTTCAGTTACCTAGACAAACAACAAACCTCATATTATTTTCATGTGTTTCTATGAGTTGATGTGGATCAACGCAAGGTAGATCTGTAGAATTGATATTTGAAAATGTTATTGGTTGGACCATGTTGGACCATTCTAGGCCCATGAAGAGATTTGGAGAGTTTACGTTTTCGGTTGGTTGAAAATTGAGCATGGGAGATTCCATTGGTGGTTGGCAACCTATGGAAAGAAAAACACTACCTATATTATTCAATGTAACATCCAAATGCAGAAATATTTGAGAGAAGAGAAAGATACCGAAACTAATATATTTTTCAAGAAAATTTTGTTGAAATTAAAGTCAAAGGAAAATTGAAAAAGTTGGAGTTAGTGCGGGATTTGAACCCGTGACCTTTGCTTGTCTCATCATACTTAACCAGGTTAATTATGTCCTGTGTTTTGTCGATTTGTAATAAACTCATTATCGAATTCATGATAAAACAAGTTAATATTTCCAAACGTCGAGTCGACTGATTTACACTAAATAATATTAATCCCTACCTGATAAATGCATCGACATGCCCGCTCCCCCATTATGGTTCTGCATCTGTCCCAATGTTTTATTCATATATTTTTCCTGCTTTCTCCATTTGGCTCGCCTGTTTTGGAACCACACCTGCACTCTGGCCTCCGTCAAATCTATCCTGAGTGCCAGTTCTTCCCGGAAAAATACATCGGGATAGTGAGTTTTGTGGAAGGCTCGCTCTAGCTCTTCCAATTGGTAGTTTGAAAAAGTCGTCCTGAAAATTATTACAGAGTTTATGGCTGCTTAATGACTATCCGGTGATTTTAATTAAGATTTTTTTATGAAATACTTTGCTGTTTTATAACCAGTAAGGGGTTCTAAAATAACTTTCCAAACATGCAAATGGTTATATACACTAATACCTAAAATAACAATTTTGTACTTTAATCCGACGATCGAAGAGAATTATTTTCTTAGATTCTAAAATATTGTACTATCTGAACAAAATATTAATCACTTAGATCAATTCTGCAGCTTAGAAACTTACCTCTCGAATGGTTTCTAAATTAATATATGTATTTTAAAGACCTGTGAAAAGATGTATTTCAATTTCTAAAAACTCACCTGTACCTTCTTTGTTTGCGTTTGGAACTTGAACTATTCGGACTCTCACTTTCACGTTCATTTTGGAAGTCTTTCAATGGATCAGGATAATCTAGGAGAAACATAAATTTTATCTAAAGAACCAATTTTGAGTTTCGAAATATTGTGAAAAATAAAAGTTTGAACAGTTATCAGGTTTAATGTTTTTCTATTGGCAACCCAATAGGGCAGCCCTATCTCTAAAATGGAATGTTAAAATACAGGGTGACACAGAGTAAATTTCCGTTTTTAATAGCGCCCTATACATCCAACTTAAAGAGGGTGTGTGCCAAAAATTAAAGTTTTAGTGTAAAAAAATCTAAGAATAACTGTTCAAACCTCGTTATTCTACGATAAACCATCGCTGAGATATACCGCTTTAAAGTGTGGACGACGCTCTCGTGACGTCACGAAAACTTCGTCCAGCGCCCAGCGGCGCTTTGCATTGTTAATTTGATTGTACCCGGCACGCGTGAGTGGTTTTTGTTTAGATTATTGCAGGTAACACAGGAAAAACATTATGTAATAGTATATTACATTACGAGTGTAGAAAGTGACAAATTTCACACGAGTGTTTTTTCGCGCGAGGCGGTAGCCGAGTGCGAAAATCACACGAGTGTATGAAAGACGCTTTCTCACAAGTGATGTACACCATTTTTCCCACGACCAAAAACCGATTTACACCAATTTTCTTTTATTTTATTCCTTTTCATTTTCAACACACGTGCTGAAAGTACTTTCAATACACGTATTGAAAGTATATTGTGATGTCAAATGTCAATCACAAATAATGTCAACAGAATTTTCCACACATGTGCTGAAAGTATTTTAAGCGCGTGTATTGAAAGTACTTTCAGTACGCGTGTGATATTTAGCGCTTTCCAAAGAACCAGTTAGTGCGGATTTTGTCATTTTCGTATATGGTCGTAGGAAAATTTAATTAAATCCACTTTCTCGTGCGTTGCTTGAGCTTTCGTGACGTCATAGGGTGAGATGCGGTACCTTCATAGAGCCATATCTGCGGTATTATTTGTCATAGAGGGGTGCCGATTTCACTGTTATTCTTAGATTTTTTTTCTCTTTTTTTTTGAGATGAAGTTGTTTTTTTGGCGCACACCCCCTTTAATACTTGTGGGGGGGATAGCGCTGGTAATTTGCGACGAATGCCTATGGATTTTCAGTAAAAATAGAATTGTGGTCGAAAGAGCAACACGCCTTTATGGTCGAGGCGTTTTTCAAATCGAACGATTCCTATGAGGAACTGTAATCTCGAAAAATGGGGGCATCGTTTTTTCACCAAGATCACCAGATCTTACGCCCCTAGACTTTTCTGGTGGGGATATTTGGAGAGTATCGTCTACCTACGCCGATCTCCCAGCCACTATGGAACAGTTAAAACGCAACATTCGAGAGGCCATTTCCAACATTCCTATTGAAATGTGTCAGCGAGTCTTCCAACATTTAAGAGCATCATTGGAGGAGTGCTATATGCGAGGGATGGTTGACATTTGGATAATATTGTGTTTAAATAATAAAATCCGCATTTCTGTACTTCCAAAATTTAAATTGCCCCAACAGGTTTTATTTTGTTTTTATAACATGTTAAAAAGGGAAATTTACTCTGAGTCACCCTGTATATTTTTCACTTCCAAATTTAGCAATACCAACCTAAATTTCAAAATTCGGGCATAAAGCTGGGGCGGCATCCTTTGAGACAGGAATTTAAATAGAGACAAAGTAACAATTCGTACCGAGGAAAATAAAAATTAAATTTTGAAGTGTCTCCTTGAACGGATTTATAATTTATAATGGCGGCATTCGGGCGCGAATCTTTGAAAACGCACACCTGCAAATTTTGCCGGCTTTTGGATTCACGAAGAAAAGAATTTCTAAAAGCGTGAGGCCCGAGGTCAAAAATGACGCAAAATTCGCGTATAAAAAGTCCATACAGTTAAAAGTCAGTAAAAAAGTAAGAACGGTCAGTTAGAAGCTTGAGTTAAAAGTCGAGTGATAAGTCATTTTTCGAAAATGTAGTAATAATAAATAATAAATAAATTGGTTTATTTCAAATAAATACAATATAAATACAATTTTCCATAGTTACATTTGCTGAAATAAACATTAAGCGCAGAAGCTTCATTTCTGTTGCTTGTTAGCGCAAATTGGATAAACTCTGTAATAATTTTCAGAACGACTTTTTCAAACTACCAATTGGAAGAGCTAGAGCGAGCCTTCCACAAAACTCACTATCCCGATGTATTTTTTCGGGAAGAACTGGCACTCAGGATAGATCTGACAGAAGCCAGAGTGCAGGTGTGGTTCCAAAACAGGCGAGCCAAATGAAGAAAGCAGGAAAAATATATGAATAAAACATTGGGACAGATGCAGAACCATAATGGGGGAGCGGGCATGTCGATGCATTTATCAGGTAGGAATCAATATTTATAAGTGAATATCAGTCGACATTTTGAAAATATTAACTTATTTTATCTAGAAGGTTTCTCCCAAAGCATCTTAAACTCGTAAACAAGTATATTTCGGCCTAACTCTAAACAAAGTTATCATAAGGAAATTCTTGAATCGGAGTGAGAAAATTCTTAAATCGTGAAAACCAGTGAAGTTCCAACCGGCGAAGAAATAATTTTTGTTTTTTCTATCAATATTTTTTTCTCGAAAGTGTGCTGAGTGCTTGTAGTAACCTGGATTTGGAAAATGAAGCCGTTTTTTTCCAGGTATTTTGGCCCACAAAAAATGGCGGTTATGGCAATTCAATGCTCTACCTGTATTTTGGTGCCAAACACCTGCCAAAAACTTAGCTTCACTTTAGTTTCATAAGCAGAATGGCGCGTTCCTACTCCTTATGTCCATAGGACAGCGCTTTACCTGCTCTAAGGCTGAGTTTCATAATTTGTTTTTCTACAACTGTCAAAAAATGATGATGTTTGCACACTCATGACAGTTTGCGAAGTGACACTTTTTTTCCCAGGTATTGATTTTTTAACGTTCCCATGACACGAAATAGCTGTACCTTATTTTTTTCCAAGATAGATTTTGGCATTGTCAACTTTGAAACATAAACAATGCCGCTAATGCCGCTTATTGGTCACTATTGTAAAACTGATGTCAACCTGCAGAAACACCTCATTTTGCGACCAATCAGGGTCAAGCCTTATTGTTTATGTTTCAAAGTTTTCAATGTCAAAATCTATCTTGGGAAAAAATAAAGTGTAGTTCGCACACTGGTGTCATGCTGACACATACCTGTCAGGATGCCAAAAATAATTAAAATTCACCTGCCTTTGCTTGGAAATGCAATTTTGGCTTCGAATGATCGATATTTGAATGGAGTTGTAGAAAAAATATTGTTTACAACTCGGCCGCGAAATGTTTTTGGTGATCTCGAACGATTTTTTGACTCCGCTACGCGACGTCAAAAATTTTTCGTTCTCGATCACCAAAATGACATTTCGCGCACTTGATACAAAAATAACAATTTTGTGTCCTTTAAAACTGTTTGGAAATTTTCTCTATTTTGCTTTGACAATCTCTGTTGTTGTCTTATTCCATATCTGTACATTCACTGGTATTTCATTTGCTTGTCGAATGTAATACCACAAGAGGTTTCAGGATTACCGGATAATACTTTTCCGAAGGAGGAGTGGTGTTGCTGGTAACGCGGTGAGTGTCAGGTAAAAGTATTAGGTAATCCTGAAACATCGAGTGGTATTCAAAAGGTTATACAACGAACTAAACTTTAATACTTTATTAATTTTTATTATTATTAATAGCAAATGAACAATATTGCCACCAAGCGCGATAATCCCAAAAGGCTTATCACTTTTTAAGCCTCTCGTGTCATATGGGAATAATGTACAGTGAGTTGTATAATCGAATGTAATACCACAAGAGGTTTCAGGATTACTGGATAATACTTTTACCTGTCACGAAACGCGTTACGCAGCAACACCACGACTCCAAAGCAGGAGTGGTGTTTTTTCAATAATAGAATTTGCTATAAATGCCACCAAGCGCGATAATCCCAAAAGGCTTATCACTTATCAAGCCTCTCGTGTCATATGGAAATAATGTACAGTGTGTTGTATAATCACAATAAGCTCTTTTTTTTTGTCACTGCTGATGAACCTGCCTATTTTATTTCTTCTTTTCGTCCTTTCACTGCTGGCTGGCTGTTTTCACTGTTAAGAATCAGTTTGTTGATCGCGAATAGGTTAATAATCTCATAATAGTAATGGCCATTTCCACCAACTATTTTAGGGGCGCCCTAAAGGCCGTATCAGACGTGCCGTTGCCGATTCTGTTAGCCGTTGCCGTTGCCGTCGCGGTTGCAATCACACTTGACACCGTTCCGTTACCGATAACTGGTCGGTTGAAATGTTTATAACGTCAAAATGTCGCAACTAACTTATTCAAAATACAGCGCTGAACGTCGTCGGAAAGCTTCTTCTGCGTTGCTGTGTTATATCATTATATTGGAAGAAGAGAAAGATCCAAACCAAAATCGGTTTGGATGCAGCCCTATTTACTTCGCCGCGGTGCAAGAGGCATGCATCGAAACCTTTTTTTGGAATTAGCTCGAAGATCCTATGAGATTTCGAAGGTAATGTAAAAAAAACTTTCGTTTGCCCAGTTCTAGCATTGATGTTCTTCAACATAAACAACGACTGTTTCAGGTGCTTACGAATGGACACCGCAGCTTTTGAATTGATGTTGGAGAAGGCGACTCCAATTATACAAAAAAAGGACACTGTCATGCGAAAATGTATTCCAGCGGCCGAAAGGCTTTCAATTACCTTGAGATATTTAGCCACTGGTAGCACGTAGCACAGTTATAAACGATTCAGTCTAAATACCTAATACTTGATTTTTTTTAGGGGATTCTCAAGAATCCCTTCGCTTGTCTTTCCGAATTGGACAACGCACAATTCCGGGCATTATTAAAGAAGTATGTTGCGCGATTTCAACAGTACTCCGCAATGAATATGCTCGAATGCCTCAGTCGGAAGAAGAGTGGAGAGTTATTGCTTATGATTATGGACAAAGGTGGAATTTTTTTAACTGCATAGGTACTATGGATGGAAAGCATGTTAAGATAGATCCACCGTTGTCTTCAGGTTCACTTTATTTCATTTACAAGGGAAATTTTAGTATTGTTCTTCTGGCTCTTGTTGATGCACAATTGAGATTTATATTTTTTGACATCGGGACAAATGGACGGATCAGTGACACTGGTGTATGGAATAAATGTACGTTCAAGCATAAATTAGAAAGCAACTCACTACATATACCTGCTCCTCAACTACTTCCCAGGAGCCAGAATATGCTTCTTTTTGTTATAGTGGGTGATGAGGGTTTTCCTCTTACGAACACTTTACTTATTCCCTATCCAGGGCAACAATGCCGCGACAGAGTCGATAGAAAAATTTTCAACTATAGGTGTGTACATGCAGCAAATGTATTGCTATGTTACCAATACCGCGAGTGTTGTCGCTTTTAGATTGTCTAGAGTCAGGCGATGTTCAGGAAATGGTTTTGGGATTCTAGGAGCCGGTTCCAAATTTACAGATCGCCCATGCGATATGATCCGGATGACGCCGTCAAAATAGTGTTCGCCACAATTTGTCTACATAACTGGTTAAGGACAGAGGTTGTAGGGCGAGATATGTATGCTCCAGCTGACTTTCTAGACTTGGAGGACGAAATGGCAGGTCTGGTGCGACCTGGGCAATGGAGAGAGGAGCAGCCCCATGGGATGGTTAACTGGGCACGACAGGGTGGCAATCTTTATCCACGAGCAGCCCTCGAACTGCGAGACCAGTGGTGTGACCATTTCAATGGAATAGGCGCGGTGCCATGGCAAGGAAGAATGGTACTCTGAAGTAAAAATGAATATTAATGAAAACTGATAGAAAATTATTTTTCCATTAATAAAGCTTTTATTCAATAAACTTGTTTTATTTCAATAATAATCTGGATCCAGTAAAATTTGCATTATTTTCAGTTCCCACGTATTTCGTTTGGGCAGATCCATTAGACGCAGCTTGGCGCCTATGTACTGTCCAAAATATCCACAAGCATCCTCTTGTGAATTGATTGGTGGTTGAGCAGCCGTTGATTTCGACCGATCTGATTGTGGGAAAAGGTGTTGATGCTTGTGAGACTGGGGAAAATGCGGGCGGCGACAGTAGGGACGAATCGCTTGTAGCATTGACGTTTTCATAGGATGTCTCATTATTAGGCGGAATAGGGCAAGTACACGATCTGACAGTTTGACACTATTGACAATCGCCTTGAGGTAAAATAAAGATATAATTTACAGTGTTTTTTAAGTTTTTAGTTAGATTTTTTTAAATAAATAGGTACCTTCTCTGTGCTCCAGAAGTTTCTTAGCTGTGCCTAGAGTTTGTTTAGTTGTTAATTGTGGCAGTATAGCGCAAGGGATACAATATCCTTCCATAGGTTTCCATCAATTTTAAATAACAATGGGAGGTTTGATTTGTTAGCTCAAGAAAGGAGAGAAAAATTGATTTATGTTGTTAAAAGAGAAGATCTGACAGAAAAATAGATTGAATATAGAGTAACTATACTTATGTATTTGTTCTTGTGCCACTTGGTTTTGATATTTGTTGGAAAAAACCTGAATTTAATCCATTATAGAAAAACCTAGCAAACTTTTAGATGAAAGGCCACATAGACTGGAACACAAACACTCCGCTCTAACTTTTTTAAAACAAAATAACACCAAAACTTGTGAAAAAGCTGTGAAAACCGCATAAAACATAACCGGCCTAATCTAAACGAATGTAGATAAATGATTTGTTTTACCTCAGGGCGACTGTCAAACTCATTTGTGACGTCACATGGACATGCCCTATTGTAAAGAACGACTGAAACGGCAAAATTGTGACACACTTAAATATACTTCATATAATTATGATGATTCACCTGCAGCGTTGTGTCATAATAAATTCCAATAGAAGATTTCATTATGAATGACTTTGGCAGAAAGTCGACAAACAAAGTCACATAACCTATAAATAGCATTATCAATGTTATTAATCTTTTTTCAATTTTGGGCTTAAATTTAATAATTATGCAGTTTTCGGAGAACGTGATATGTTTTATCGAGAGGCGATGAAGCGATGTGTGTTTGGTGATTGTAAAAGTGATAGTCGAACGAGTTTCATTAAATTAACGACCCCATGGCCCATTTGCCTCTACTGGAGTTTTAGGTAACACAGCACCTGTCACATCACTTTCTGTTAATTTTATCTAACGTTTTTCAACCAAAGAAGCTATAGCGAATGCACCGAATACTTACGAAAGCGTAGATTTGACAAGATGCTGTGTTACCTTAAACTCCAGTGGAGGCAAATGGGATCGTTAATTTAATGGAACTCGTTCAACTATATCACTTTTACAATCACCAAACACACATCGCATCATCGCCTCTCGATAAAACATATCACGTTCTCCCAAAACTGCCATAATTATTAAATTTGAGCCCAAAATTGAAAAAAAATTAATGCTATTTATAGGTTATGTGACTTTGTTTGTCGACTTTCTGCCAAAGTCATTCATAATGAAATCTTCTATTGGAGTCTCCATCAACGTAGTTTCTGTCTGCAGATCCTCGTCTAAATTGGACAGGCTATCGCTTTGAGCTACTGATTTCAATAAAAATAGAAGAACCTTATAAAAAGCCCATTTTGGAGTGTAATATCATTCGGACTTTTCCCGCTACACCTCTGCTTCGACTCTCGTACTTTCCGATGATTTTCCTTAAAAGTGTCCTCCATATTCAAAAACCTTTTCTTAACAATATCACCTGAATATATATTTGTGATTGCAATTTCAATTGAGTATATCTAAGACTGAATGCTCACATGTAAAATTCGGCCCCAAAGAGGCAGCCACTTTAGTCCAATGCCCATCTTTCAAGTCGGAGCGTCTATAATCTTTTGAGGATACGTCCCATAAAATCGGTCGATTTTGTACCTCAAAAATTAATTTATATTCAATGTCCGTAGTCCATAAATTCAATTTGGGATCGAGGCATCGCAAACACTTTAACTTTTATAACTTAGGGGAAACACCGGAGAAGCGATAAATTGTTAAACTGAAAAGTGACGTTTAGACACATGTCACATGGTGTTCATAAAGCGCTTTCATTGGCTACGGTTCAGAACGGCCTCGTAAAATTTAGACTCAAACCTAAACATACAACGGCAAGCGCAACCAGTAGCAGGTACATTTTGAATGGTCGAATTCCCAATCGTAATCGTTGATAGTAATCGGCAACGGCACGTCTGATACGGCCTTTACGATAGGTATGCCCTAAACTGACATTTCTCCATGTAAAAATGTCATTTTAGGGAATACTTATCGTTAGGGCTCCCCTAAACTAGTTGGTGGAAACGGCCATAAGACTCTTTGCTGTCCCTAATAAAAAAAATTGTCTATGCTAACAGGTCATTGATGCTAACGCTATGCTATAGCAAATTACGTTCCTGCTGTAACAAAAAAGTTTTTTTGCGCAACCTGCTCAATAACGCGACTTTTTGAAGCATGTGAAGCGGGCAGAACGTTGACAATTCCAGCCCGCTTACTGTCACGCATGCGCAGTTCACAGCCTGGCAAACAAGAACAGTTCTGTGCAAGAACAATTCCGCCCGCCGAGCCGGGGGGAATGCTGTCAATTTGACAGGGTGTTGATTTTCAGTCAGTCTCTGTATCTTTTCAATTTTTTTGAATTTAATATAATAATAATATTTATTAAAAATGTTTCCAAAAAAGTTGCTCAAAAAGTACTGTGTGCACCACGGTCGGAAAGTGATTTCGACTCGTGCGATATAACTTCACACTCGTCGAAATCGTCTCCTTTCCGCCCTTGATACACAATGTACTATTGGGTAGGTAAGTATATGCCTACGTCAAGAAGAAACTTTTTCAAACATAATTTCTAGTGTAGTTATAAAGATTTTCACTGCCCTAGTAGAAATAATTTTCATAGGAATGTTTTCAGCTATATTCGGTGGTCGGTAATGCCGGTAGTAATTAAAGTCTGGGGAACAGACAGACGGAGCTCGGAACTTTCCCGAACGTCAGCGTGTCGCGAAGCGGTCGAAGAGGAGGGTGTCTAAGTTCCGTCCGCCGAACATATTTCATTCACATTTTATCATTATTTAGTCATAGATACGAGAGAAGAGAAGTTTTTTTCTAAATTCAGGTCAATTATAATTATGATTATAGGTTTATAAATGAAAAACGGTATCATTCAGATAAGTTATTAACGGCCATTTCCATCGCTATAGCTTAAGGAAACTTAAGGGATATTTATTTCAAGTGAAGCTTCGAATGTGACTTTTGTAGAAACAACAAAAGTCACATTTACAGCTCCACTTGGATTAGATATCCCTTAAGTGATAGTCGTGCAAATGGCCATAAATTAATTTTTTTTCTACGAACGTACAGTTGCGATCAAAAAAAAGTAGTACAAAAATTATAAACCCCAATTTTAGCTCCCGGTCTAACATACAAAATTTTGACAGGCAGTGACATATTCTAGGTTAAAAACGGGTGGAAAAATGCCAAAGTAATATCATCTGAAGCTTTCTAGGTTAAAAAATGCCAAAAATATGTAATTTTTGGTTATGATTTAAATTAATGTATAATAGACCAAGATATTTTGGAGTTTTATCTTGTACGTACTACTTTTTTTTGATCGCAACATAAATATGTAAGTACATAGGTACTATTTAAACTTGTATTTCAATAATGATCGTTTTATCCGAGCTTGGTTCTCTGCACTAAATATGATTATTTTTATTTAAATTATAGAATATTTACACGCAATCTTGATGGCCGTAGTCTACTCGGCATCGCGTCGGCGGCGCGTGTAGTGATGGCTATGATATCGTTTGGCATCTTTCGGAGCTCCGTCTGTCTGCTCCCGAGACTCTTGTCCGGTAGTAGGGGTTCTTCATAATTTATTCAGAGGTCAGAGCAGATAGGAAGTGTGTCGTTATAGTTTTTGTTGCTCGTGCTCATGGAATTTTCAATTTTGTACCGATCGGTAGTGCTTCGCTTCGTTTCATGCTCCAATTCATGCAGTTCCACCATCTCAGTTCTTATCTCTGCGTGCTGATAAGAACCTGTCGACAGCATTTCTTTTTTGGAGGCATGACATTGAATTGAGTGTATTTTCATATACATATAATATCACAAGAGAAAAAATTTTGGCACGAAAGTTTGATACTTGGCAATTTCGCGAATGAAATTTTTGACAAAATCACAATGTCAATGTCAAAAAATGGTCGCTGAAATTCCATGTTGTTGGTATTGTCCTCAATTGTCCAGGTAGCAATATTGTCAGCTGAATACCGAATTTATTGTTGGTCTAATACACTCTAGTGAAATAGTCATTATTAGTTATTACCTATTTCTTGCTACTTACCTATAAGTAGGTAAGAATTATTTCCATTTGTTTCTACCTAATGTACAGGGTGTCCCAAATTCGAGGGCCAACATGGGGATATCTGTAACCGTTAGAGATACGAGGTTGGTTAAATTAGACAAAAGTTGCGCATTTTGAAGCTTGACAAAATGCCGTTTTGAAATTTGAGAAATTCCGAATAGGTTCGAAAATATTCGGAATAAACCGAAATTTTACAAAAGCGTTTTTATTTTTTCGTAAGCTTATTTGAAGAGATGTCCCAAAATAAATGTTACTTCAACATTGCCACTTTTTCTGCTTTACAAGATGTACCATCAAATTTAAAATCTGATGTTTCGTCTTTGGACCATTATCATCAGCTTAATTTTTTAAATACGGACCCTTATTTTTTGATTCTATAGGCTTCTGTCCCAAAACCTATGACGTATTGCATTCATTCGAAAAAATATTTTTTTTTGGGACATGAGAAGCTTAAAAAATCGTAAGTAAAAAATAAAGCTGATGATGGTGGTCCAAACATGAAACCACAGATTTTAAATTTGATGGTAGCATCTTGTAGAGGAGAAAAAGTGGCAATGATGAAGTAACATTTATTTTGCGATATCTCTTCAAATAAGCTAAAAAAAAACAGGCTTTTGTAAAATTTCGGTTTATTCTGAATATTTCCGGACTATTCGGAATATTCAAATTTTCAAAACGGTATTTTGTTAATCATAAAATTGCGCAACTTTTGTCTAATTTAACCACCCTCGTATCTTTAACGGTTACTGATATTCCAATGTTGGGTCTCGAATTTGGGACACCCTGTACATGGATTTCCTGTATATTTTTGCAGCCTTTACCTTTACAGTTAGATGATAAGTATAAATACAAAAATTGTGCAGTTTTATAAAAAAAAAATAGCTAAATTTTTAGAACTCATCGTCAGAACCAAAAATTTATTTTCGGACAATTGAAAATTTTCGTACTTTCAAATTTTTCCAAATGAAATGCTCTATATTTTTAAACAGCACAATTTTCGAATTCCAAAAATATATAGTTTGTCTATGTTTGGTTAAGATGTCTCTGTCTCATATTTGGCTCTTGAAAATTATGATAGTACTATCTTACTGCCTCATTATCTGAACCATTCTACCTGTCAAAGTGACAGCTTCAGCAGAGCATAGGAGGTTTCATATTATACATACCTACAAAACTTAATATTTGTATAACTTCCGGAATAATCAATCATATTTGGGCAAAATAAAAAAATACGTATCGATTTTTTTTCGATTTCCTACAGTTTGCAATAAACAATAATCAATTTAATGCGTCAATTCTGTGCACATCTGTAAGCAAATCTATAAATTTCTATAAGCCTATAGCCAGGGCCCGCTCTAGCCTTCCGGCCATCCTGGGCAAAAATAGGAATTGCCGCCCCAAAAATTAGAAATTGATTTGGTGTCGTAGGTAAATTTTCAATTTTTTCGCAGGAGGAAGAGGGGTTGTAAAACCCACCGCAGGCGCCGCCGGAGGAAGAAGTTTTTTTTCGAGTGCCACGCCCAAAAACGTTTATCTATTTTAGTGTACGTGCACACTAGCGACCGAGCCGAGCCGAACGATACGCATCAAAACATTCTGCCGTCCAATCTAGCCATATCCCGGAAATCTGACCAATGAAATTCGATGTGGCTATTTTGAGCGGCATAATGTTACTACATGGTCTAGATCTGGGGTCAGAATGTCGGGACGGCTTGTTGGACTTGTCCGTTAGAAGTGCCGCATGTTTTGTTTATTTGTCGCTCATTGCTCTATTGAAATTTATGCGAAGACATTTTAATATTTATTCATGATGGAGATGGATGCGATAAAATTACCCACAACGTTTGTTTATTTTAATGTGAGTGAATGTCATTTTAAGGTAGACTTATTGTTAAGGCTTCTTCAAAACAGTCGGTGCAAACGGCCATTAATGTAGGTACTATTTTTCCTTTTTTTATTTCATGTACGTCCTTTTTAAGTAAGGTAAAACACCTAATGCTAAATCAAAATTTATTAACCCCTTATATCCAAAAATCAAAATGGAAATATTTCTTAATTCCTTCGTTTCAATCAAAAAAATAACAATTTAATCAATATATTCATGAAAAAAATCCATAGGGAACACGAATATAATATAAATTTCTGAATTGAATAACACGTACTTAAAAGACAGTTATAGATTTTCGAACATCAAACATTGTTAAATTTAATACTCTATTGCCTGTAACATTCTGACCCTGAATCTAGCCCATGCAATAACATTCTGACCCTTTAAATAGCTCTATCATCGTCCCGACATTCTGACCCCTGATGCAGCGCATGTAGTAATATTATGGCATCCAAAATAGCCACATCGAATTTGATTGGTCTGGTAGTCTGGTTTCCGGGCTATGGCTAGATTGGGTGGCAGAATGTTTTGATGCATACCATACCGCACTATCCGAGAAGAGAAAGGCGAAAAATACAATTCTGCGAGTAGCCGCGTTCATACTTAACGCTTGCCCGAGCGGGTCCTAACGAAGACGATCAGAGCAGAGCGATAAAAGGTACCTAAAATAGTTTGTGATTTTACGCCGATTGAGTTGCGTTTTTGAAAATGGATGTGGGAAAATTTATACAAGAAGTTTATTTACGAACACCAATATGGAATCCAAAAAGTCCTTCTTACCACAAGCGTGATCTAATTGCGAAATTATGACAAGAAGTGTTAATCTCGTGTGACCAGCACATTCTTCTTCTTCTTCTCCTGTTCCATAACCATTTTACGAACAACGAATTTTCTAATAGTAACGTGTTACGTCTATTTCAAAATTACGCACAGTATTTCCTTGTTACACCCAATGAAGGACTAATTAGGAGCTAGAAAAACAATCGCAAGCGAGTTACAATCTTCATACATACACACTTTCTCGCATCGCTAGGACTCGCTCCCGGACTCGCAGGGTCTCGCAGCCTTAGGTATGTTCGCAAAGAAATCACTAACCAGTCAGAGTGAATTTCATTGATTGAAACTAGTTTTCTGAATGTTTCTCTGACTGTTTCCAACCAATGAAATTCGCTCTAATTGTGGTTTTGCCGCTCCGGGCAAATGCCCGGGTTGCCCCCCCCTAAAGCGGGCCCTGCCTATAGCTGGCTATAGACAATTTGCAATTCTGCACTTTCTGTATATTACAAAATTTCTTATAAGATCGTAAATATTTCCGATTGGGTGTTTGGCAATCGATGCGTTTTGCAGTGTCTATAGGCCTATTGAAATTTATAGATTTGCCCACAGATGTGCACAGAATTGACCCGTAATTTTTCGTGCAAGTACCCTATTGCGCAACATTTGGTTGATACACGAAAAATCAATAATTCCACCTCTAGTATCAATAGTCTTTTTAGCCATTTTAGGACTCACATTATGTGATATTTCAATCATGTAATGATCATTAACTTTTGGGGTAATAAATAACATTAGCCCTAAACAACTTATCACAGTGGTCTAAGTTTGTAATCGATGTTAAAGTCGCCAACAACTAAAATGACACAATTTTCATCAATCAAATTTTCTTCGCACCATGTTTAAAAAAAAGCTCAAAATATAGTTTAGATGAACTTGGAGATCTGTACAGAGATACCAGATTATATTTTTTCTTATTGTAAAAGATATATTTGTAAACCAATCAATAATTTTTATGTTTAAATGTCTGTTGTGATTATAAAACATTACCATCATCTCTTATGTATGAAATTGTCCCACCTGTACTTCTACTATCACTATCTACTCTCTCCAAGCAAGCTATAACCAGAGGCGCCGACTTTTGAAAGTCCTCATGGGTGCAGAATAACTTTAAAAATTTGTTTATAGAGGGAGGGGGAAGCTCGCCGTAGGCGCCGCCGGAGGCGAAATTTCTTTCCTACGAGCGTGCGAAAAGTGCTTTTTTCTGCACGCATTTAGACACTAGTGCGAAAAAGTAAAATAAATATGCTATATTAAGTCACCCTCTGGTACTTTCATGTCCTGAAATGCGTGCAAAAAAGTACTTCTCCGCACGGTCGTAAAAAAATAACGTTCTTTAATCATGCAAAAAATCTTTTTTCTACGCACACTAACTGACGTTTCGTTTCGTTTTAGCCGCCTCTGTCAACTGTCAGACTGTCACTGTCAACCAATGAACTATTATTCTCCCGAACGTTCAATTCGATAGTATCGTCCATATGAATTACATAGAGACGATACTATCGAATCGTGGGTTCGGGATCCGGGCCCTGTTTCTGCAGAAATCACAAACCAGTAAGAGTGAATTTCATTGGTTGAAACTAGTATTCTGACCGTTTTCAACCAATAAAATTCGCTCTAACTGGTTTGTGATTTCTGCAGAAACAGACCTATTCTATCCTATGTAACTTTCGATACATCGAAAAGATTATATCGATATATTTTTCGATATATCGAATGTAAAATATCGAATAAAATATATCGATATATTTGAATAATATTTTGATTTCTACAAAACATCCATATATCATTGCCATCCCTACCCACGCGCAAAATTATAGTATATTTCCTAACTAGTGCGGAAAGTAATTAATTTTCCACACTCAGTGCGGAAAAAAGTGGAAAAGCACTAGTGCGGAAAAGTGTTATGTACTTTCATGGCCTAAAATGCGTGCGGAAAAGTACATTTTTCCGCACGCTCGTAGGAAAAATTATATGGCATACGGTGCAAGCGCCAGACTTTCCGTTGTGGACTGTCCCGATTACTTTCAAAGAATAGAGATGGAGAATAGCAACATAAAGTAATAGAGCATAAAACTGACCACAAATAACGGAAGGACAGATAGACAGAATCAGCGTTGCCAGACGTACGACAGGTGTGGTATTTATACGACAGTTTAGGGCATCTTCCTTACAAGAAAATCAATGTGTACGGTAGTACGGTCATAGGCGTATCCAGGGGGGGGCTGCCGGGTTATGGCGAGCGCGAAGTCGTGTTTATGTTGGAGCTGTGATACACGATAAAAGCAACGATACTAATATATAGTATCATTAGTATCGTTGCTTTAATCGTTTATTACAGCTCCAACATAAACACGGCCTAATGCAGTAAGGCAATCAGTGCTTCATCTTAATCATCTCAAATGTCCGAAATACTTCCTTCCTCAGAAGAGAAGGGGCTCCGTGAACAAAATGTCTCCTCTTACCAAAATAAAGCAAATAAGTGGCCCGATGCGAACATTTTTGTCGCCCCGCATAAAATAATAGGTGCGTAACATTTGGGTATGTTATCTAAGTACAGGTGAATTCTGACAAAAATAGGCAACTTCCAAATTTTTAAATTAATTTGTTAGTCATTCTGATAACATCAGTGTGAGTGTGATTTTTTTTTCTCCAAAAAAACGATTTAAAAAAAAAAAAAAATGATTTTGTTAACAGAGCCCCCCCAAACCAAAATCCTGGATACGCCAATGAGTACGGAATGTACCACAGTTCTGAAATATTAAGTTGGTTGGGTAATATTTTATGGTAATATGTACCACATTTCTAAATTCTCCTTTTTTGATTATATTCATGCCTATGATGTATCCGGTCCTGTTATTTTAACGGCTGTGTTATGGCTCAATATCTATTGTTGTCTCTATTTTGACGTATAGAATAAACAGTGACAGATAACTTAACGTGGCTGTTGAAATAACAGAGAATGATACATCATAGGCCTGATTATATGTGTTGGCCAAATTTGGTTTGGGTACCTTGCTTGACAACATTACACCTTCACAACCTTGCATGTGAATATGCTGGGTTATGTGATGAGTCAATTGTGTCATACTCCCCCAATAACTCCCCTAACTACCTCGCCATCAAATCCTGGGCCTGCGCATGAAATCACTATCAGCAGCTTATAGTGATGACGTCACCCGCAGACCGCGATGGAATGCTTGCGATTCAGGCTGTTCTAGTGAGTTAATTTTTTGTCGATTTCAAATGTAGAAAAGGTGATTTTCGGTTCGTTCTCACGGAAGAAATAAAGTGTTCTTGATCTTCCAGTTTCCTAGAATTTGATGGTGGGGGGGTTGGGGGAGTATGACACAATTGACACATCACATAATCCAGCATCAAAGTTACAAAAGAATTTTATTTCAATTTGATCAAGAACCCACAAAGTACCTTAATAAATTTATTAATTAGTTTTATTTGATTTCCTTTTGCTCCTGTTGCTGTATTTTTAATGCAAAGATCTATTTTCAAGTTTTCAACATTTTGCGCTCTCGAAAAAAATCATATTTTTTCTAGTAAATATGTACTAAAAATGTGTATTATGTAAGGTAATGCGTACCACAAGTATTCGTGACGCGTACGTCCCTGTACGACAGTTTTTCAGCCTTGTGTACCACACTTCCATATTTTAGAGTCTGGCAACGCTGGACAAAATACCACACACACACACACCACTTGTATAATTCTCATACAAAGTTATGTAAATTTAAATTACATGATACTGGATATTACCACATGGAACATGGAACGAACATTAAACACGTTTGTACTTCCGCATTCCCCACGAGAGTTCCCATGGGTGCTCCGCACCCATGAGAGCTTTCTCATGGGTGCACCTGCCCCGATGCCCCCATGTAGTCGGCGCCAGTGGCTATAACCATCAATATGAACCTCTCCATCCAGAATTTTTTCTGTTAAGCAAGTTTCAAACAATGCTATTACTACCTACTCGTGATCTACTTAAAGCTAGCTAATAAATCTCGTCAAAGTGAGCCGGTAAACTAGATGAGTTAAGGTATAATATAAAAATCTTATCACGCTTGTTTATGTTTCTGGAATTTCTATCAAAATTTGATCTAAAAAAATTGTAGAACACAAAAAATTGTTTTTCCTTCATTATAAAAGTTCAATCAATTTGCATATTCATTAAACTTTTTATTAAACATTTGCACCCTTTTATCAAGGCCATTTTTCCAGGCCATTTTTCCTATAATTCATGTAGGGAATTGAAGTTAAAACAATGTTAGTTTGAGTGCAGTAATTAAGTTTTTTATTTATATCTCTAAAAGATGGAAATTGCAATCTATCAACATCATTAGAACCAGCTATTATTAAGACATAGTCCTCCAAGGTAAAATCTTTTACTAATTCAACAATATCTTTTGTAACCATTTCAAAAGATGTGCCCGGTTTAATTTATTGTTTGACATACTAATTTATTGTATTTTACCCCAAAGGACTTGTCCAGATGTCGTAAATTGCCGGGAACCCACCTTTAACACGGTACGTCGTTTTTTCCGCCAATTTGATTTTAGTTCGAGAAATATTATTCCAACTCGTAGGATATTATGGGTACATATGATAAACGGAACGAGAATCATTAGGCGAAAAATAATGACTCATGTTCCAGTACGTTTACAATTAATAATTCCCCCATTTTTGTTTTTCAAACCACAAACACTAACCAGACAAACATACATAATTTTGAATAAAACTGCTTGCATGTGGATTTCCACAAATCAACGACAAGCGGAGAGACGCGTGCTATGTGACGTTAGCGTACCGTGTTGGCTATATCATACCATATGTAGCGTGTGTGATCGAGATCCATAAAAAGACACGTAAAATTGAAGACCTCACTTTTAGTACGGCACGCGCCAGCTCGTAACGTGACGTCCTTACCGTGTTGAAAGTATATTCCCGGCTTATTCGTCACATAAAATAAGTAACCTTTCCCTATTCTCCATTTTTCCACTTCTTTCTGTGCTCAAATCCTTATTATTTTCTAGCTGCTTCTGCTTCTCCATTTTCTCATTGTTGCTGTCCTTGTGTAGATCTTCTTTCTTCTTTCCTAATTCATTCTTTAACTTTCTCTCATCATTTTCTGCATAAATTCTATTATCTGCCTCAAGTATTACCAGTGCCTCCTTCATCTGATTCTTGACCATTACAAAATCTGATAAGTCTTCTTTTAGTTTTATAATAAATCTTTCATTGTCATTCATCTGATTTATAAGATCTTTGTTCTTTTCTTTTAATTCCTCAATAAGTGGTTTTAGGTTAATATCTTCGTCCGGTTGTACAAAAGATGATGAGAATATTTTGTCCGTTCTGATTTTTTGTACTTTTATTTTTAGTTGTTCAATTTTATTTTTAGGTTCATCAATTTTTTTATCTTTTTCTGTAACCTCTTTCAAAAAACTCGCTTCACTTCTGGATGCGTCCTCCATTAATGACACTGAACTTCGTTTTACACATGCCATGTGCCATATAGTTATCCTTTTACATTATTTCTGTTTTCAAGTCTTCAATAGCAGATTTCAATATGTCAAAAGTGTCTGGTTCATCCTCAGCTGCTGCATTTATACAGTTTTGGGAACATATAGCTAAACTGTCCCTTACAATGGTATATTGTTTGTTTAACCTTGTCCAACAGCTTCTATGAAATATTTGTTTACATACGATACAAAACAATATAGTTGATTCTTTATTTTTAACAGGAAATGATTCGATTTCCACTCATGAAACCTTCACAAACAAAAAGTTTACACTCTCACAAACACGATACCCAATTTATCAAAAAATGCGTTTGTCATGCTTGTCAAATTCAAAATCTAGAGGAGCTCATGTTTGACTCTGCACAATTCAAAATTTCAATTACATCAGATGACGCGTTCCAAAGTTAAGTTATCACCAAAGTCTATCACCTGGGTTAAACGTCGCGGGACACCCTGTATATAAATTATAGGTGGAACGTGCTTTTATGTAAAAGGTGGGCATTTGTTTATAAACGTTAAATAGTGATGTGATGATGTGAATAAGTTAAAGTACAAAAACTAGAAATGTATTCCGTAAGCATGCCTTTAATTTCTCAGGCTTGAGCTATCACTATTTGTCTTGAATTTGAAGGTTGGAAATTGGTAAAAGAGCATTTATATTGATGTTAAAAATTTCATCAAACATCAATCAATATTTAATATAAACTACTATATTTTCTGTGTGTATTTTTTAAATAAAATTTACGCTTTGCTAATATAACATTGTCTTATTTATTTGAATTGAATAATATGGTTTTATCTAATAAAGGAATTACATATTATTGTAATTCTTCTCGAGGGATGGAGGATCCGCCCTAGACAAGCAGAGTGCGGATGTGCCATGTTGTCGTTAATCAACCCTCTAGAATAATAACTATTATTATTTCCAGTTTAATCAAAGTTTGTATTATTAAGTCCTATAGAGGTATCTTTTAACCTATTGCCGTTTTTATAATCAGTAATTTGTATCTTATTTTGTTACCCCTAGTTTTATTATCTTGTTTATTTGAAATTTTCCATTGAACCTCACAACTCTGTACCTGAGTGCCAATAGTCATAGCAAATACTTTTCTATTTCCCAACAATTACTTTTATCTTTGTAACGACTTGCCGACTAAAGAAAATTTATGGTTGTGTGGGACACATTTAAGTTTATTTGGGCCACATTTAAGTTTATTTGTCTGTTCAGACTACTAAGAAGGGTACAGGGTTATACCAAACAATTGGTTGTTTAGCCGATGGTCAGAAAACCATATAAAAATTGTTTTAGATCTGAGGAAGGGATTGCCATTTTTCTGTTCAGCAGATTCATTGCAGTCGCGACGCTGACCAGACGTGTATCTATTTTCTCCAGTTATTTAAAAGTACATTTTTAAATAATACCTTTCAAAACTAAATATTGAATTAAAAGGTTGTGTTTGTTTAAATTTTACACGGGTAACAGCGGTAAAGGCACAGCATTCGGTGGCAGCGACTACAACAATGCGCGTCAGAGTGGCTCCAGCGTTCCAACCGCCTCCTCCACCACCCCAGGAGGTTCCCTGGTATCCCCAACAATGGCAGTACCAAGTTCGGGATGCCTTCAACAAACCGAAATATTTCTACCCGCGGTACACGGAATATGCCAACCAATTGCCGCCCGTGTATGCGGAACTCCAGCCAGTAAATCGGTCCGCTAATGGGCTGATGTCTCCTAACCAGGTCAAGGACGGACAAAGGGAATGGGCAGTTTCCCCGGTAACTACTGCAGTGATGCCTGCAAGACCGGCTACAATAGAATTAGGTAGCCCACCTGCCTCGACCGCTTTCCGGTCGTCATGGACCCTAGCAGACCCAGTGCTAGTTCCCCAGGTGGAACTACCGCCGCTGAATCGGCGCCGCTCCAGATCCGCGACGCCCTACCAGGTAGACGTCACCGAGAACCCGTTGCGATTGAGGTTCCGACGCACCAGTTGGAACTCCGAGGATGAGGTAAATTGTAATACACCCAGAGAAAAAAAATGTAATATTGACAAAAATACTATTATTTAATGTTAATAATAATTCATTGTTTTTATAAATAAAAATATATATTTAACAGTATCATTCTACTTTTAACTTCATCATTAATAACAGTGTTATAATACATTATTATTATCTTTAAAGAAATATAAAGTATTATTATTCTGACAACTGATAAATGTTACTAATAACTCAAGGTATTTCATTATTCACAATTCTCACTCTATAACTAACAATCAGAATTGGTAATAAATATGTTTCTTACGCACATCTTACCATTTTAATATAAACAATAGTACTATGGATACTACACAAAATAATTCTGAATTGCTCTAAATGAGAAACGAGAGTGAAACAATTTGAATTTTATTTGTTACAATACTGTGTAAGCTGGTGAAGTTTGTATTTGCATCTGTTGACCTAATATAAATAAAAATAACAATAAAGTATATATTCAAGACTTTTACTATCCCCAAACCGTTATTATGATATAATTAGTATTGACAAAGTGAAGGGTTTCTAAAGGACAGATTAATGAGAAATTAATATTCAATATTGTCTTAAATTTAGGTACCTATGTTATGTATAGCCAAATTTTGGTATAATAAGCAATAAGCTCACTACGAAAAGTAGCACTTCAGCTCTTAGTAGAATCTTCCCAATTTTTATTATTTACCTAATGGTGAAATTACAACATATGTGGGTGCATCTGGTGATTTTATTATTAAAGTCTGTATTTTTTTTAAAGATAATTCCCCAAGTCAAAAATAAGTAACTATATATGTTGGCAACACAAGCCTTTTCTACATGAAAAATTTGAAAGCATTGACAATTTTACATTGCCAACATAATGTCATTTTGACATTTATCTTTAAAAAAAAAAAAAACAGACTTTACTAAACAGCAATTTTTGCTGTAATTAGTGAAAATCAGTTCGTTGGGAAACCCCGATTGGATTGTCTTAGATGGCGCCACGATCAAATTTCGATCGTCGTACTTATTCTTATATGTATTATTAAAAATATCGTTAAATAAATAATAAAAATAAAATGCAAAGAAGTCCTCTTCTCAGAATCCTCTATTAAAATGCTACTATAGTTTGGGGTTGAATTTCCCCCCTTCAACCCCGACATAAAAGTTTGTTTTTTTTTCGACAGCTTTGGGGTTGAATTTTCCCCCTTCAACCCTGAGATAAACATGTGCTCTTTTGATATGTCCCTCGTATCTGTTCAAGTAATATTTCCACCAACTTTGGTGGTGCTACAAAATTTCCGATATCTGATTTCATTTAGGTACATTTTTGGGGCGAAATCTACCCCCTTCAACCCCTCCCTGGACAAATTATTTTTTAGTATGTGATGTACAGTGGGAATCATTGCAATTGGCACACACTATATAAATATCCCTCGTAATGTGTCAAATCTGACACACAGTAATAGCAAAATGCTGCACTAAATAGATTTATTGGTTAGAATTTTGACTTGATACGAGGGATTTTAAAGAGTGTGTGCCAATTGCAATTGATTCCGACTGTACATCACCCCTAGTATTATTTCCACCAAATTTGATGATGTTACAGAATCTTCTAGAATAAATTTTTTGATTTATTTTATTTGTGTCACTACTTAATTTGGTCAACTGTAAAAAAACGATTTTCATTTCTGAATCTGTTGTTAACTTCAACGACGTGATAATTCAAGTAAGGAGATCAATCAATTATCGAGAATTAGACTCAATAATTAGTAGTATGATGAATGTTTTCTAAATAATAAAAATTCAAAAGTGGCGAATCATCTCAAGTTTTTTAGTAATAGCACAATCAAAATACAAACAAGGCCAAAAGTTGGTGCATGTCTGATAATCATACCTATTAGGTGCACTTAGAATGGTTCCAAGTCAAACAGCATACAGGGTAGTTCAAAAAATTTTAAATTATAGTAATATTTACTTGAATAAAATAAAAAATTCGCACTTTGAGGAGAGTTTTTTTAGTATTCATATTATCATTAGTAATGTTTTAACTTGTTAAAAAAAATTGCGATACTTTAAAGTTGTGTTGAATATCATTGCAACAAACATGAATTTTGTGATTCCAAAAAAAAATTAAAAATCTAAGTTAATTTTACAAATCTACTTGAATTTGAACAAAGTTATGTAAAATTGATTTGATTTTAATTAATTTTTGAAAGAATTAAGGACGGAAATAAAAAATAGAAAAACCATAGAAATTATTGATTTTTCTCGAAAAAAAATAAAAAAAATCTTAGGAGGCTATGTTTTGGTATTTAGCCATAATTTTTAATTCCGAACAACTTTTCTTTATAACATTTTGCTAAATCTTTTAAAATAAGGGTACTTTACAGTACAATTTTGATATTGTTTGAGCTACCCTGTATGCTGTTTGACTTGCAACCATTCTAAGTGCATCTAATATGATTATCAGACATGCAACAACTTTTGGCCTTGTTTGTATTTGGGTTGTGCTATTACTAAAAACAATCCCCATGTTGCACACTTAAATAATCACACTGTATACAGGATGTCCGGTAAGTATATGGCATACTCTCGGGAGCGTATAGGAGGGGTCAAAATAACCCTACTTGCCCCTTAACGGAGATACAGAGTCCCAAAAGAGTACTTGGCGATTCACATATTTGGCTCTAACTTTTGAACCGACTTGTATAATTTAAAGAAGTTTTAATATTTTATATTGGCCATAAAGACTTCATAAAACCATACTACAGTAGATGTTTCACATAGTCTGGGAAGTCAGGAACGGACTTGCCACCATATTCATTGTGCCAAATTTTTGACAGGAGTCATTTTACATAGCTGAAAACTGATTTTTCAAATACTTTGGTCATTTCTCTTGGAAAAAAGTGCTCTACATTTGTTTTGATTAAATCAGCCGTTTCCGAAAAAATAAGGTTTTTGTATAACACGTTTGATCATTCACCTTCGAAATTTATTTAATAATCAAGTTGATCCTAGATCAAAAAAAATAGGTAGAAGTTGAGTTATGAAAAGTACCTTTTCATGGCAAAAAGGTTCGGTTTCAGGTACTTTTTATACGTCAACTTCTACTTGTTTTTCTTAATCTAGGATCAACTTGATTATTAAATTTTCGAAGGTAAATGATTAAACGTGTTATACAAAAATCTAATTTTTTCGGAAACGGCTGATTTAATCGAAACAAATGTAGAGCACCTTTTTCCAAAAGAAATTTAATTTAAAAAATCAGTTTTCAGCTCTGTAAAATGACTTCTGTCAAAAATTTGGCACAATGAATAGGTACCTATGGTGTAGGGTTGCCACCTGCCCTTTTTTGAAAAGGACAGTCCTTTTTTGAAAAGGACAGTCCTTTTTTCAAACAAATTGTCCTTGTGACTTTTCAAACCTTAAAATGTCCTTTTTAAAAACTATTTCGATAAGTACCACTATTTTTCGGGACGAATCTATTCGCACTCGCAGCAGGACCGGTGCAGCCCGCGAGCTTCCAGTAACCCAGTCCCAGGTCTGGTTTTTCGAACGCACTTGGTACGCAGCTGTCGAAAAAGTTTGTAAGTAACTATAACTGCTTACGAACAGACCACTTTCTAACCTAACTTGAAGAAAAAATTAACAGTACGAAAAAAATGTATCTTTATATGTTATTAGAAAAAGATGGGAATATACTCAGTGCACACTGATTAATAAATGGAAATCTAAAACTTCTACATAGGTCAGAAAATGGTCAGTTCGTAAGCAGCTTATACTATACTGCGTTTTTTTTCAAGATTAACTAAGACATTGACAACATGAAAACTTGAAAACATAAACAACGTCACTATTGGTCAGAAGATGCCGGTGAACACGATACCTCGCCTACCTGGCAGGGACACGGGACACGGCATTTTGTGACCAATGAACGCCAAGCGATGTTGGCATAGAATAAGGTTCATAGTGGGGATAGAATGGACAGTCCCATTACACGGGTCGGACCACCATTTGTGGCGCCATCTGTTGTCTATGAAATGAGCTCATCCCATTGTAGCAGCTTGCAGAGCAGTTCGCTTCTTATTTATTTTAAAATAAAGACACAATTTGATTCAAATTCAACAAATAACGGTTTATTACAAAGAAAGAAGAAAATTAGGTATGTTGGCTTTTCAAAGCTTGTCAACAAAGTCAACACTTAACAACACAGAATTAAATAACAATAATAGTCTTTACACTAAACATAACACTGTGAAAGTCCACAAATACACACAGATAACGCTCTGTTAACAATACGAAACACTTTTTTAACAAACACGAGTATTAAAACAACAAGAAGCACAACGTTTTCCAGTTCATCGTTTTGTCATCATTTGTCACACAGAATACATATCCTCACGGATAGAAGGCAAACTGCCTAATAAACATTTGGGGAACAATGCGCCGTCACGGCGCTGTGAATGCGATCCGAACTATTTATATTATAGGTTTCTGTAATCAAATAAACTGTCAAAATAGTTCACCCAATGTCAATTTTTTCAATAATAATTTTTCCCAATGATTTTTCCTCATTATAGCCGAATTCGATTCGACGGCTTTTACTTCCGAGTAGAGCAAAAACGGCCAAAACTTCTTGTGTTTGCGTCGCTAAATTCACCAAAATGTGGCACCGCCACGGATGCGGTGATTACGATTCACTAATGCCAATGCCCTGTGGTTTGGCAAATCCTGTTCAACTTAACACTGCTTTTTCTACCATTCCACTACGGTGCCTACACCAGGTGAATTTAGTCACTCTCGGGTTTTGTGTAAGATCTGATTTTTTTTTGAATTCAATAAACATTTTTCTGGATTTAAAATGCACACCAACACTAAGACGAATTATTTTGACATATTTTTTTGACACATAGGTAACAGGTAAACGAGGTAAATTAAATCTCATTGGGTAAACTGCAAAAGTAAACAGTGACCTGTATATTTTCTGATGGCCTTCAATCCGCACCTGTAATTGTGTTTCACTCCAGCGTCCCCAAGCGGATGCGATCCGAAGCTTTTTATTTAGGCCCCGCCCTCCATTAAGCTTTTTTTTCTATCCGTGAGGATATGTGTTCTGTGATTTGTCATTCCATTAATTTATGTCGGTTCATGTCATAATTTAAATAGTAATCACGTCACCCTTCTTCTGAAGCGGAGATACCTTGGAGATACAATCAACAACGCGTACGCAAATCAATTGACAGCGCCTCTACCGGGCATGAAACAAGTTTATCATCGAACCAAGTGGTACATTTGAAGATCGCGGGGTATGGATGTTGGTTATGTTTTGACTGGTTGTCAATGTCTTAGTTCATTTTGAAAAAAAAAACGCAATATACCTTATTATGTAATTTGTGAAGAATAAACAATAAGTTATCCAAATATTTATATATATATTATTTTTTTTTTTTATTATCCTGTCTTGGAATGTCCTTTTTCCACTTTTAGAAAAGGTGGCAACCCTACTATGGTGGCAAGTCCGTTCCTGACTTCCCAGAATATGTGAAACGTCTACTGAAGTATGGTTTAATGAGTTTTTATCATAGTTGTTTCCACCAACTATTTTTGGGGAGCCCTAACGATAAGTATTCCCTAAACTTCATTTCTCCATGTAAAAATGTCATTTTAGGGAATACTTATCGTTAAGGCTCCCCTAAAATAGTTGGTGGAAACGGCCATCAATGACCTAAAGTGCGTTTTTTTTTTAAGATAATTTCCCAAGTCAAAAATTTAGTAACTATGTTGGCAACACAAGCCTTTTCTGCATAAAAAATTTGAAAGCATTGACAGTTTTACATTGTATTACCAACATAATGTCATTTTGACTTTTATCTTTTAAAAAAAAATGCACTTTATTAAAACAGATAGACAGAACAATAAACAATAATATCAGTTGACTATAGTATTTTTAATACCCATTTAGAATAATTGCATCCTTATTTATCAATCACAAATCAGATGAAACAAAAAATTACCAACAAAAACGAACGTCGATTGCTAATACGTCAATTCCATGTACAAATAAGAAGTTCCTAACCTAATTTAATTTGTGTGTTTAAGAAGCGACATACGTTTAGTCACTAGAGGCGATTTTCAGCCTGGAATGATTATTATTTGGTTATAACCAATGCATTTCCGCCGTCGCGGTTTTAACCAAAGTAGGGGAAGTTGTGACGTCACATATCAGCTGATTTGCTTTTGGTATTTACCACTTTTAACCGATTATAACCCAGCTTTGGACTTGGGTTAATCTTTTGGTTACAGCTTTTTGATGTTATTGTTATTATTTTTGGAATTTGTATTGGTGTTTTGTGATTTTGCAGTTGCGTTGTAGCCTGGCACAATGGAAGAAGTATACATTCACTCACTCACTGCAATTCACCATGTTTAGATCGAGGTTTAGATCATCCCCAAAGCTAATCTGTTCGATAAACGAGAGTAACGAGAGATTCAGCTCCATTTTTTGTACCTAAACAAAAAACTATTGTTGAAATGAAAAAACAAATAAGAATAATAAACATAATCCTACACACTGCTATAACCAAATCATTTCAGCGGTCAGTTCCTTGGGTTATGATTCTTGAATGGTGGGGGGCTATGACGTTACCCTTGGCTGTCAAAGTTGTCAACCAAAAGAATAACCACGGTATTTACCGATAAATAATCATTCCAGGCTGAAAATCGCCTTAGAACAACTGGTACTTCTAAATAGGTATTAAAAATTCTATACATGCCAGGAACTGCATCTCTCCCCACTACTTATTAATCCTTGTGTTATTTTGTATCTTTCTCTAACACGTGGAAAGCGATGTTTTTTCAATGAAAATTAGCAACGCTGGAAAAAAATAAATTCCACCTCGAATTCCAGCTTTCCACGAATCGGCGGCTTCATGGCGGCTTGTGGCGGCTACTATTCAATTGTCATGTCAAAACGCGACCTGCGGGTATTTTATGACAATTTCCATTTGTCAATCAGTACATCAGTACGCAGTGAGTGTATCCGCATCTTTTCCTAAAATTTTATAAAATAAAAGGATAAAGATACACTTTTGTAGCACTGATTCTGGTTTCATTTTCAGAGTTGCCAAGTATGCGATAGTAAAATGGGGGCGGAGTTAGCGGAATCATTTGAATCCCTACTCCTAGCCGCTTTCAAAGCTCACCCCTCCTGGCCCATAAACATGTAGCATTGAGATCTATACTACGTAACGTAAAATTCATTCAAAATTTTCTCATAAAAAAAATAATTAAGTCGGACATTAAACGTTGAAGGCACCACGGTTATTAAGGATATTAACTTATAATACCCTTGATACCTTAATAACTATAGTGCATCAGCACTTTTTCTGCAAGAAAATAACAGTTATTGGAAGACTGTAGTAGGGGTTAAGTAGTATCTTATTTTGTATTTATAATTTTGACAGCTGATAGTTATGCTTATAAATTTTAACCTAAAAAATTATTTATTTTTGTTTGTGAATTTCTGCTGATACCCATTTTTTGAAGTTACCTACAGTAAAATGGAAAACTATTGTGAAAAACAAATTCTCTAAGTAAAATTACGTCATCGTCGAAAAGCGAAACGTCAAAGTCGTCAAAAATGTCAGAAATATTGAAATAAGGGAAGTTTACTGCCTCGCACCAACTATACACAAAAGGCGATTTTCAGCCTGGAATGATTATCTATCGGTAAATACCGTGGTTATTCTTTTGGTTGACAACTTTGACAGCCAAGTGTGACGTCATAGCCCCCCACCATTCAAGAATCATAACCCAAGGAACTGAACGCTGAAATGATTTGGTTATAGCAGTGTAGGATTATGTTTATTATTCTTATTTGTTTTTTCGTTTCAACAATAGTTTTTTGTTTAGGAAAAAAAAAATGGAGCTGAATCACTCGTAAGTCTCGTTTATCGAACAGATTTTCTTTGGGGATGATCTAAACCTCGATCTAAACATGGTGAATTGCAGTGAGTGAGTGAATGTATACTTCTTTCATTGTGCCAGGCTACAACGCAACTGCAAAATCACAAAACACCAATACAAATTCCAAAAATAATAACAATAACATCAAAAAGCTGTAACCAAAAGATTAACCCAAGTCCAAAGCTGGGTTATAATCGGTTATAAGTGGTAAATACCAAAAGCAAATTAGCTGATATGTGACGTCACAACTTCTCCTACTTTGGTTGAAACCGCGACGGCGGAAATGCATTGGTTATAACCAAATAATAATCATTCCAGGCTGAAAATCGCCTAAATAAAGACAAGCAGTAAGCTTATTAAAGAAGTCCTTATTTTCAGACCCAAATGCGCATGCGTAGATGTCAAAATAAGGCTAATTTAAATACTGCTTGTCCTTATTGCACGTCCAATAACTCGACATAAATAAGTTGACATAAATAAGTCGACATAAATAAGTCGACATAAATAAGTCGACATAAATAAGTCGACATAAATAAGTCGTCTTAATAAGTCAACCGGTTGACTTAAATTTTTTTTTTAACTTGATCCTCCAGCGCTTCCGTACTAGTGGGGCAGCTGTGAGCGTGCGCAGTAGATGCATGTATTGTGCGTGCACAAAATCTGTCCAATGAAAATGAAGAAATTTCAAAATTTAGAACAGTTGTTCGAAAGATAAGACACTGCGCAGGCGTTAGGCTGTTCCGTTGCACAACTGTTCGTAGAATATTGACCACAAATTTTCGCTCAAATTTTGCCAATCAAGCCGTATGAATTGTTTATCCATTTATTTTTTAGATCAGTGCGTAAACCCCCTAGAGCCCAATGAGCTTTAAAACTGGATATTGATATTGAACAGATAAAATTTATGGAATAAGGTTCACTTATTTTGACTTATCGGCCTTCACTTGGGCAGTAGATGTAGTCTGGCTGGACTAGTGAAGATTCAGATTGGTCATTCACTATAGTTTTAATTGGTCAATTGATCGATTGATTGATTGAAATAATAATCAATTTATTATCATCCTCTGTTTTGTTGATTTAATCCTTGGAGAGCATTTGAAAAGTTTTTGATGATTATTATTGAGGCACTGCATATTTCTGATTGGACAATTATTCCCAAGTTGATTATCGATTGATTGGAATGGTCACTTAATTTATTTTTAAAAAGTCGACTTGTATAACTCAAACTAAAATAGATAAAAATCCAAAATATTTTGGATAACTTTGGCTTCATTTGGATTAGGTATTACCTATTAGTTATGTATTTTCAATTATGAATTTGATTTAGTTTTGAAATTATAGATTTTTATAAGGTTCGGAGTTCAAAGTGAAAGCTTTTACAAAAAAAATTGTTACTGAAGTTTTGTTATCGAATAATGTTTGCAAATATTCCCATAAAAGCGAATTTATCATTATAACATAAAAAGGTCAACGACTAAATGGATCATTACTCCACAAATGACATGGTCTCAGGTTAACACGCTTCACGCTTTCGAAAATTAAATTAGAAAAAGCAGCCTTTATTTAATTTATAACTAATTTAATAAAACTGGAAACAGTTGAATCTAATTAAATTATTGGGCGTTCAATTTTTTACTGCGATTTCTCCACTTCGATGACATAGAGTTTGTGAATGTTTGTACCAAATCAAAAAGACGTATTTGTGATTCGAGTGCTTTAATTGGATTATTATTACATGTTTCAAAGCAAAGGTAAACTATATCAAGTACTTTACATTATAATTAGGTTATAACTAGGCTATAACTTGTTTAACTAATGGAAATTCCGTAAATATAAAAATATGCACTAAAAGCAACACATACTTTCATGCTTTAAAAGTTTTCATTTGACACCCTTAAAAATATATTCATAGATACCTATATTTATAAGTGGTATAGCTCATACGTTGAGTTTGTTCAATGAGCCAATTAAATTTGAGATAAATTTGTCTAATTTTGAAGATATAAGGATGGAAGTTGGATTTTTGTGCTGAAATTTTTTCTTGGAAATATTAATTTTAATGGTGATGAAGAGTTAGGACATATAAAAAGAATTATTATAGATATCTATGATATGTATATTTGTAGGTCCAACAAAATTATGCTAATATTGGCTCAATAATGCAAATAAAAAAACTATCTGTGCATATTGGTCCATTAATGGATACAATACTATGGTAATATTAGAAAAAGTTGTATTGCCAATAATCAACCAATTTTGTCTAAATAATGTCAATACAGATATTTTTTGTGCATATTAGCCCATTCTTATGTAAATATAATATTACAATGTGGAAAAATATGGATTGCCAATATTGGCTCAATAATGCAAAAAAAAACAATTTTAGTGGGCTTATCGGTTCAATAATGGATATCACTGTTACATAATAAAAATTTGTATTGCCTATATGTAACCAATCTTAGCTATATACTGCCGATAAAAATATTGTTTGTGCATATTGGCCTATTCTTGGATAAATATATTATTTTAATGATGAAAGAAGTTGTATTGCCAATAATTGTCCAATGTTGGCTGGAAAATTCCAATATTGGGCCAACATACAATATTGGTCCAATGTATCCGCAACATGAAACCAACATTGTGTGCTACTGGAGTAGTATGTAAAGTGAATTACTTTACGTACTAATGCGTGAAGTAAAATTTTACGTTTTTGAATAGTGCGTAAACTGAGTGAATACGAGTGTTTTCACGATCTCCAAGTTTTCCGGACATTGTTCCGAATTTCGGCTGGACTTCCCAGGACACCCTAAAAACCCAAACATGTCCGGATAAATCCGGACGTATGGAAACCCTATTTAATAACTAACTCAACAATTAAACTCTTTACAACAATAATCACTATTTAAGTCGTATCACAGTCGAACTGAAACCTAAACTACAAAGCAATAGCGGCCTTTATATATCTCTTAATCTATTCCTGTGCAATGTAGAATACGCACGATAATCTCATTTTCCTGATTAAAGTAGAATAATTCGTTAGATTCTAGGATATTCGACAGCAGAGGCCTACGATTCTTGACAGCCTGGCGGACGCCGTTATTCTGGCGGCAACGTTATCGTAATAGCATTGTATAAAAAGTCTCTAGTAATATATTTCCCATTTGAACATTTCTCTTCAACATTGTATTTTGTTTATATTTAGATAGATGGCAGAACCAGAAAGAAATTGAAAAAAATAATGCTACCCCTGCGTTTGCTCGGTATCGCCATCTACACACCATGAGCTGTATAAAAATGTTGCAGATTTCAATTGAAATCGAGACAGCGTACAGTGGATTCATAAAGGTACAACAATGTACAGGGTTGCCGTTATCATATACATTAAATATTTTTAACCATGAATTTGACGTGCATGATTTGATGCAGCGCAAAGTACCTCAGCGCCCTATCAAAGATTTTGATTTAATAATCAAAAACATTTTTTCAAATAAATAATTATGTAATTAAAAAACTCATGAAAAACTCAAATTAAAACTGGTTTTGATAATAGGGTAAGAAAAATGGTAAAATTAGGCGTGCGTATATGTACTGATAATACAAAAATTCCCATGTGCTGCCAGTTTAAGTGGACACACTGTCCTTTTGCGGTTAAAAAACTTCAAAAAAGTATATCAAAATTTTAGGACTGTGTTGAAAAAAAAGTAAGTTGATGTTGCTTGCAAGTAGTCGAAAATTCGGATATGAAATTCGACAATTTCATCTTATGGAAGAATAATAGTGGCAATTATTTATTCAGCATCAATAATTACGTATAGGTACCAAACTAACTATGTCCATTGTCAAATTACCCGACCCTTTAATAGACCAAGGAAATAAAATTTAGGTGTTTAGGTACCTGAATATGCAAAATATTTTATAATTTTGTACTCAATTAATGACAAAACTTATCTCCGAACTTCAGTGCGATAGGAACAATGGTCTTAGGATTGCTGTAGCAGGTAGCTCGATGGGCTGAAGAAATAATAAGCAATAATTGGAGATATCACAGATAGAGGATAGATGATTCAAATCGAAACGAAAATTTTAATATCAATTTATATCAACAAATTTATTTCATAGCACCCGGCTAATCTACAATTTTACAAATTATTAAAAAAATAACATAAAACAATACAAATGCTAATCTTTAAATTACAATCACAATCAGGTAGGTACCCAGACCACAGTTAACTTACACCAAATGCGTATGTCATTGCACATGTAAATGAAAATCAAAACACGATAAACAACCCCTAACTGATAATCGTTATAATAAGTATTCCTATCAATATCACAGTAGGTTGACAAAATATATACATATACAATAATAATGACACTTATGGTGCATTTACATTTACTTCGAAGTCCAATTTGTCTTGAAATTGACGCGCTTGGCATATGGCGACAGCACAGATTCATTTACATTGAAATAAATTTGAAGTTCACTTCGAAGTGCACTTTAAATTTGGGCGAGCTACTTGCCAAGGGCAAGCAGAAATTTGTCAAATGTCAAATTTTTAGGTTATTCATCATAATTCTCATTAAATTCTGACACTTTGACTTGACGTTTTTGTTCTGCAATGTAAATGATCAAATATCAAACGTCAAATTTAACTTGAAGTTGGAAGTGAATGTAACTGCTCCTTTATGGCCGTTTCCACCAACAATTTTAGGGAAGCCCTAACGATAAGTATTCCCTAAACTGACAGTTTTCCATGGAGAAATGTCAGTTTAGGGAATACTTATCGTTAGGGCTTCCCTAAAATTGTTGGTGGAAACGGTCATTAGACTCCACATTTAGCTCACAAAAAAAATCTATTAAGGAGACAAACCCCCAAGGATCCTTTGAACCGAAACAATAATTATAAAAATAAAAATAATTCAGCCCATTAAGAAATTATTGTTTTTTTTTTTTTTCTTAAATACGTTGAAACCAGCTATATACATAGTGCATCAATCTGCATCCGAATTCTTGCTAATTGTAAATCGAGATTTAGAGATACAGGGTAATTTGTAATAGCACTGTAAATAAATTGTCAAAAATTTTGAAGCAATACAGGGTATCCCAGCCGAAATTGAACCATTTTAAAAGCTAATATCCTCGAAACTGAGAAAGATGAAAGGATGCAGTTTGCAACATTGTTTTTAATTACCCAATACATTATTAGTTCGAATTAAAAAAAATTGTTTGCTTTATACAGAGTGATAATAAAAAATTGAATTTTCATAACTCAAAAAACTCCAGTTTTCCTAAACTGAATACCCCGTATATTTTTACATTGCAAGAAAGCTTTTTTTCTAAGCTTCTCAATAATGTATAGTTGATGCGTTTATTTCTAGATCTAGAACAAAGCTTGGTATGAGCTCTCGAAGACGTGCTTGCCAGTTGGAAGTTTTAGTTATCACTCGGTATAATGCTAAAAAAAGATTTTTATAACGGGCAAAAAATGTATCGGGATCGGTTAATTAAAAACATTGCTGCAAACCGCATCCTTTTATCTTGTCTAGTTTTTTTAGAATATTAGCTATTAAAATGCTTCAGTTTCATCTGGGGCACCCGGTATTTTAAACCGACTATTGGAGAATTTAGTACAGCATCGTTTATGAAATGCCCAAAAATTACCAAACAGTAAAGACGAAACGTTGTATTTGAAGTTTAAATATACCATGCCGTAGAAATTTCATGAGTGAAATTACCAAAAAGCAACAAACTTGAATAAAACCAAGAGAATAATTTTGCCTACATAATTTTTTCTTGAGTGATATTCGGCTGGACTATTTCACGAGAAAAACAAGCCAAATTTTCATTTGGAAAATTAATTTTTTTAGGTGACACTTGTCAAACTCACTAGTTTTTTTACTCTAACCACACAAAATTTTGTCGCTGAAAAACCATCATATCGGTTTTGTCCAGGTAGGAACATGTAGGAGCATTGTTCAGTGGGAAATCGGCCGTTCCTATGACATTTGCCAGTGTAAAACACTCTAGTGAAATAGTCATATATAATATCACAAGAGAAAAAAATTTGTCGGCAAAATTTTCAAAAGGTATGAAAGTTTGTTGCTTGGCAATTTCGCGAATGAATTTTTTCCTACAGCCGTGCGGAAAAATCGATTTTCCGCACTGATATGCGTGCGGAAAATGAGTTTTCCCGCACGGTGCGGTAAAACTTTTTTTTTTTGACATATCAGTGCGGAAAAACTTTTTCCGCACGGCTGTCAGTGCGGAAAAAATTTTACCGCACTGATAATATGTCAAAAAAAAAAGAAAAATTTTACATTTTTTCGCCTGTAGGAAAAATATTTTACCTAACACTTGCGAAAAATATTTTTCCGCACTCGGCTGCATCACCGAACTCCGGAAAAATTCATTTTCCGCACTTGTTAGGTAAATAGCTATTGACAAAATCAGGTGCCGTCAGGCGAGTGATTTTATCAAAAATGTCATGAGCGAAATTGCCGAAAAACAACAAACTTGAATAAAGCCTTGAGAACAATTTTACCTACACATTTTTTTCTCGAGTGGTATTCCTCATGAATATTTCACGTAAGATTTTGAAAATAAATAGAATGCAAAAATATGAATAAAAACTTCAAATTAAAAATATCAGTTTGACAATGTCAAAAAATGGCCGCTGAAATACCATGTTGTTGGTTTTGTCCAGGTAGGAACAGGTAGGAGTTTTGTCAGTAGGAAATCGGCCGTTTTTATGACATTTTGCCAATGTAAAACACTACACCATTTCCAAATTCGAGCCGCAGTAAATGACATTTAATAACCTAAATTGTAAACAAACTCCAGCCTTCCTATTTTTTGAAATGCCCTACCTGGACCAGTGCGCATGTACACCTCTATGGCATGCACGGAGGACATTTGATAGGTTGCAATGAAAATCCAGTTTGTCATTTACTGCTGCTAGAATTTGGTTCAACCATTTTTTTTTTTGTAGTTGAATAGTCTCTGAAGTTATTAATTGACGGAATAAATATTTGAAAAAATATTAGCGCAAATCACCTTGTATCTCGAAATCTAACTAGAAATAATTGGCAACAACAAAAACGCTGCCTTAATACACTTCAAGAATGGCTCTCAAATAACAATTATAGATTTTTTAAAATGTTTAATTTTGTATTTTTTTTCGATCCAGACGGTACTTTATCGGATTTAATATTCCGACTCTCAGTTTTGCACCACGAATAGATTTTGGCGTTATACAAAATATCCAAAAATATTATTAAATGTTCAGTACAACAGGCCAAGGAATCTTTTCCAGAATTATTCAAGTATTTTACAACTTTTTTTTTTAAATATTTTTAATGCCTTTTTTGAAAAAATGGGTTTTGAAATGTTTTTGGAAAATGTCCAATGCCGAATGGCAAAGAATTTTACCCGCCTCTGTAGGGACACAAAGGCCAATAGTGCTAGCGGTACACATAGATATTTAGTGAAAAACGGCAAATTGTGTTAAAAGCATGAATTTTGGTATACTTGGTATTTAAACCATAACAATTGATTTGGCCCGTAGCATTACCCCACAACTGTCATTTGTTTATGTTTGTTTAAACAATTCACTCGATCTGTTAAAAAAGCACAAAATAGGCTCACCAGATGCCAATGCCAAATAAAATTTACATTGGAAGTTGATAAAAAGAACGGAAAGTCATGCTGATCTATCCAAAGGCCTATCCTGACCTAAGTCGCAATTTTGATTTTTTGTTTATAAATATTGTTTACTAATTTAGTTAAGGCAAAATTATTGATTTTTCGGATATTGCATGTGGGGAATCGATTTCGACTAATTAGGGGTCAAGAAGCTCGATTATTGACATTAGAACTCGTTTCCGCGCTTTTTTAATACTTCCATGATACAAATTATTGAATTATTTTTTTTAAATTATGCTATGCGCCGCTCTTATGTGAAATAACGACAATTCCAGTGCCAGAGTAAAGGAGAGCGAGAAGGTTTTCTGATAGACAAGACAACATTTTCTTTTTATTCCCAAGTTAGAAAACTTTGTTCTTTCTTTTTTCTTTATACAGATTGCGGTAAGATCAGAACCTTTTGGTGTAACTCTTTTTTTAACAATCTCTGACATTTTAATCGACTCCGTATCTACATAATTATAGGTACATAATTTTATTACTATTTTCATCTTACAAAATTTCATTCAGTTCAGTTTGGAGTTCGTTTTTATAGTTTTGGATTTGATTGATATATGAACAATTATTCAAGATTACATTAGGTCTCAAAATGATATTTGGGTTATCCGTGTTAGCATAATTTAAAATTACTCAGATGTGGACAGTAAAATAGTCATCGCCAAGTTCAATTATGGACATCTGCTTGATCTTGGTTTATAGTTGAGATTTCCACGTCCTTAAAACAAATATTTTAATTCGGGACCGTAAGCGGGTCCCGAGTCGGGGCGGAACACCAGTCCCAACAAAACTACTGATGACGTTATCGGAAATCGGGACTGGATATGGATCCCGAGTCGTTATTTTTTTCCAAAATCGGTACGGTTTTAGGGCACTTATGACCTTTATGGGTTGAAAATATGAAAAAATTTGCTTCAAATTGAGCTTTTATTTTTTTTCTGAAGATTTTCAATAAGTTTCCACATTCATCTTTTGATAGGTGATTTATACTTTCTTTATCAACATTGTGTCAATTTTTTTTTCAAAGTCGGTACGGTTTTAGGGAACTTATGGCCCTTATACATTGAAAATATAAGAAAATTTGCTTCAAATTGAGCTTTTATTTTTTTTTTCTGAAGATTTTCGATAGGGTTTCACATTCATCTTTTGAAAGGTGATTAATACTTTCTTTATCAACATTGTGTCAATTTTTTTTTCAAAATCGGTACGGTTTTAGGGAACTTATGGCCCTTATACGTTGAAAATATAAGAAAATTTGCTTCAAATTGAGCTTTTATTTTTTTTCTAAAGTTTTCCATAAGGTTCCACATTCATCTTTCGATAGGTGATCGATACTTTCTTTATCAACATTGTGTCAATTTTGTTTTCAAAATCGGCATGGTTCTGGGCACTCATCGCCCTTATGGAATGAAAATATGAAAAAATTTGCTTCAAATTGAGTTTTTTTTTCTGATGATTTTCGATAAAGTTCCACATCCAACTTTTAACAGGTGATTAATACTTTCTTTATCAACACTGAGTGTTGAAATGGGATTAAGAGCGCGTTCCTTGTCAGTGTTGAAATGGGTTTATTTTTTGAATTTTAAATATTTTGAATGAATCACAAAAAATCTTGTATGAGACACGTCGCAAAATGGCTGTTTTTTTGCACACAATGTGTTAAACCACTCGCTTCGCTCGTGGTTCAATCTTCACATTTAGTGCAAAAAACACGCTCATTTTACCACTTGTTACATAAATAACTATTATTTATTGGTTTTATTAATTCATTTATCCTCAGTTATTCATCCACTGTCACTTGAGCGCCAAATTTTCTTCAATATTTTCTTCTATAATACAGAAGAATAATTAAAAAAGCCTTGCAAACGAGTTATTAATCGAGATTTTTGCCCCTAATTAGTCGAAATCGATTCCCCACATGCAATATCCGAAAAATCAATAATTTTGCATAAACAAAAGTGAACAATATGTTTAAATAATAAATCAAAGAAATATAAAACTGCCTATACGTCTCAAACGAGAAGCGGATAGAAAATGATTTCATATTATTTGAAGAGTGATTGAAGTAACATTTTTGGTACAATAGGTACCTACTTTATCTTGACCATATTTTTTCGGAAAAACCCCTCCCTGGAAAACCCAATACTGTATGAATATGAAAGGGTCGATTCTTGTAATTGGATCATCGTAAAGTTCAAGAAGGACGCACTCCAATCAATTGTGGTCAAAGCCCAAACAGGTACATTTATGTTAATGGTATATAGATTTTGAATGCTCTTACCATTGTATTACAGAATTGCAAATTATAGCTTTGAAATATATGGAAAAAAAAAACAGCAGTTTAGAAGTTCCTTAGAAAGGCCTCCAGGTAAAAACAAAATTGTGACCGGAATTCGGGTGTGGATTTATGAACAATACCCAAATTACTATGAAATGATTGAATTAAAGAAGGAAAATTCGCGTCAGGGTGATAATTCGGTAACAATGACCAGTAATTATAAAACGTATAGGTATTCTTATCAAATTTTTCAAATTTGAACCTAATTTTGCCCTAAGCGTGTTACCTGTAATATCTCTTTAACTGTAGGTAGATACATAATTGATTATTTAATAATAAAAAAACATAGTTGTTTTTTAGCAAAGGTTTTAATACCAAATTTAGATCCCGAGTGCCTAGTCGCATCCAAAAAAAGGATTTCTGATACCATTGTATTTTTCAATTGATGTGGCAACAACCGCCTAATATCACTGAATTTGTACCAAACAAGACCCCATTTTAGAAGCGTCCTCTATTGACAATGATAGTATGATAAGTAAATAATATCATCGTTTTTATTAAATATTTCGAAAAGATTCATCATTGTGTCAACAATATTGGCGTACTAGTTGCGAACCTAGTTCATAGGTGGAGACGTTCAATCCAAAGCCATTTCTTGAAGAGAAATCGAGGCATGGGAAATATATTACTAGAGACTTTTTATACAATGGTAATAGTAATAAAATTAATTAAAAACGACAACTTTTTATAGATGGCGTCTTGATTCATCCACGTCTACAGTGACTCTATAACCCACAGTGGCGACAATTGCTGTCTCATTTTTGATTGGTTCTAAAATCCCATATATTTATATTGAAAACACCGCCATCTTGTTCCCAACCCCTTGTTGCTTTTAAATATGAATATATGGGATTTAGGTGAACAATCATCATAAATCATAGAAAACAACGTATTTGATGGACCCAATAATGGTCATCAAATACGTCGATTTCAATTTTTTATGATAGATGTCCATTCAAATCCTATTTATTAATATTTAAAAGTAACAAGAGGTTGGGAACAAGATGGCGGCGGGACCTCTATTGTCGCCACTGTATGTAAAGGTTTATTTAGCCACTGTATCCACGTCTTCAAATGCCCTCTATTAAACGAAGTAGGAACCCTTGTGAAAAAACATTACATTAGTTTAGTTTAACAGCAAAAACCATAACATTGTCATAGAAAAAGTATAGCGTTTATTTATAGGGTATAAATAATGATGTTTTCTGTTTTTTTGTCGTGAAGCGTTTATTTTGTTATCATAAGGGAGATTTTTTTTTTTTTTTTTGATCGAGTTTTGGTTGAATTCTTAACAAAATTTGAGCGTGGCTCTAAAAAATTTGTTGCGCTTTTGCTCAAGGGGGTCCATAGGAGGAAGACACATTGGGCACTTGTTCCTCCCCCCCCCCCTTATGCTTTTGGGCGTGACACCCGAGCTTTCCCTCTGGATAACATCAGTCCCGCTTTTTCATTTCATAGATCTGGCAACCCTGCTTTAGGCTGAAGACACAATGACAAATACAAGAGGTACCATCCTCACCAAAAGTAACTGGGACAGCATCACATTAGCTCTTGTCCTATTATATAAATTTTATTGTCAAATATTTGTCAAACTATGATTTAAATGCATTGAAATGACTGACAGTATAGAATTAGTCCAGGAGATTATTATGCATTATTTGTGTCCCAGATACTTTTGGTGACGATGGTACAAGAGACAGATATAAAATACCAAAAAATTGAAATTCTGTATCATAGCATGGCAAGTAAATTGTATCCTGTATCCAGTTATTCTGTGTTATAGCATTGATACACGTGTTTTTATATTTTGTCTTTTGTCACTTATACCTTGTATTTGTCATTGTGTCTTCGGTCTTAGTTGAGTTCGGAATGGGATTAAGTGCAGTGCTAGTGCGGTGTTCGTGTAGTGCAGTGTTATATATATCACGTGATGAAGGTGTAATTAGCGGTGTAACACCGAATACACCATCATTTTGTACCGAGTAAACGGTGTCCCACCATCTTCATACCATTCGAACACCAAATTATTTCCAAATGCAAAAAAGTGTACACGAAACACTCCTACCAATTGACCTTTTGTTTGGACGCCATATTGCGGTGCGCGAACATAGTTGCCAACAGTAGAAAAAAAAATTATTAGCGTTCTGTCAACTTTAAAATCTAAAGTTAATGAATAAATTACATTTAAAATTTAAATTTACCGCCTATTACGAATGTTTTTGGAAAGAAAAACCATCAATTTTAACTTGTATTGAGCAGAATATAAATAATAAAATATCTAGTTGACAGCCCGCTAGTAATTTTTGGTTTTCTTGTTTTGGCAACTATGTTCGCGCACTGCAATATGGCGTCAAAACAAAAGGTCAATTAACAAACGCCATAAGTGTGAAGTGTCAATAGTGTCGACACTTTCTACCATTCCGAACTCATCTTTTATTGGTCAGGATTTTTGACATGACAGTTTGACATTAAAGTTCATTGACAAAATTAAAGAAAAATAGTGCTAATGGCCGTTGCCACCAACTATTTTAGGGGGCTCTTAACGATAAGTATTCCTTAAAATGACAGTTTTCCATGGAGAAATATCAGTTTAGGGCATACTTATCGTTAAGGCTCCCCTAAAATAGTTGGTTGAAATGGCCATAAGACATACGTTTAAAACACCATAGCAATCTTCGATTTTTTTTTTGGAGACCCGATATTTTATTGGTCACGCGTAATTTTTTTTTCATTAAAGTGACTCTATTACCACAATGGCGACAATAGGGATGTTCACAAAATAAAAAAATCCCGTTTAACAATCATCAAATTATTAAAGCATCGTTTCTTAAGTAAATCTATAAAATTTTAAGAAAATCAGAAAATTCTTTCTATGAGAAAAACGAAGATGAAATATCAATATTCACTTAAAAGCAAGACACGCTCTCTGACGTCATAGTGCGTAACGAGTTAGCGCGCGCAAGTACAGTGGCGCTACTTTCTACTTGGATCAGCCTTTTGTGACGTTGCTTTTGCGATTTTTGTTGACAATAAAAAATATTAATATTATTATTACTATTAGTGTCTTTTTCTTTCATATGCATTTAGATAAAGATACTGATGAACTAATTGGTGATTGAATGTTAGGAAGCACCCTGAGTAGTGAACTCTATTAATTGTCCAAATACTTTTTGCAATGAGCGGAAGAGAGACAAATACATTGGAGGCAATCATTATATCGTAAATAGTTGCAGATAAAATGTCAATATAAGTACATTCCTTAAACCTTATTCTATGGATTGGTCACCTAATTCGAATTTTGATTATTCCCGGCTTTTGATTCGCTCCAAATTATACGCTATTCAATAGAATTACAGACTGGACTTATGGTTTAGATTTCAATTTAACGAGAGAGTCTATTTAACGTTTAACAAGTATTTTGATAGTGCTGCTATCTTCTTCGTGTTGATCTCTGTGTTAGGGTTTATCGAAATTAAGTTAGAAAAGCTACTATGGCTAAAATGGAAGAAGGTTCTCAAAAGGCCGATTTACATAATTTGCCAACTGTAAACGTTAATATGGGTATCAGAATTTTTAGTCAAGTGTTAAGACTTGAATCGAATCTGCCCCAATCCAGTGGAGTAAAATTAAAACAGACGTATTAAATGTAGGTATTGAATAGTTATTTACAGTAGGTACCACTTTTTTCGACTCGGTTTAACTTTGTTATGAGTCTCCCATCATTACACAAACACAGATAATTAGAGTGAATGAAGCTTCTTGGGATAAAGCAATAGTCAGCAACACAATAAATTCAATGTAAACTTGTAAACAAATCTCGCCAACGCGCCAGCTGATTATTCGTTCCGCACAGTGACGTCACAAGCGCTACTCTCGCCGCAAGGGGTCGTTTTGCTAGCCTCGCTAATTTCGTTTTTTTGTTTTCGATTCATTAGAAAAAATGAAGGGTTTCTAGATGTTTTAACGTTAAATACGTGTTTTGTGGACCTAGAACCACCACTTTTTATTAGAATTGAAAAATAGGGAACATTCCTATAGCTGTCTCATTTTTGATTGGTTCTTTAAAATTATATATATTCATATGGAAAACGCCGCCATTTTGTGCCCTACTTTTTGCTAATTATTTTAAATATGAATCTATAGGATTTAAATGGCCATTCATCATTAAAAATTGAAAACAACGTATTTGATGACTATTATTAGGTACCGGGTTATTCACTATATTTTGACTTCCCACCTGCAGCAGTGTAAATACAAAAGTTTTGCAGTTTTAGCTAAATTTTTACAATCCATCGTCAGAAACAAAAAAATATTGTCAGAAATTTGGAATTTTACGTACTTTCATTGTTTTCAAATGAAATGCCCTATATTTGATTCTATATTCTTGAAAAGCACAATTTTTCGATTCCAAAAATATATAGTTGGTCTATATTTGGTTGAGCCGTCTCCAACATATTTGGCTCTAAAAATTATAAAAATACTAGCTAATGACCCGCGGCGTTGCTAGCTAATACACTTTTTTTTTTTCAATTTTTTTTGTTGATTTTCTAAAAGTTTTTTTTTAAAGATCCGGTACCAGAGTCGCTTGCCAGTGAGTTCAGTGTCGCATTTTAAGCACTCCAGAGCTGCTCTAGAGCGCCCCGGACTGTTCATAGACGTCCCAGTGTATCAGAATTTCGCGCAATTGAATTTTTTCGGGATAAAATATAGCCTATATCACTCCCCCCTATAGCCGAATTCGATTGATCGGATCAAATCGATCTGATTCAAGTGAACCACACTGTGTTCGATTGCGGTTGGATTAGTGCACACATCAACAAAAAAATAATCTAGATCAGAAGAAGTTCACTTAAATTGAACCCAAATCGATTTAATCTAGGTCAATGGAATTCGGCTTACATAGAGATACGTGGTATTAAATTCAAGATCGGTCCAGCCGTTCTCGAATTCAAAAAATAATAAAGTTACGTCGGTTGAATGCGCAAGCCTAAATAAATGAAATGTGGCAACGTTGTTTCATGTTGTCAAAAAAAAATTGGGTCATGTTGTTATGTAATGTGAATGAGTTTGTTTATAATTAAATTAATAATCAATTCAAAATTAATTTCTTTTTCCGAGATGCGTAATCTATCCACAAACCTTCTTTGGGATGGCCAAAACAACCTACCAAAGTTTCATCGTAATCGGATAAGTGGTGTAGGAGCGCATAAGTCACAAACAAACAAACATTGATTTTAGAATGGTTCACAAAATCTAAATCAGTATATAGGGTAGTATTTTTACAATTTTTAGTGCCAAATATGGTGGAGAGGGCTCAATCAAATATAGAAAAACTATACATATTTGGAATCGGAAAATTGTGCTCTTCAAGAATATAGAATGAACTACCTATAGGGCATATTCCATTTGAAAAAAGTTGAAAGTATGCAAAGTTTCAAATTTCCGACAATAATTTTTGGTTTCTGACGATGGATTCTAAAAATTTAGCTAAAACTGCACAACTTTTGTATTTACACTCATCTCACGATTATTCGTAAGATTCCACGATTTTGGTCAGAATTTCACGATCTCACGAATGAGGTAGCAATTCTTACGAATTCTCTCTGTAGTAATACAAATACAAATCGATAATTAAATATATTGCTTAACCGAAATGAAAATCTACTATACAATATTTAGCTATGTTACACCTCTGCTGGTGCATGCGCTCCGCGCGCCCAAGAAAACTTAACCTAATAGAGTCCTATTAGCAGTCGCTTATTGAGCTGAAAAGTGAAACTGTCTGCCATGTCAGTCTCAGACCTCAACTCTTGGCGTTAAATGCATTATCCGAGTTTAAAAACACTATAGGTCAAAAAAACGAATTCCTAAACGTTAAAATCACCTTTTCTAAATTTAAAATCGAAGAAAAAATTAAGCACAAGCACAGTCTGAATCGCAAGCAATTCATCGAGGTCTGCGGGTGACGTCACCACTATCAGCAGCTGATAGTGGTGGCGTCACTCGCAGACCTACCGCCGATTCGAGAATTAGCGAACGTACGCCTTATGAGAAATACTGCGGATAGTGAACGTGAAAACGAGGCTCAGCTTCCAGAAATACCTGCTAAAAAACGGAAAATACATGGATACAAGAGATTTAATAATAAAATGTTTATTTCTTATGAATTTAAAATCATGTTTACTTTATCAAAAATCTATAAAAAAATATTATTGTGCTTCATTTTCTTTTACCATTAAGCAAGTTTTAGCCTCACGATTTCTCACGATTTTTCTTTCTCGATTCTCACGAAATTTTTTCATTCCATCTGGCAACTCTGTTTACACCTATCATCTATTTGTAAAGCCAAAGCCTGTAAGTGGGGGGTCAAAATATAGTGAATAATCCTGTATTTTACATCAAATACGTTGTTTTCAATTTTTTATGGTGGATGTCCATTTAAATCCTATAATATTCATATTTAAAAGTTACAAGAGGTAAGGCACAAACTGGCGGCGGGCCTCTATTGTCGCCACTGTATGTAAAGGTTTATTTAGTCACTGTAATTTTTATTTTATTTCGTCGCCATCTATAAATAAGTTTTATAAGTATCAAGTTTTCGACAACTTGTAGGACGTTCTACCCCTGCTTTCTGTAAAACCCAAGAGAGGGCGCTATTATTTGCGTCATTTACGTCATTTTTAAGCATGTACAAAATTTCAAACGAATATGCACGATTTTTCATTGGTTAAAAGTTAATGCACACTTGAACATTTTCTTGGAACAACCCTGTTCATTAACTTGTATTTAAGGTAAAAATCGAATTACCTGGAATTTATACAAGGAGCTATTTTGACTCCAAACCACTCTAAGGAGCTTTTAGTCTTTGCCTGAAACTTAAAGTAACCACTTGCTTGATTGATTGAAATTTGCATTTATTTAAAAAAAAAAACCAGTGACCATGTCGAAAAAATCTCGCCGAACAATTTCAAATTCAAACCAAGAAAAGAAAATCACCAAAGCCGTGGGCCATTCCAAACAATCCAAGATCGAAACCAAAGTTCACGATAAGAATTCGAACATGAAGAAAATCGACAAAATGGACAATTCCATACTATCCAAGCTCAAAGCCAAATCTCGTAGAAATAAATCAAAAGTGAAGACAATCTCTAAAGTCTTTGGCGACAATTCTATACTATCCAGATTCCCCAAAATCGTAAACCATTCGATACTAGGCAAGATCGAAGCCAAAGTTCTCGAAAAGAATATGGACGTGAACCTGCGGGACAGTTTACTGGCATGGAATTTTAACAAAAAGGTTAATGCTCACTTAGAGGCACATGAAAAGAAACTGCTGGAAAAAGGAATTAAACTGACTAGGAAGAAAGTGGAACAGGAAATTGAGAGAATTATGCGGAATGAAATAACGATGATGAAAGCACCACAAAAGTAATTTCGATATTTACCAGTTAGTATTTATTTGAAATTTTGATATTATTTTGTATGTTGACTATACGTCATAATTTAACATGTTATCTGAATGTATAATGTAATTAACTGTTGAATATTTTATAAATATACCTAACTTGATAGAATTTTTGTGCGGTGTATATTTCGATAATTATCTTTACCGCGCAACTTAGCGGCGAAGCACTTGCATATACCCAAGATTCCTTAAGTTAATAGGTTGCCTAGTAATGGGTAACTTGATGACGCATCTGGGGTGCCTTATGGAGATTTGTATTATGTTGGAGGCACCCCAGATGATGTCATAAAGTTATTAGGCAACCTACCTACTCTCAAACAACCTTGCGTATACCATTCTCACGCAAGCTACCTACAGAACAAACAATGTTGCCGATAGTGTCGCGTAATTCGGGTGGTTTGGTGCAGCCCACGTCGCGAGGTTGCCAAAATATTTTTGATGATTTTAGATTGAATTTCGGGCCCCATTGAGCGTCCGGGCCCTAGGCGGCTTCCTAGTCCGCTTAGTGATTAAACCGGCGCTGCTCCAGGTGCACCGCCTTAGTGGTAAAACAGACAAAAATACATAGGTAACATCAAGTAACATTTAACTAATGTTCTATTTTTGGCCTTACCATCTCTGACCATGAAGGGCCCAGCAAAGTTCACTCTAGTGATGTAGAAGGGTCTTTGAGGAGTTAGGCGTGATTTGGGTAAGTTAACCATTCGATAGGAGGTTGCTCTTGGATTTACCTTGAAGCAGATGACACATTTTCGTAGTAGCTTCTGCACTATGCTGCGACCATTAATTGGCCAAGAATTGAGTCTTATTGAAGATAAAGTGGTTTGGGCACCAGCATGTAATAGTTATTTACCTAACAAATGTGGAAAGTGATAGTTTACCGCACGCAACGGCAGTTGACCGAACGTGCGGTAAAGGCACTTTCCGCATGTGTAGAGGTACAAAATTTTACCTATGAGCATCTACATCTCGAAAAAAAGGCATTAATAAAATTGATTAATGAATCAGATTAATTCATGAAATTAGATTAGATTTAGAAATGATCTAAAATCCATTTTCTGAAAAAGAAAGGATTTTTAATCATAAATACCAAAGCCTATTTTACCGCATACTATGCGGTGAAGTTAACTTTACCGCACACTTTGCAGTCCACTTTACCGCATACTATGCTGTAAAGTTAACTTTACCGCACACTATGCGGTAAACCCATGAAATTCTATGATATGAGGATTTGACACAATGATGTGTCTGGGGATTTTAATATCCGCTTCGCGTCGTTCGTATAAATGTGTTTGCGTGCGGAAAAGTAACACTTTGCGCATTTGTTAGGAAAATAACTATTTTCTATGAGTATTGAATAATATGCGTAATATACATCCATTTTCTATTGATAAATGTGAATGACTACTCATGTCTCATACAGTGAGTTTTTTTCATTACTTGAATTATTGTTTTCAACCAATGAAAATATCCTGGTCTCATTACTCCACCATTTAAGAGCCAAACAGAAAATAGACCGATCTCCTATTACCTGGACTGCGCGCGTCGCTTGTAGGCTGCAGGTGAGCGTCCAATGAGAAACAAGTTTGTTAAGGCTTGCGTCATATTCTTATTCAGGGGCCAGTTCAAAATGAATCGTTCCTTTTTTCTTTGTAACGTGTAATTCGACAAAGAGCAAACTAATACTTTACACATTAGTTGAACTCACCGCAGTATCGTTTAAGGTTATGTTAGATTAAACTTGACATATTCCTTTGCAATTTCATTGTGCGATGTTGCCGGATGAAACATTTATCAAAATAAAATTGCAAACGATGTTAACATACACTTTTTAAGCTCTTTTGTCTGATTTAAGGCGTTGTAGAACACTTGACACTATATCTCTTCTTTATTGTTACAATGTTCGATTTGTATTGTCTACATTTGTTCTGCAACAATACAATCTGGCTACACTGCACCTACGAGTTGCGCGCGCATGTCATCTTTTATTACTTTCAAACTTGTATTTATTACAATTGTTGCGCGTAAAATTACCCTTAAACTGTTTGAATAGTAAATTTAAATTAATAAACCACAATAGGCCTAGGTACTGTAAGACACTCTTAAGGAATGCGGCCAGCGCAACAAAGTGCTCGCGGCTACTCAGTGGTGTGGGAGTAGGTTCAATAATAAAAGTTAGCTTAATAGGGCGCCACTGATTTATAAAATACAATCCGCGGACTTAAATCAGAAAGTCCCTGATCTCCAAAATTCCTATAAAAATGTACCTACCCAATGTACCTATCCTTCAAAATAAAACAATTTTACCTTGGTTTGGTTGATGTCAGTAGGAATAAAATAAGAGTCAAATCTAAAAACAATGATTAAAAATCTATTTAATAAAATGGGGGGTATATGTTCAAAACTGCAAAGGCCAATATAAGGCAATATGTAAAATAACACAATATATATTATTATTAATAGTAAAAAAAAACCAAAATGTAGCAAGGACCAATGTGGCCTTATAAAAGACACTGCAATGAATTTAAGATTTACCAATAGATTAAATGTTTGACTACCTTAGTTAAATGAGAGTAAAAGAGAACCAACAGTCATTAAAGATGTTAATAAGAGTAATTAAAACCAGTGCACGCTTATACCATGGTATACCGGGGCGGGTTTGTACAAAAATGTCACCTTAAATATAGTACATTAAAAATCATTGGTACTGTACACCCTTGTAATGATTAAGGCAGTAAAACAACCTTGGAAATATACCAATTAAGTATCAGAAATACCATCAATAATAATAATAAAATAATTTAAGATATGTTATAAAATCAATGGGTACATCACCCCTTTTGGTCCTCCCTGCAGTCTAAACACCCCATTTCTATAACTGTCTCCTGACAGCCCTTACAACCTGCATAACAGACCCCATCAACTTCTATTGACTCCCTTCTTACAACGTGAATTTCGGTCTCAACTCAGTGTTGTGGGTACTCTTGACACCTCAACTTCGAGACTAATAAACCGTCAGAGAGGAAAAACCCACTGGTAAAGATTCTGTAGGCCTCGCTAACAGCCTAACAAAAAAAACCCTGGTTACAATTGGGCTAGTTGAACAAATGTGCTCTAGTGCTTCACACGACAAACCAACAAAATGGCGTAGATTTCGGTTCCAGAAAATTCTGTGTGGTTGGCTTACAAATACGGGTACGACCAAATCCAAAGCTTTCACCCCAAAACCAATTAAGCCAGCAACCACTAAATCCCAGCGTCTTCAAATCCCACAAAAAGGTGGATGTTCCCAAGGAACGTTGCCAAAAGGACCGCTGGTAAAATCTGCCAAAAACTTGTTGTTTGCTCAACGTGCGAATTTAAAAGAGAACGATCCCTTTTCAGCGATTTATTAGGTAGGCTTCAATATGAAAAATTTTCTAGAATTCCAGTTTTTTTTTTCCTTTAAGATGTCCTTTGGTGCCAGATTTCCGATCTCGACCAGGAAGACGGAACACCCAGTTTGAATCGGAACACAATCACCTTGAAACAGAACACTCCGAACCACAATGATGACCCACAAACCTCCAAGTTGTTATCAAATTCTCTCCCCTAACACCAATTAACACTAATTAATCACTTATACAAGTTATTAATCGCATCTACTTAGTCTTCAGTCTAAAAACCATCAAAAAGACCGGTGAATGTTTAGGGATCACAGTTACAGTGACTCTATATTACCCACAGCGTTCAAGTACGCCGGCAACGGTGCTCCCGAAACGAATCAACAAGTGGCATATAACCCCACAATATTCTTGGAGGAAAACAAACTTTTGAAAATGGGAAAAGTAAAGGAAATAAGGGTGGAAAATCGATTTAGAGTGTGCTAAAGTGATTTGTGTTGTTGCAGAAATTTTAATAAAGGAAAATACGAGATCCGTAAGTGTTGACAATTGATATTTATTTGAAAGTAAACAAACCTTTTCACCGACATTTAGGGCCTTTTAGAAAACTTTCGAAAGCTAAATAAAGTGAATTCCTATCCTACCAGTAGGGCTTTATTATCTTGAAACTACCCTGTCCTCTAAATACAAAGAATTCCCCTCATTATTACCTTGAAAAATATACCTTTAATCAACACCCAGATATTGTTTTGCATCCAACCAAAAGGCAAAAATCTAGCAAAAATTCAATGAGCAACCTATCAATCACTGAAAAATATTAAACCTCAGGTATACAGCTTTATAAATATTCTCACAAATAACTGAATTAATTACTGAATTTATTCGAAATTCTCAATTACGTTAAGGCAAAATTTTAACGTAACACAATTAAGCTATCTTTTTCTATTTATGCGAAACAGGTCAATTTCACAAGTTGACAACATACTTCAACCTTCCAATCGGTAATTTTGACAGCTGATTTGGACAAGACTTGTGCTAACCTAACCTCAAGCTGTCAGAATTGTCAATTATTTTTCACAGATTATTTTTGTTACTGAAATTAAATGAAAAACCATATTATCTATTATTCATAGAAAAAGTATAGTATTCTACTCGTGGGTAATGGCTATCACTCACTCAGATGATTACACTATTCGCCTGCGGCTCGTAGTGCAAACTTCATCTTTCGTGAGTAATAGCCATCATTACCCGCTCGTTGAATAATATACTATTATTGCATTTTTGAATTTATTTCTTATTTGACATATCCTAAGAAATAAAAGGCCCCCTTTGCCCCTCCCTCCTAGATACGCCCTTGTTCTTGATTGTTCCATCCCACCCCATCAGTATTTGCAGCAGCTTCAAAATGTCGAATAGAGGCGCCGACTACGTGGGTGCTCGGGGGCTCGAGCACCCACGAGACCTAAACAGTGGGTGCGAAGCACCCACGAGCATAGACTTAAAAACTGATAACCTCTTTCGTAAAGCCCTCCATTAATCTATTTTCAAAAGGCTCTTACCCTGAGATGGCACTTTATTATATCCCTTCACTTTCTTGAAAACTAAAGAATATTTAACCAATTCTTGCATTTGTATTCGAATTCGTCAATTTTGGGGTTGGCCCGGGTCAAATCCCCAAAATTTCAGATCAAAAGCGCCGCCGATCAAGAGATTTTCCCACGGTATCGAAAAACTTCCCAGGCTCAAGTGCCCCCGGCTATCAGACCAATACCCACCTCTACTACGTAAGTGGTCCACCAGATTCACAAGCAAAATGTTATTATTGCAATGGAGTTTAGAACACTATTGACGAATACAAATGCAGGAATTGTTGAAATATTCTTTAGTTTTCAAGAAAGTGAAGGGATATGGAAAGAGGTACCTCTTCAGAGTAAAAGCTTTTTGACGTAGTGGATGTGGGTATTGCTCTGATAGCTGTGAGGTGGGTATTGGTCATAAACAGGTGCATTAATTTTATTGCAATAATAAATATTTTGCTTGTGAATCTGCTAGTCTGATAGCTGGGGGCGCTTGAGCCTAGGAAGTTTTTCGATACCGTGGGAAAATCTCTAGATCGGCGGCGCCTTTTGAAAATAGATTAATAGTGGGCTATGATGGCTATGCTGGAGGGGGGCCTTTACGTGGTAGAAGTGGGTATTGTTCTGATAGCTGTGAAAACACTCTACTCTTTACCCTTATAGTCGTCCTTTTTTTCCAATTTTAGCAGACACCGCAAAAAACTTACGGAAGCACCAAGCAACACTAGCTCCTGCAGCTGGAAAACGAATATGGAAAGGTGTGAACTACGTTGTTTGGAATGTATTACCATTCCCTTCTTAGACACTCGTCCGAATGTAAATTAAAAAATGCTGGTAAACGTTTTTGGGCGTGGTTTCTGGAGAAGTTTTTTCGCCACCGGCGGGCTGTTCACCCCCCTCATAAATGCCGGTGCATGAACATCAGCACCCACGAGGTTTTCTGAAACCCGGCGCCCCTGATGTCGAATATACATGGTCCAGGACGTAGAACCGTCAAAAGTTGGTGGTTTTATCTTCATATTATGCTTCAACACTACCTGGATTGATAGACTGTATTTCTAATTTATTCACCTTATCTTCAATGCTTGAACTTGGTCCTCAACTTCTTGTCTCAATTGCTGAACATCGTCTTTAACTTCTTAAACATCTTCTCTAACTTCGGATTTAACTTCTTAATGAGCAAAATTTGACAGATGTCGCGTGATTTGACACGTGAAAAAAGATAAGTGTGATAACGTGACGTCTTTCAAAATTTGCTCTTTTTGTTCGCAGATGCGATTACCGAACCCAACCGTTTTTCTGGTGAAAAAAATATAAAAACCGGGGCGGAATGGGGCAAAATACACTTTTTTGGTTTCTCAAAATTATTGTCTCAAAAATAAACATTTAACTGTTAAAAATGTTAAAAAACCTTAATTTACATGTTAAGTAATAGACCTATAGCAAAAAAAAATATATCTTGCTAATTTTGTAGTGACAATTGAGCATCAAACGTTAAGTAGCCCGTTCTGCTCCGCCTTCCCCTATAGGTACCTGCTACAAATGTTCAGTGCTGACAATGAGGGGCAACAGGGGCAACACTATCAAAATTCAAAATGTGACGTGTTTTTATTTAGAGAGTTTTCTTTCGCAACAAGGACTCCAAGTTTTTCAAAAGTAAGGGTGATATTTTTAGTTGCTTTTTGCTCTATCCAATTATACCACGAGAGCCCGGTAGAAACTTTGCCGGTAGGTACATTCCAAGTTCAAAGTGGTTCAGTTGAACTCTACTGCGGTAGGTATTTACTTGAACTTTTTTATTTAAAATATGTACACTTTGGCATGTTCCCACCAGAAACAGTGGCGTAGCTAGGCGTCGGCGACCGCCGACGGCCTCGCGCCCTGAGGAGCCTCGCAAAAAATAGTTTACCGAACCTGAAAATTGGCAGTTTTCGATTTCCCAAAATAAAGCCTAAAGAACAAATAAACTTAATCCTATGTACGAAACTTCTCAATATCATAGAATTCACTAAAAGTTATTAATTCTACTGCAAATTAACCTAGAACTCTCAAATCATAAATATGGTACATCGCACTTTCCCTAACTGGCAACCGACCGAGACTTGGAAATAGGGTAATTATACGTACAGTAGGTATTGCAGATGATCAAGTATTAATTGCACAGGACTATGATGACCTAGAGTACATGACACGAAAATTGATTGAGGAATACGAGAAATGGGGTTTGGAAGTTGGAAGTAAATCTAACTAAAACAGAATATATGACTATTGGTGGTGAACAACGAACTCTGAAGTTGAATAACGGACAAGAAATAAAACAATGTAATGTATACAAATATTTGGGCATGAAAATCTCACAAGAAGGAACCCTAGACGAAGGAATTAATATCGGAATATACAAGGACGCAAGGCAATATCCCTACTAAATGGTGTACTATGGGACCAAAATATCAACAAAACTAACAAAACTAGAATATACAACACCATAGTCAAAAGCATAGTCACATATAGTTCAGAAATCTGACCACTAATGAACAGAACCGCAAAAATGCTGGAAGCTCAATGGACTCAAATGGACTTTTGGAGGAGATCGGTAGGTGGATGGAAAGGTTAACAAATCTGAGAATTATAGAGATCATGGACGTAAAACACACAATAGTAGATGATATAAAGAACAAACAGTTGATTTGGTTCGGACATGTACAAAGAATGGCAGATACAAGAATACGCAAGCAAATTATTGAGTGGAAGCCAGGTGGAAGAAGAAGACGCGGCAGACCAAGAAGAAGCTGGAGAAGTGGAGTGGACGAAGAAATGAGAGACAGAGGCTTGGAGGAGGATGCCTGAATTCACAGAGAAGGCTAGAGATCGGGAATCAGAAGACGTAGAACGTTATAAACCGATAATTATAATTATATATATAAATACAAAAGTTGTAGGGTTTCATCTATTATCTTTTGCCCATGTCAAAACGGGCAAATTACAAGTGCTAACTGTTATAATGACAGCACATGCAGATTTTGAAGTGAATAATTCTTTGGCCGCATGAGAATGATTTTTCAAGGTCGCGTCACGACACGATTTATAAAATGTTTATCTCGCAAGTGAGATGAAGCATATGATGAATATGAGGGAGAGAGAGTAAGTATTCACTTCTATCACGTGTAGTGTGCTGTACGCGACTTCTTTTAAATAGATCACCCTGTATAGTTTTGGCTAGAATGAAAGATTTTAGTCTTCGGATTCCAAATATACCATGTATGCTGATATTTGGTTAGCTGTTTTTGAGCTATATAAATTTAAAGATGCATTTAAGTTCCCGGTTCCTTATACACTTTTTTTACTGCTGTAAACTTAAATAGCGCAAAAAAAGGTGAACTAAATATCAACATAGGTATCTATATGTATATGGTATATTTGGAATCAGAAGTCTATCTAAAAATAGTGGTGATTCATTTAAAAAATGTATCTATGTACTTGTCATTATCACAGTTGGCACTTGTCATTTGCTCGTTTTGACATGTGCAAAAGATAATAGAGATGAAACCTCAAAACTTTTGTATCAAACATTTTCTTAAATTATTTCTTGTTCAAGTTGTAGAAGCCGCACTAATTATAGAGAACAGACCCTGTACATTTTGTATTTATATTATACAGCAAACATGCTAACATACAGAGAATTGGAAATTATTTAGGTTTCCTAAAAAATTGCCGGATTCTTACCAAAAATTGTCAGTCTATGTTTGTGTAATACTGTAATAAATGAGAAATTTATTTTTGATTGGATGGATTTGTTAGCCCGAACAAAGGGGCGTGATTCTCAAAGAATTCTGGCCCCTTTACACCCCCCCTCCCCCCTGTGGATCCGCCACTGCCACCCTACATAAAGAGGGCCTCGCAATTTGAATGTCGCCGACGTCCACCTTTGGTTTGGCTACGCCACTGACCAGAAATGTATTTCAAATGAGAAAGTTCAAGAACCAGTCGAGTGCAAATGAACTAATCGACTTCGAACTTCGAATGAAGGTAGCTACAGGCCCTAGTATGTGAATTTTACTACCTACCTAAAGATTTTTGAAATGTGTTGATACTTTAAATTTCAAGCCAACTTAGTCAATATTATTATTAGTTCTACTCAACTTTTGTTTGTTTTCACTTTTCAAATTTCGTTTTTTTTTTTTTTTTTCATATTCGTTGAATATTAAGATTTGTAAGGTTTTTCCATGACTGACTTAAAATAATTAAGTATTTATTGGTATACTTTCTTATTCTGGAAAAAATAAACTTAGTGCAAAGTTGTATCTTTATCGACGTTCATCATTGACTCAGTAACCTTTATTTACTTCGAATTCAAATAATAACAAATATCTTCAACATTACACCCTGTATGAATTTGTTCAAATGTCTCTCTTTTTTCCAGTTTTTCCAGTAGATGATTGTCTGAAAAAAATCTAATACCATTCTTTATTTATTCTTGTCTCTCTTTGTTACCAATTCTTGTGCTCTCCATGTAGAATTTCTTTCTTCAATAATATCCTTCATAGAGGTTTGGATATATCCTGAATGATGAATAATGAGTCATTTGATGAATGCCTTCTAGATTTGATGATGATACAGGAAGAATACAGTTTTCAGATAAATTACCAAACAAAGATAGCGCAGACATTTAGACTACAAATACCTGATGGAGCCTTAGATTACCAAGATCGAATCCTAGTTTTCAAATTATGGTACAAAATATTATGTCCGATTGAACGACCAATTAGTAGGTGATATGAATATTTTCATATTATCACATCAGAGATTTTTTAAAACAAGGGATATAAGGCAATATCCCGAAATTTTAGAATGTATAGTGATGTAGATTCCATTGCAAATTGTCCATCATGTCCTGGATTAATTTTTAATTTTAGGCCTGAGAAAAATCACAGAAAATGTCATTGAAATGCAATCTTACATTCTTCCAGGACAGTTTATCTTGAAATTTCAATATCAAAAGGCAAAAGAGAACACATTTGGAACAAGTTTGGGACAAAAATAATAATTTAGACCATTTTGTTCGTTTTAAATGCAAGTTTGAACCGAAAATACGTCTCCAAATGGATCTTAATGATTTGTGCTCCAATTTAGGCTGTTTTATTGTTAAACGCAAACTTTAACACATTTCAGATTACCTTGAATATATGTATTTCGATTGAAAAGAAGTGAAATCTTATACCCATTCAGGACAATTTCAATAAAGCCTCAAGGAGAAACATTAAATTAAAAATAAGAACTACCAGTATCAGCACATTTGAGCACATCCACTATCCAGTATAAAATTAATTTTCTGCAACTTGAATTCATGATTTTGAAGTAGCAGCGATAAGACCAGAAGTTGCAACTATTAGTATACTTAGGTGCATAATGGAAGGTCGCCATATTTTTCTCTTTCTCACCTCGGCAAACTTTAGCAAAATTATGATTGCTACTAACTTCGATTGTTTGCGGAATGCAAGTGAGTGAGTTTACTTCCGCTAAATTGAAGGAAGTTATACTTCTGACCTGACTATGTAAGAGTTAGTATGATTTTTGAGTAATCTCTGACATATTTGGGAAAAGTATAAATTAGCCATTCAAAAAAGGATCGCGAGTGAAGCTCTTCACCTGTAACTGACTTCTGTAGGAAAGTAAAAATTTACCTATCCATTTCTTCTTCAACACTTTTTTGACGAATAAATTGTAGTAAACCCTTACTAAAATTATGCTTTATTCAACAAAATATGACAAAGGTTTTTCGAATAAATATCCATTTCTGACAATAAACAAGTCTGAATAATCAAATGGATTTCAGTTAACTTACCATATTTTTCCACATCTTCAGTGGTATGTTCATCAGTTTCTTCAGTGAGGCTATTCAACAGACCACTGATACTATAGGAACATTGCGTATTAAGACTTTCATTTAATTCTTGAGATTCGTGTAAAGAATTAATATTATCCATGTTACAGATAATATTTATAAATCTAGAAATTAAGAATAAATATCTATAGAAATGGAACATTATAGTATTAACTTTACCTATCAATATCCGTTATTCCAAAGTTGCAGATATAAACTCACACAAAAACATTAACTATTTAAAAATATAAATAAAACAAGCACAATAAAAATCTAGCACCCAGTCTTTGTATAGAATAAATACAATATTATAAGCTTTTGCTTTTCTAAAAAACGCGACATTTGTGTTGTGTGCCCGTGCCCAGTAAGGTGCTTATAGGCGAAGCCCTTGAAACGCTTTTATACATGGGAGATATTAACTATTTTTAAAGAGCTTTCCTATAGTTTATAGTTTTTCTACGATTTCATCCTGTGTTTGTTTCAGGTATATTTTATCATGCATGTTTTAATTTTAGGTGCTGGGCTTGCATTGGTATTCAATTCATATACATTATTTTTATTACTATTTTATTTTTATTATTGAAGAAATTCAAACTAGAACTATATCTACTATGTTACCCTTTATAAATTAGAAGAAAATAAAGCATTACGAGTTGTTTCCTCTTATATTTCAATATTTTCTGGGGGTTCAAATTCATAAATCTCGTTCTTAGAGGTTCCCCATAGGTAAAATTCCAGAGGCGTGATGTATGGGGATGGGGACTAAACTGCACCGCAATCACAAATTTTTCAGTCTTCAAAATGTTGCTTAAAAATTCGCTAAACCTGTCTTACATGGCAAGAGGCAGAAACGCTAACCTCTAGACTCTAAACCACAACGTCGCTAAAAACATTTTGGACACACAAATAAATATAGTGGGTGAAGTAATAAAAGTGGAATAGAATTATCCTTGCATAATGGGCTCTTTCACGAAAATTTAAATACGTAATTTAAGTATAAAATCTCAAAGGAGGGACTATTTTAGGCATATATACCAAAAAAAATGTTCTACAAGGTTCAATAAGTTTTTCACAGGCAATCAAAAGTGGCCAAATTCAAATTAATTTTAAACGCGCCGATTTGCCGACGTCACATAAATATTCTTCATTTCGCTTATGTTGTTGCAACGTTGCAAGGAGGACCGGCTCGGCTGTCTTTGCGCTCTGTAAAGATACGTAAAGGTTCGAATGCGCTGTTGTCGGTTGTGACTAAATGTAGTGCAGCGTAAAATAAATAAATAAAAACAAACATAAAAAATTGTATTAAATTGTGTTTAAGCATCAAGCATCATTTAAAAAAAAAATGTTATAAAATCTTGAATCTATAACTAATTAATTTAACTACTTTTCATGAGATTTTGCCAACATTTCAGAATTAAATCTATTACAAATTTTCAATGTTGACAATTAGTGGCAACACCGTCAAATTGCGAGCTGCGACGTCATAGAAATAAATTCTGGGTTTTTATTTGGAGGTATTTCTTTGTTTTCTGTTTTCTCAAGAAGGACTTTGAATTTTTCAAAAGTAAAAATACAGAAAATTCTGTTTTTAGTTGCTTTAGGTATCCAAATATGCCAATTTCAAAAATTTATGAAAGAGCCCATTACCTTCAATTGATTCAGTGACCTCCGCATTATCCTCTTGCTTCTTTAATTTCTGCACCGGGCATGTTATTACAGCTGTTTTCGCAGTTCAGAAACATTAGATCTGCTTTTATTTATTTATTTTCTACTTAACTATTATAGATCCATAATACCTAGGAAACGAAATACGTTCAAATACCTATAACAACCTGAGGGCATTATAAGCCCAGCGGGCGTTATGATCTACAACGCCCGCTTATAATACCTCGAGATGTTTTTGTTGTTGTTTTATTAAATCGAAGACAGCCACTAATGTCCGACCGAAAATAATTTTTGGTCTGACCAGGATTCGAACCCGGTCTATCATCAACGTTTCGTTTCCCATGTAATCGAGCGTGTTAACCCACACGACCACCGTTGCTTATGAGATGTTTATAGATATATTAATTTATTTTGTTTCTAGGTACAGGTACACAAAATACAAAACAATATTCTGTCACACAAGTTTAACTGATTTTGTTTGATACTATAAATTGGTGAAAGAACATTGTGTTGAGTAGAAAATAAAGCATTGTATGTACCACAGAGATTTTTATATTATAATGCCCTTCAGGCGAAATATATCCCTCGGGCCAGAGGCCCTCGGGCTAGTTTCACCTTCGGGCATTATAATCTACATAATCCCCTTGGTACATAAATAGCTATTTTGTCTTCAAAAATACATAGTTACTACCTTCTTTCATATGTATTCAATAAACTGTCTAGTATTTGGAATTACCTAACTTCATTTGTTTCAGGCGTAAAGGAACTGGAAGGCTGCCCTGATGAAAATATGGAACCTATGCTTAAAAGAAGGCTTGTATGGACATTTAAATAAATTGGACAAAAATTCTCGCTAGGTATCTACCTACTGCTTTCATATTATTTATTCAATAAATTGCATATACATTTAGAAATAAGTCAATGATTATTTCTTTGGACGTAGAACAACTGAAAGGCTGCCTTAGAGAAATCATGGAAGTCGGGTCTAAAAGGGCTCGGGGCTCGCATACGTAAATACACGAAATTTACGTCTTTTATTAGCCTAGAATAATATTTACCAATCAATGACAGTCATGACAGATATAGTTTGGCAAGTGGTAAGTTGATAGAGACGAAAGGGGAAAGAAAAGCGGGGCGTAACCTAAGAATATTCACTGACACCTCAACTGACACCGCTTGATGACAGCCATGTCTTTGGGTACAGTGGCACCGAAGACACCAAGGAAATGAACCAATGAAATGATTGCGCGGTGGTCCATATCTCCTATACCAACGGAGATCGAAGAAAAAACTAAATACAAAACTTGTAGATAAACATAAGTACTACATTCCTAAATTATTTTCCAGTATACAGGGTATCCCAATAACTAGTAGTGACAGAAAGTTATGTTTTTTTGAATGACTTCCCCTGTATATATATTATGACATTTCCGGATTCTGCGGAAAATTCTAGACATATTTCATGTACAGTGTCATTCATATACCTATCTTCAACTGTTTCGGAAATATTGACAGTTGAAAATTGACTTTTTTGCATCTTTGACAGACTGTAAAACCTGAACGGTTAATTTTACAAGAAAACGGATTTTACATCCCTATCTTAGTTTTTCATAAACTTTCATTTGACATCAACCTTGAATTTAATCCATGATTAAAAATTCCGCCTAAATTAGGGTGACCATACGTACAGCATTTCGCTGTATTGTACAGCATTTTCAAAGTCTGTCCAGCATTTGATTTTGTACAGCAAACGTACAGCGATTCGGACCCGATCATAATTAAGTTTTTCTTTAAAAAAAAAATACGAAAGATTGTCCCTCAATAACTAAAGACATTTCTACATTTGCGATTTTCGTCATTTACGCGATCATCTCCCAGAGTGGCCAGAGTATTCTTTTTAATGCTGACTACCTTTTTTATCTCTCTCTATTCCACGCTAGAAGAAGACATAGCATAATAGGTCTGTTTCTGCAGCAATAACAAACCAGTCAGCGCGAACTTCATTGGTTGAAAATAGTCAGAAACAGTCAGAAAACTAGTTTCAACCCAAGGTTTCTAAAGTTAGGCCGGGGTTACCTAATTCCTTAATTCTTAATTTTTGTTCTTAATTCCTAATCCTTAAAAACACCAATGTTAAATAAATTGAACTTTTTAAGAATTAAGAATTAAGGACAAATATTAAGAATTAAGGAATTGGGTAACTCCGGCCTTAATAGGTTGTCTGGTAATGGTAAACAGATGACGTCATCAGGAAGATCTAATAGAGATTTGCATTTGCATTATGTTTAGGCATCTAGATAACGTCATATATAAGTTATCAGCTAACCTACCTCTTTCAAACAACCTTGGTTTCAACCATTGAGGTTTTCAACCAATGAAATTCACTCTGACTGGTTTGTGATTTCTATGCGAACAGACCTGTTATGTTGTTTTTCATTTTTATTTTTATTTTTTTGTTAAATGGTACTAAAACAGGCTATAAAGTCGACAAAATTTGCATCTAGTGCTTACTCCACTTACCTGCCCTAAAAATTTTAGATGTGTACAGCATTCATACAAAAAAAATATGGTCACCCTAGCCTAAATTATTGATCATAAGTTAAATTCAAAGTTGGTGTCAAATGATAGGTACCTTATAAAAATCTAAGATACGATTGTATAAAATCCGTTTTCCTCTAAAATTAACCGTTTAGGTTTCACAGTCTATAAAAGATGCAAAAAAAGTCAATTTTCAACTGTCAATATCACAAAACATCCCCCCTTAGAAAGGTAAGTGCCGTGTTGAGAACCTGTCTATTACAGTGGCTAAATAAACCTTTACATACAGTGGCGACAATAGAGGTCCCGCCGCCATCTTGTTCCCAACCTCTTGTTACTTTTAAATATTTATATACATAAGATTTAAATGGACATCTATCATAAAAAATTGAAATCGACGTATTTGATGACCAGTATTAGGTCCATCAAATACGTTGTTTTCCATGATTTATGATGAATGCTCAACTAAATCCCATATATTCATATTTGAAAGTAACAAGGGGTTGGGAACAAGATGGCGGTGTTTTCAATATAAATATATGCGATTTGAGAACCAATCAAAAATGAGACAGCAATTGTCGCCACTGTGGGTTATAGAGTCACTGTACTGTCTATAAGTTTTCAGCGCCTCTAGTGACTGGGGGGGTAAGCTTTTGTAATTCTGGATTTATTGGCGAATGCAAAACGCAATTAGGGTTCGTTCGGTATCTTATTCGTTCCGGTTGATCGTTTGCACCATTGTTTGATTCTAGCGATTCAACACCACCACTTTAAAGTTTCTACCATTTTTTGTCATAAAATAATTGTGCCAAAAAGAAGAAACTCATAAAATCGGTAGTGTTGAAGCGCCTTCAAGGTAAAATTGACTAAGAATTAAGATGACAAATTTAGATATTTATTAAAGTTTGAAACAGAAAATATTAAAGAATATGGAATTAATTACAATTATTGCGAAACAGTTTTTTTTCATGTAAGTATACATACATAGGTAGGTACCTAATGCTAGTTAAGTTAAAGATAATAAGGACAGTTACAAGAAGTAATGACGTACATTTAACAATAGCTTGATGAAAAACTTAAATCGTAAATAAAATGACAAAAGAGGTCCTTTTCTCACAATCCAAAATCGTTGTTAACCTAACAAGTGAGGAAAGTGTTTCTGCACGTGATGGAAGTTGCACGAATGACAACAAAAAGCAGAGTTCAAACAAGCCTTTAAGTCCAGAAAATACACTTTCCGCATGTGTTAGGTAGAAAGTTTATGTAGTTATACATAATATAAAGCTCATTCAAGAAAATGATTTCGCCTGGATGATAGAATAAATATTTTTGATAATAGTCTATACCCTTTACCACTAGCTTTAAGCAAAGACAACGCCAACAACTTCTCGTCCAATGTAAATCGTCTAGCTTTAGGCTTTTGGTTTTGAGTACGGACTTGGCTTAAAATAAAGCTGTATATCAATGGATTGACGTGGTCTACGAGCCTTTGAAATTTGGTTTATGATGCAAGTTATTCAGCAGCAGAAACTTTGGATTTAAATGACGACAACCTTCTACTGATTCTTCTTAACTTATTGCTGGATTCTATAACTTTGGAATAAAGATATTTTTCCCTTGGGGATAGGAATTTTTTGCCTAGTGACGTTAATGTTCTTTAAAATTTGGCATCGTCTCTCATGACCTGCAAAAAAAAAAATAGATCAAGATTGGAGACGAGCTTTTCGCACATTTAGCTTCTAATTTTTCTAGCATTCGACTGCAAGTTTTAGTAATTAGTAGTCTTTTATAGTAGTAGTCCTACTTGAGTTAGGATGTTTTAAAATTCACCTACTCCCAACTGGGTGGTTATTCATTAAGCAATAACACTTAGGTACCTACCAATAAAAGTTTTAAGAGACAAAGTTGGTTGGTGACTTTTTCATGTTTGCAGATGTGATGGTTCCACTTGGTGTAGCAATGTCTGCCCGAATTGCAGAAGTTTCAGTAGATAAAAATTGACGACATGAAGGGCCTGGTTGTACGTCTTTCTCACATATATCTAGTATTAACTTACCTTCAGGGAGATACAGCAAAAGCGCAGCATTCCATGTGAGTCCTCGTCTGGCTTTTGGATCGCCAACAATAAATTCTCGAGGAAAATGTCTTGTTCACACTCTATAATTATTATAAGCCTTCTCGACACTTAGGCTATTTAGGAAAGGATTGCGAACTTTTTCTAGCCATTGTTTCATTTTTTCGGCATCTTTTGGAAACCGGAAATAGCTGCTGTATTTGTCGCCGCACCCCGGAACACAGCATTTCTGATGCACAAACTGGGAGAAGACATTTTGAGATAATAATTATTGATAATTGATAGGTAATTGATAATTCTAAATGTTGGGAGAAGTTCAAAATTTAAATTTTGACGACTGGAAATGACAAAATAAACTTCAAATCTTGGCGCACGGTCTGGCAGGAAAAAGAAAACTTTAATAGGTTGATTGAAGCGCCTCTAGTGATTGGAGGGGAAAGCTGAAACGACTAGACTGACGTCTCTCATAAGACTTACATTTCTAAGGGGGGATGTTTTGTGGTCAATATTTCCGAAACAGTTGAAGATAGGTATATGACATTGACATGAAATATGTCTAGAATTTCTCGCAGAATCCAGAAATGTCATAATATACACGGAGAGTCGTTTAAAAAAACACCACTTATCCGATTACGATGAAACTTTGGAAGGTCGTTATGGCCATCCCAAGGAAGGTTTGTGTATAGGTTACGCATCTCGGAAAAAGAAATTAATTATGAATTAATTAATAATTTAATTATAAACAAACTCATTCATATTACATAACAACATAATGTGAGACCCCAATTCAGAAACTTATACGATGTTGAATTTAGTTAGGGAGACGACCGCATTTTTCCTACCCCGATTGAGTTATGTGTCGACACTATTATCAATATATAGTATTATGTGCATCTATTAACCTGTATTCCTGCCTGAGAGCAAATGCTGCCGGAAATATCTTTTAACAAATTATTAACAAATTGAAAAAAACGTAACATTACCCCCATCGAGTTATGCCCTAAGTAGGCTATCCAGATTGAAGGTCTCGATGTCCCCTATCTGAAAAGTCGATCCTGCCTCGTGAGAACTTGCCGGAAAAGGGTGGCAGGGCAGCTTATTGGGGCAAGGGCCCGCGGTCTCAGCTTTGACACCTAGATCATTTTTTTGTTGATGAGGGTGCACTGATCCAACCTCAATCGAACACAGTGAGATTCACTTAAATCGACCCAGATTGATCTAATTCGGTCAATCGAATTCGGCTATAGAAGGGAGTGATATAGGCTATTTTTTAGCCCGAAAAAAAAAAGTTCAATTGCGCGAAACTCTGATACACTGGAACGCCTATAAACAGCCCGGGGCGCTCTAGAGCAGCTCTGCTTAAAATGCGTCACTGAACCCACTGGCAAGCGACTCTGATCGGATTAAAAAAAAACTTTTAGAAAATCAATAAAAAAAATTGAAAAAAAGTGTATCATTTCAAAATGAATTTTCACGTTGGCAACGCAGCGGGTCATTAGTTAGAGTACATTTTAAATTCGAACCAAATTTGGTTTCTCCCTCTATGGTTTCTCCCGATGATTCCACACCATATATAGTTCCACACCTAAACACCAATCCAGGTGCAATGTTTGTATCAGAGGTTTGTATTTAGAAGTAGATGTTACATGTTAAATAAGGCCACGTTAAAAAGTTTTATTTTTTACCTAGCATTTTCCACCAAAGCCAACAAGAATCACCAGCTTATATTTGAAATGTATCGCTTCTATTTCTTGAATATCAACTCCAATTTATTTATTTTTTCATATAAGTGGTGGTTTTTGCGTAAAAAAAACCGCTTACCAATGGCCTTATTTGGATCACTATGCTCCTAATAAGGCCACTATTAAAAAATGTTTAAAATTGATATAATTATTTATAAAAAGTAAAAAAATTTAATTTGGGGTAGGGGTACAGAGGTGCGTTTCTTAACTCGGTTAAGGGCCGGTTTTTCAATAGCAGGTCACTCCTAAGGATAATACACACTACTACTATAGGATGGGCTATCCTCGTAAGACCTGTGTGTAACAAATCCCCCCGCCTTCACGGCCAAAATACCAGTTGTGACGTAAGCAGCATGTTATTTCTCGTCTTGACCTAGGCTGTTTAAACAGCTGATGACTTTAGCTATGACATCGGAAATGGTAATACACCAATACGGCGGCGATTACCAAAAACGAGGCCGATAAGCAATCCTGTAGGTGTGTATCATCCTTGGGTCACTCCTGGGTTAAACATAACTCTACTCCAGGGTAAACATAGCAACTGGACATGCTTGCCATGGAATTAAAACCAACCCGAAGATGACTCGCTATTGAGAAACCGGCTTTAAGTCACTCTAACTACCCGAGTAAAATTTTACCTAAATAGGTACAATATAATCCGGGTGCATCTAAACATTCCGGTATAGGATTCGGCACCTAGACATATTTCATTGGTTCGTTTGAATTCGAACCGCTAATTAATGCGGAGTGCCGAAATCCGTACTTGAATGAATGAATTGGTGCTGAGTCTCAGGTCGGAATGGTATGTACTATGTGGAGTGCCGAATCTAAGGTCAAAATGTTAAACAGTGCCCATAGCTGCAGGTTCGAATGTAACTCCGTTAGCGCGGCACAAAATCAACAAACAAACTTTATTTACTTTTTGTTACACATTTATTTTATTTCAACGATACATTTCAAAAAATCTTGAACAATAATTTGCAGTGGCGGACCCAGGGGGGGAGGGAATATAAAAACCTGAAACCTGACAAATTAGAATAGAAATAAATACCCTAATATATTTATCTTTTTTATTGGTATCTGTGGTGCTTACTTTAATTAAAATATCAATTGAAGCCAGGCAACAGCAGTTTTTGGATTTTCCTTTCTTATTATTTCCTTGATCCATTTTTTTATAAGCACTAGGTATGATGGCATACAAAAACATATCTAAAAAATGTATTTTCCAAATTCTATTCGCATCCAAGAAGATTCTACGTCAATGAATTCACATTGAACCCAAACCTGCATTTGAATCTGTTATAATTATTTTTCGCTGACTCCACATTCCAATTCGTGTATGTTATATCACTATACTCGTCTATCCCTTTATATCGTTTTCCTCCAAAATGTTGCTCACCACATTGAAAGTAGGGTTGCCAACTGTCCTGCATTTCGGTGGACGTCCACCATTAGGGGTTCATTGTCCAGCGTCCCTGTAACAACTTATTGCCGGACGCCTATTGTACTTAATTTTTAACTTAATGAAGAATTCTGTCAAATTAAGCCAGCTATAAACCTGGTTCTGGTTTATAAAAAAAGTCATACAGTAAGTACTTGAAAATGGAACTTATTATTTTTGAATAATACTGAGTTGAAAAATGTCTGGATTATTTTGCAATTTGTATTTTCTATATTTGGGCCCAATGATGACGCTGAAAGGATTTTTTTAATGCGTTCAGCTTTGTGGACTGCTGCGCGTAATCGATTATGCATTGAACACCTCAAGGCAGAACTGCAAATGAAGATTAATTATTCTTATGTACTTGCAAAGAATTTCATGATTTTGTAAGAGGTAATAAGAAGTTAATGGTACCATTACCATTGCTGCAAAAAGTGGAAAAAAAATATGAATTTAAACTAAGTATAAGTAAACTATAAGTAGGTACCTATGTAGGTACCTACTTAACTTTTTATATTCTTCAAATAATTTGTTAATCTGCATACTACTTTTGAAATAAAATTTTAAATTATTAGTTACTATTTACCCAAAGAATTCTTGTTGGATAGTTTTATGGATTGCTTATTTAAGTTTGTAAATGGCATATTTCTCTGCAATAGTAAAAATGTCCAGAATTTATACTGTATGTCCTGAATTTTTATTACCCTCGTCCAGAAAAATTAAAAAACAAAGTTGGCAACCCTATTTGAAAGTGTTTAAATGATCTAGACACACTCATCTTGCATGTTTAAGCACAAGAACACATGAAGCAACGGCGAAATAAACCGCATCCGCCGCAAAATTGTAGCTGAAGAACACGCAGGGCCGCAACTAGAACCCTCGGCGCCCAAGGCAAGTTCAAATTTTGGCGCTCCTCCACACTCCACCGCCTTCTAAAAGTAACAATGGATATATTTTTTGATGCTTTGGTTTTTTGCTTGAAATTTTTTCAATAAATTTCGAAATATATAATTTAGACACATTAAATCAAAAATATTTATCTACAAGCGTTTTGTTATGACGTTTTTACATAACCATTTTTCTAGTATTAATTGGAGTTATGTCATGAGACTCATAACACAACTAGTGGTGTTATAGACTAGGTTATGAATTCATAACACAACTAGTGGTGTTATGGACGAGGTTATGAATCTATAACACAACTATTTTTAGTGATTTGACAAATGTCAAAGGTAAACCTGTAAAGGTGAATAAAGGTAGGAAACTACTAATAAACGAAAATAACTGGAAAAACATTCTTATTTTTCGCTTTGTAGATAAAATGTTGTACATCACACGTGCGTTTAAACATGACTACAAAACTCCGTGTGATTAGAACGACTCAGTCTACGGCCTCGTCGCGTTCTATAATCTTTCACACTCGTTATTGTAATCATGTTCATAAACGCACTTGTAATGTAAATAACTATTAGGTAGGTACGTACTAGGTAAATTAGTAGGTATTAAGTATTAAAAAACACACTGCGGAGAATTTTTAACATTTATTTTTTTAAAAAAATCAATAGATATGGATGAAACAGATAGACAGTTTTCTTATTGGGTTTCAATTCATATTAGGTTCTTATTATAGGTAAGAATGGTAGATAAGTATAAATATGATTAAATATTATAACCTACCGGAGCCTAGCACGACAGTCTTCAGTTATAGAAGCTTTTTCTTTGGAAATATTAGCAGACATTTTTCAAATTTTTATGTACGGTTCCTACCTACATGTAAACAAAAACAAAACAAACTGCACTGGCTCTCCACGAGCCTTCCCAGCTTGCCAAAAAAATGCGCACTGAGTGCATACATAATTGCACTGGATTTCAAATGGAAAATAAAAACTGATAATGTGCAGTCAAATGGAATGCAAAAATTGCACTATGAGTGCACCTCCGCGTGATTAAATTAGGCGCCTTCGGCGCCCCGATACTCCGGTGCCCTAGGCGGGCGCCTAGTTCGCCACCCCCTAGTTGCGGCCCTGGGAACACGAAGGAGGTGGACAGCTGATTTAATATAAAAACCGCGCCAAACGCATGGCAACATTCGGACCTGATACTCGGCACTGTTTAACATTTTGACCTTAGATTCGGCACTCCACATGGCTGTTGCTAATGGACCATTCTGACCTGAGGCTCAGCACCGTTCAACATTCAAGTACCGATTCCGGCACTCCGCATCAATAGGCTCGTTCAGCATATTTTTTTTATTACATATTCTAAAAGAGCGTATTGAGTTTAGCAGTTGTGCAAAATTTCATAATTTTCTGAGCCCTTGTTCATATTTAAATAAATTATCAAAACGATAAAAATTTGAAAGTTTTGAATCACGCGGTGACGTCACTGCATCTCTCATGTTGGTCGTGTGACGGCCTTTAGCCCGTCTTGACTCGAGAGATGACGTCATACCATCTTTCAGCGATGAATTTCTGAGGCATAATGTTTTAATATTCAAAGCCGCATAACTTTTTTAATATTTATCCAATTGAGCTGAATTTTTTTTTTTGTGTGCTATATTATGTGAGTAATACTCCATAAAAATATCAAAAAACGTGGTTAATGAAACTTCACTGAACGAGCCTATTGGCGGTCCGAATTCAAACGGACCAATAAAATATGCCTAGGTGCCGAATCCTATACCGGAATGTTTAGATGCAACCCGGGTTCTCGAATCGTGAATGCGCCCAAAATATGAAAAATATTTCCGAACCGTGGACATTTTATATTCAAAATGCAAAGTACGCTTTGGGAGTTTAATTGATGAGTAGCAGTACAGCTTTTTGTTTAAAAATTAGTTCCGCGCGCTTACCGGAGCGGAGAGTGAAGCTTACAAATGTGAAAAGATTTCAATTCTGAATCCGGTGCTACATGCGGCATTCAAGGGTGTTGAGCGGAGCCGTAATCACGTGATCAGCGAGTGAACCGAGCAGCTGAACGCTGTATCAGTGCCCAAAAAAAAACGACGGAAAAATTCAAGCTCGGAGAACTCAGATCAAAATACCGAAAACACGAAGTGTTCGTCTTCCTTGTTCTTTTTATCAAATAGAAAGAGATGCCGGAAATGGAGACCATCGAGCGGCTAAAGTTGAGTTCGGAATGGGATTTTAGTGCAGTGCTAGTGCTGTGTTCGTGTAGTGCAGTGTGATGAAGGTGTAATCGGCGGCGTAACACCGAATACACCATCATTTTGTACCGAGTGAATGGTGTCCCACCATTTTCACATCATGCGGGCACCAAATTATTTCCCAATGCAAATAAAGTGTACTCCAAGCTCACTCCTACCAATTAACGAACGCTACAGTAGCCGCTTCCCAGCTGTGTGCTTCAAGCACGGTGCAGCACAGTGTTCTGTGTTTGGGACGCAAAAGTTATCAGCTCTCGAAGCGCAGTAAGGCTGGAACACGAATTCGCGCTTGAAGCATTTGCGCGCGCAAAGGCTCGATTGCGTGCTCAAAAGCGTCAGCTGGAAAGCGGCTAGTGTCATGGTGCGTACGATAAGTCCGAACTACTGACACTTTTTACCCTGACCCGTCATTAATGCGCACTTTTTACACCATTCGTACCGTGCAGCGTACATTTTCCGGTGTAGTTCAGATGGTTGCGTTCCAAAACATACCTGCACCGCACTAACGCTCACCGGTTCAGACAAATCGTACGCACCATCAATAGTGTAAAAAGTGTCGACAGTTTCTACCATTCCGAACTCACCCTAACTAACTTCACTATTGTTTATGTCATTTCAAGTAAAAGGCGCGAAACAGGTGATTGTCATTCCTTCTTGACCGCGAAAATCATTTTTCGAGCAGTCATGTCTTCCAGTACCTCGCCGGGAATTTCTCCAAAAATGAATGAAAGGGCCAAAGATATTTCGCTATTCGACCCGGATACCAAAGATTCAGGCTTCTCTGAGGATTCCCTAGAAGCCAGTGAGAAATTATTGGAATACCCTTACCAGCTAGATGACGAGATGACTATATGCTTTTCCCCCCTTGTGGAGGCTTTTGAGGCCACCCCAAACGAAAAAACACAGTCGGGCAAAAAGAAACGTATGTTTTCTAGCCCCATCAGGCAAAGCCCTTCATTAATTGCCGCAAACTCGATGAAAAGGCTCCGACTATTCGACTCAGACACCCCGAATAAATCAGTGGCTTCTGAAGACTTTACTCAAGATTTCTTAGCAGAAGGTTCCAAGAATGATGACCCATTGGGGCCTTCATTCAAAATAAGAAAAGTGGAGCAATACGATGCCCGAAGAGGGGTTATTAAAGAAGCTGTCGAGAAGTCTTCTGAAGGTAATTTGATTGGGGATTTTTCTAAAGACTATGCCTTGCCTTTGATCAACGAGTCCCATTCTGAACTAAAAATGATTTCTGCGGATACCATGAGGGACGTTTTGGATGGGAAATACAAGAATGTGCTCCACTCGTTTAAGGTAAGAACATCTTCAATTTATTTAAAAGTGCTTGAGCAATAGTTTTTCGAAATGATATTGACACGCATTTTGCCGCAAAACTTTGTTAATTTTGATCTGATCTGAACGTTATAAGGCTTCAATCAAGGACAATTCGATTCTCTACAAATTCTTAATTTATAGTTTCAATGCAGCTGCAATAGTCTTGCAGCTGTGAAGCTTCAAAGTCGTGTAATTTTTATTTTTGTCAAGGTGAGAGAGCATAAGGAATTATTTTTATTTTTTTACTAAATTTCAAGCTTCTCTCTATCTACTTCCAAAATTTCAATCCAATAATAGACTTTGCGAATAGCTTAGACATATTCCTCAAAATAAAAAAATTGGGGAAAAAATAAAACATCCCTATCAATGTAATTTTTTTGAGAATTAAATTTTTCCCAAAATTACATTACCATACATTTTGCCTCACAACTTTGTTAATTTCAATCTGATCCTAATGCCATTAGGCTCAAATTAAGACCATTTGACGCCTTTACAAATATTCTCGCAAATATCTTATCATAAGTTTCAGCAGCTTCAATAATCAAAGTTGAATACTTTTACAGCTGACACGAGAAGTGTCAGTAATTTAGGTTTAATCTACAGGGTGTTTTGTACATTGATAGGAAGTTTTCAATGAGTGATAGTGGGGGTCCGTCAACCGAAAATTGTTCGAAAATAATTGTTTGAAAGAAAATTGTTTGAAAGAAAATTGTTCAAACGGAAAATTGTTTGAACGGAAAATTGATCCAACGGAAAATTGTTTGAATGCAAAATTGTTCGAACAAAAAATTGTTCGAACGGAAAATTATTCCAACGGAAAATTATTTGAACAGAAAATTGTTCCAACGGAAAATTATTCGAAAGGAAATTGTTCGAACGGAAAATTGTTTTTTTTTTTTCCGAAAATCAAAAGTTTAACTGTGAATCGTAAATGAATCTATGGCCGGAGTTACCCAATTCCTTAATTCGTAATATTTGTCCCTGATTAAATCCTTTATTTAGCATAAATGGTTAATATACAAGGACTAGCACACATTAGGTGGACGGGTTAATTTGGGTTAGTTTACATATTTTTGGTTGGTTTCGTCACGGTTTGTTTAATACTGGTTAAAAGAGTACTGCTTGGCAATAGGAGGCGCTTGGTTTTTTAAATTTAGTATTAACATACAAGGACTAGCATGCATTACGTCGACGGGTTAGTTTGCATATTTTTGGTTAGTTTCGTTACAGTTCATTTAATACTGCTGCCATCATATTTAATGAGTAAAATAAATTACATTTCTCAGAGGCATGAAAGAAATTTGAGATCAAGGGATAATTTTGATATCCCCAGGGTCCTGTCTGTACAAGCAGAAAAATCATTATTTATTAGGGGATTAATTGAATTTAACCAGTTACCGACTGATATCAAAGGCTGTGAACAAATCAATACTTTTAAAAGAAAACTTAGACAATATATTAGAGATAAGACAGATTAAATTACAGTGTATACTTTTAGTTTTATTTATTTGAGTGATTTAGAATATTTTTGTTTTTTGTTTGTATTGCCGGTTTTATATTTAATGATTGTATTTGAAATTGATGTGCAATGTTGATTAATTGTTTATCTGTGTTTTTTCAAAAAATAATAATAAGATGTTGAGATAACGTATATGTAACTCCAAGATGTAATTAGTTATAATAGCTAAATAAACGATTACAACAAAAAAAAAATTACTGATTAGAAGTGTACTGGTTGCCAATAATATTTTAACCTGCGCCCTTTTGTCCGCTCGCTTTTGAGCTGCGCTCTTTTATACCAAAGCCGATTTACGATTCCGCGGATCTTCTCTTTGAGATTCGGTGAGCGAAGCAAGCAATTGGAGATTCAAAAATAATTGAAATTTCGAGCTGTTGTATTTAAAAAAGCTTTTTTACGTTTTTGGTGGATTTACGTTTCTGAGGCGTATAAGTACATTTATTAACAATTTTCCATTCGAACAATTTTCCTTTCAAACAAATTTCCGTTCGAACAATTTTCTGTTCGAATAATTTTCCTTTCGAAAAATTTTCTTTTCGAATAATTTTCTGTTCAAACAATTTTCCTTTCAAAGAAATTTCCGTTCAAACAATTATTTTTAACAATTTTCCGGGACTCAGTTGGGGTCATTTGGGAGCTCTTTTACCACATTTATCTTTATGCAAAGTTTGAATTGTTACTAAAACATATGATTGTTTTTTTATTGGTAGTAAACACTTCAACCTTTCTCTATTTTTTTTCGGACATTCCTAATATGCACTCTTCCAAAAACTATGGAAAGGAAAACCCTCGAGAAAACCGAATGATTGATACAAAAAATATGTAGCCCTTAAAAAGTGTGAGGCACCTTCAAAGGAGGAATAATAATCCAATGTCATTATGATGACCAACGCCAGCGATTACAAAGTATTTTACAAAAACAGGATAAACTGCACATAAAGAAACTCCAAAATACCGATCGGATGCTAATGATAACTGGAATAGACATAGGATATAAACCTGACACTTTTATAAATGAGTTCATTGAAGAGATCCTGCAAATAACAACTGTTTTAGGACCGGATGTCAATACCAAAATCAAATTTATTACCAAAAAGCAATGCAGAAACAACAATAAAGAAAACTGTAATTTCGATATGATACGAAAAAAGAATAGGTTAGATATAATGTTAATGGTGAAACGTCAGAATAATAATTACAATGAAATGTATTCCAGCGTTAAAAAAGAGTATGATGAGTTGTTCCGGAAGTGAAATTTTGGGAAAATTTCTTTAATAAAAATGTCCAACATCCAACACAAAACTAGATTTTTTTTTAATTTCCAATTAGTAGTGTTTCTTATAATAAGAATGTGAACCTCAGTGACGTCATGACCCTACAATTTCTTTCAAATTCCTCCTCGAATTCCTCATAAATAAATTCCCGACAGATTCCTCCAAAATACCCATAAATTTTTCCAAATTCCCCACATTTTTGCATGGAAAAAGAAAAGTCAAAGGCTCATTTTCCCAAAATTTCAAATTTTTCTAGTGGAAAATAACAACATGAAGAATCTTGGAAATCAACTCCCAATAATTGAATTAATTGAAAATCCAATCTCACACAATTCAAAGTTTTCCTGGAAAACTAATGAAGGAAAAAATTTGAAACTTTTGAAGTGAAAACTTCTTTAGAATTGTTGGGAGTGATTTGAGACTCGATGAAACGAAAAAGCGACACTAAAAAGGGACAAACATATAGATCTATGGGATTTAGCCTGCGAGAGAATGAGATAGATATACAGTTGTACAGCGTTCCCTATTCTTCTTCTCCTCTTTGTGCGGTGCTTCGTAGTCTCCTCACTTTGGTCTACCAAGCGTTGTACGTATGTATGTTAGTATGTGTGTAATGTATGTGTGTTCTCTCTCAGCTTAGTTTAATGAAGGTTTCACTTCTACCGGGTGTGAACTGCACAGGATTTTTTTTTTGCATGTAAAAAGGAAAGTTAGAGGTTCATTTTCCCAAAATTTCAAATTTTTCCATTGAACATAGAGAATCTTGGAAATCAACCTCCAATAACTAAATTAATTGACAATACAGTCTCACACATTTCAAAGTTTTCTGGAAAACTAATGAAGGAAATATTTTGAAACTTTTTGCATGTAAAGACAAAGGTGAGAAGCTCATTTTCCCAAAATTTCAAGTTTTTCCAGTGGAAAATTACAACATTGAGAATCTTGGAAATCACGCTACAATAACTGGATTAATTGAAAATACAGTCTCACACAATTCAATTTTCCTGGAAAACTAGTGAAGGAAAAAATTTGAAACTTTTTGTGTGTAAAAAGGAAGGTTAGAGGCTCATTTTCAAATTTTAAATTTTTCGAGTGAAAAATGACAACACGAAGAATCTTGGAAAACAACCTCCATAACTAAATTAATTGAAAATACAGTTTCACACATTTCAAAGTTTTCCTGGGAAACTAGTGAAGACATTTTTTTAAAACATTTGCATGTAAAGAGGAAGATGAGAAGCTCATTTTCCCAAAATTTCAAATTTTTCTATTGGGAAATAATAACATGAGGAATTTTGGAAATCAACTTACAAAAACTGAAATAATTGTTAATACTGTCTCACACAATTCAAACTTTTCCTGGAAAACTAATTAAGGGAAAATTTTGAAACTTTTTGCATGGAAAGAGAACGGTCAGGCTCATTTTCCCAAAATGTCAAATTTTTCCAGTGGAAAATAACAACATGGAGAACCTTGGAAATCAACCTCGAATAACTAAATTAATTGAAAATACAGTTGCACACATTTCAAAGTTTTCCTGGAAAACTATTGAAGGGAAAAATTTGAAACTTTTTGTATGTAAAGAGGAAGCTGAGAAGCTCATTTTCATAAAAATTTCAAATTTTTCAAGTGGAAAATAACATGAAGAATCTTGGCAATCAGTTTACAAAAACTGTACTTATTATTCTTTTAATTTTTTTAAATTTGGCCCTGTAAATCGTGAAGTGAAATTTTGGGAAAATTTCCTCAATAAAAGTTGTCCAACATCTAACACAAAACTAGATTTTAAATTTCTTATTATTAATGTTTTTATAATAAAAATGTGAACCTCATTGTCGTCATGATTCTACAATTTGCTTTAAATTCCTCATATATTCCTCACAAATTCCTCCAAATTCCCCATACATTTCTCCAAATCCTCCATAAATTTCTCCAAATTCTCTATAAATTCCCCAAATTCTCATAAATTCCGATGAGTTCCTTCAAATTCCCCACAAATTCCTCTAAATTCCTGACGTCTTTGGCAAAGAATTCCTAGGTGGTTTGTCCCTTGAATTTACCCCATCTTTAAGAAAATTATAAATCCATGGTCTTAAATCCGGTCAGTCAAAAAGAAATATTAGAACTAAGGAAAAAAATAAACACAGTAATGGTGATGATGAAATACCCACAAGTCTTATTCGTGAAATCATTCCAGCCATATCAAAGAGGGCGTGTTTCCTGATGCATTAAAGTTGTTGGCAATCAGGCCATGTTATAAGAACAAAGTTGATACTAACTTGTTAGAAAACCACATACCCATTAGTCGCCTTCCGAGATTCTCAAAGTTGTTTGAAATTGTTATGTGCAAGCAGTTAATGAGTTTTATTACTGAGTGTGAGATTCTTTCAGGAAACCAACATGGGTATACGGAAGGAAGATCCACTCAAACGGCAATTTTCCAGTTCACACAGGCGATTTTGAAACATCTGGAGGATGGCGACATGGCACTAGGAATATTTTTAGATTTATCTAAGGCCTTTGATTGCTTGGATAGAGATATACTTCTCAGGAAATTAGAAATTTATGGTATTAGGGGGCTCTCTCTCGGGTGGTTTTGGTGATACTTAAGTAATAGAACTCAAAGGGTGATTGTGTGTAAAGATGGTATATATATACAGTAGGGATACCACAAGGGAGTATTCTCGGACCTATTTTAATTATAGTTTTCATAAATGACATAAACAGCAAATGTCTCATCCAAAATTCTAACTTAACAGAGTATGCAAATGATACAAGTTTGTTGGTAGGAAGGACAACGATTCCTAAATTGGTTGAGAATGCAGAAACCTTGTATCAGCTGAAAAATGGTTTAGAAGAAACAAGTTTTGTTTGAACAAAGAAAAAACAAAAACTTTGATGTTTAGAAGAAAATTAAATAAAACACAAAAACTAGATTCTATTTTCATCGAAGGTAATAAACAATCCTTAACTAGTACTAACTTACACTTAACGTATACCTACTCAGAACTATTTACCAAATGTCCCCCTTGTATTCTTGTCAAGGGGTTTTTATATCAAAAGGCATACTGACGATATATGGCTTATATATATTTGAACTTATTCTATGTGTTTTCGAAAATAGACATTTGTATGACAATATTATTACCGATAAGTATAATGCTCGCACCGACAATATTTTGTATCCAGTTCGATTAACCATATCTGAAAGAAGTCCACATTACATGGGAATAAAATTGTTCAATAAATTAGACAACTGTATAAAAAATATAAAATTTGAAAAAATATTTAAAAAGGAACTGAAACATGCTAATTGACGTAGAGCCTTTTAATGTAAGAGAATATTTGAATATGTAATATGGTGATTGTAATAGGTTCTTGGGATAGGGTAACACTCCTGTTTGTAGATCTTCTGTGTTTCCATTTGTGTTGACTCCATTTCATTTTGTATTTTTTTTTTTGTACATGTATTATGTATAAACCGAGGTATAAACTAAATGTAATTTTGAAAGTAAAGAAATAAATAAATAAATAAAAGGGCAATGAAGTATCAAAAATGATTCCGAGATATTTTTGTTGTCATAGTCCTATGAAGTCTACCAACCTTAAACACTTTGTAATAACGTGATTAAAGTATTTTGTGAAGACTTTGTGTTTTCCTTTGGAATTACATTTCAGTTGCAGATCCTTAATCTGGTACCCAAGTCCATTTTAAGAGATAGACTACTTCACTTTAATAAATTGTTTCAATGCAGCTTCAATAATGTCGCAGTTGTGAAGCTTAAAAATCAGTTAATTAATTTTGATTTTCATCAAAGGGAGCGAGTAGATGAAATTTTTTATTTTTGTTCACAAATTTCAGTCTTGAATGCGCAAAAAATATCACAAATTTTGCCCAATATTGATACAATTTTCAAAAAAATAAAAATGTATATGAACCTGTAATCTAATGTTTTACGTTTCTTTGCAGATAATTGACAGCAGATACCCCTACGAATATGAAGGAGGACATATCCGCGGAGCAGTAAACTTGTACACTGCCAACACTTGTCTGAGATTACTCGACAACTCCGCACATCCCAAAGACGAAAGACACATCTTGATTTTCCATTGCGAATTTTCCAAAGAAAGAGGCCCACGTATGAACAGATGCTTGAGAAAAGAAGACCGTACGAGAAACGCTTTCAACTACCCGGCCTTGAAATTCCCAGAAATGTATGTCCTGGAAGGCGGTTACAAGAAATTTTTCAATAATCATCCCGAATACTGCGAACCTAATACCTACACCCCCATGTTGAATCCTGAAAATCTTGACGATTTGAAATTTTTCAGGAAAAAGGGTAAGACTGAAAATGTATCGGGAACCAGCAAGAAAGGTCCTACTACTAAGATGACAAGAAGTTCTCATGGTATAAGGAAGACATTATCTGATGGCTTCTTTTAAGGAAGTATACATTTATTTTTTTATATTTTTAATTATTTGAACTGAAAATGAGTCCTATGTTACTTTTGCATCAATGCAATTTAGTAATTTCAAATTTTCTTACCATAATTAGCTCCAGTGAAAGACAGGTACAACAAAGTACCCAGTGATTTTTGCAAATGTGAATCTAGTAGAATTTATAGAATGTTTATTTCTAACATTCCAATATCTTATTTTATTATTATCAACTTTTATGCATTATTTTGTATATATTCCATGTTCAAAAATATTGCGCTTCCTATGAGAGTAGATTTTTTTCAATCTACCTATTTATAACAATTTTATATTATGTGATAATAATTTAGGTTATAAACTATACATTGCATCAATGTTTACAGATTATTTTGAATTATAATTTGTTGGAATTTTCCCACATTTTGGTATTGTGATTTTTCTATTCGTAAATACCTTGTCTTGCTTATTTGTTTTTTAGATTAAAATTGTGCCATAATTTGCACCATATTTTTTTTTGCATCACACTATATAAAGTAAGTACGACAAGGTAAATATATAATTTAATTTTGAAAATTATAATTTTTTTGTTCTAGTGCAATTAAATATCATTACGCTTTTATTTAGATATTATTTTTAGAGTTTCTATGAGTTGGAAGAATTTTTATAATTTAATTATTTTTTAAGAAAGCCAAATTGTTTATTTTTTTTTTGTGCAATGTTTCCATAGGTTAAGTAGAATTTTCATGTGTAGTGTGGTCCCTATGTTTGATGATTTCTTCTGTATTTTGATAACGTAATAGGATCTAGTTGAAGAATGGACATTCCATGATTCTAATTGAATAACTCAATTTGATAGTGATTAATTTATTGGACATACATTATTTTTAGAATTGTTCCATCAATAAAGAGGTATCAATTAAAATGGTCATTGTTTAATTTTTTTTATGATTTTTGGGAAATAGCTAAAGGTGAATGAACATTGTTTTAATGGAGAAGCGGATTTTTTTTTTCTCAAAAACTATTGAGGGTAAAGCTATAAAATCTTATATCTTCGAAATCAGCTAAAAAAGAGCTATGCAATGAAAAAATAATATATGGCGTGTTCCGTTCAAAAAACAAAACTTGCGAGAAAACGGTAATAGGGGAAGGCATTTTGCTGTCATAAAGTGATGTCATTCTATAACACCGTTTATTGTTTTTGATACCCAAGTCTCGAAAGTTGAGTATGTAAATGAAAAATTCTAGCCTCAGATTCATTTGTGATTGTTTTGATGTGTAAAAGTGACTTTTATCTGAGGTTTTTTTGTTATTGAAGGACATCAAAAAATGGCAGCCCTCCGCACAAAGCGGACGTGAAAAGGAAGAGGACGGAACCTCCATATGCTGACAGAGCCGCTGGGCCAAGCACCAGCTACGCCGTCAGCAAAAACCATGAAGGTGGCAGCACTCCCCGCGGCATTCCCTAAGGAAACCCTCAGTGCAGAAAAACTCTCTGCCCTAGAGGACGCCATTGTGGAGGAACATAAACTTTGGAGGTATACATTTCCGACCAAGCATGCTGGTGATTGATTGCCTCACCAAGGAAACAGTTGAGTGGCTGATAGAGCACGTCCCCAGGTTGGAAACCTGGCAGGGAGGAGAGCTGATGGTGTGCCTGGGAGACGACATCCCAAAGGCGCACACCATCACAGTCTTCTTCCCAAGAAGTAAAGGGCAAGACCCTCTTAAAATCCTAAGCCCGGTAAACACCCAAAACGAAGGGCTTAGCACTCAGCTGTGGAAAGTAATGGGCTGCAAGGACGATCGAGGGTAACGGCCAGCTACTCAACATTAGCATAGACGATGGGTCCTGCGAAACCATTAGGAAAATGGGGTACAACCTCTTCTATAGGTTCGGGAAAATCCCCGTACACGGCCTTAAGAAGAGAAAGGGTAAAGAAGAAACAAACGAGGACCCCACCTCCTCGGAATCCAAACCGGAGTCTCCTTCAGAAGAAGACGAAGGGAAAGAGGACGAAGGCCTTGAGGAGGGGGAGAAAACTCTCACTCCGGCAGAGAAAGTTCCCAGTGAGGAAGAAAAAATGCTTCTGGGCGATTAGGAGATCATCACTCCACCACACCAGAAACAACAATAACAGGTGAGATGGCGAATTACACCACAATAGCCCAGGTGAACGCGCATCACGCTAAGGAAGCATCTGCTGCCATAGCGCGGTTGTTCACGTCGGCACACTTGGGAGCCGTACTAATCCAAAAACCTTGGATACAAAGGGGCAGATCAAAGGCTTGTCAAGTAAAGGGGCAAAAATAATCTGGGACAGTCGGTGTAACGACCCTAGAGCATGCATTCTCCTGAATGAAAATATTAATCATTTATGTCTTTCAGAATTTACGTCGCGGGACTTGGTTACGGTTCGGGTTCAACTTACCACCGACCCACCACACCGCGACCTAGTACTGGCATCAGGCTACTTCGCTGGAGATGGGCAAGCACCACCAGAAGAAGTACAGAGACTAGTCGAATACTGCAACAGGAACAAACTACCGCTCCTAATTGGCTGTGACGCCAACGCCCACAACACTATCTGGGGAAGTACCGACACAAACCTAAGAGGTGAGCAACTGTTAAAATTTATTTTTCAAACAAACCTGAATATACTAAATGTAGGGAATACACCAACATTTGTTACTAGGGTCAGACAGGAGGTGTTAGACATAACACTTTGTAGTCCAAATATTGACCAAATGATCAGGAATTGGAGAGTCTCGAATGAACCCTTTCTCTCTGATCATAGAATCATAATATTTGAAGCAAAAGGAGTGCAGGAACGAACTGCCTCGTATAGAAACACAAACTGAGAAGAATACACAAGCAAACTGCAACGCAACCTCAAACAAAATAAGATTAGCTGCAAGAACACACGTGAAGTAGAAAAAACCCTTCAAATCCTTAACGGAGCAATCATGGAGGCATACGAATCCAGTTGTCCTGTGAAAGAACAAGTAAACAAAAAAGGTTGCCCACGGTGGAATAGTCACCTGTCACGACTTAGATCCGAGGTTCGCTGTCTCTTTAACAGAGCCAAACGGGACGGAGAATGGCAGGGCTACACCGAAAGGCTGACTGAGTACAACAGAGAATTAGGGAAGGCCAAACGGAAAAACTTCCAGAACTTCTGTGAATCTATCACAGAAACACCATCAGCAGCCAGACTATACAAAACCCTGGCAAAAGGCAGGGCGCATGGAACATTGACACTTAAGAAACCAGACGGCAGTTATACAGAAAATGAAAAGCAACGAGCTGCTCTACTACTAGAAATCCATTTCCGGGAAGTATACCCAATGGTACTGAAGAAAACAAAGAACGGCACAGAAAAACCAGGCAAGAAAACTGGGAGGTTGCCAAGAACCTTTGCACTCCGCAGCGACTGGCTTGGGCGATCGACTCATTTCAATCTTGGAGTAGACGGCATTTTTCCAGCCCTGTTGCAAAAAGAGCAAAATGAAATTATGCCGTATCTAATCAAACTCATTAGATACAGCCTAGCGACCGGATACATACCCAATGGAGAAGAGCTAAAGTAACTTTCATCCCAAAGGCAGGGAGAAAGGATGCCACTCTACCGAAGTCGTTGAGACCTATATGTCTCACGTCGTTCTTACTGAAGACAGTTGAGAAAGTTGTAAATAACTATATCAAAACAAATGTTCTAGAAAAGACGCCACTCCATCCTAGGCAACATGCTTACAGAGCAGGCAGATCAACAGAAACCGCTGTATTTGAACTCACTAACAGCATCCAAAACACACTGCTGAATCAAGAAGTAGCCATCTGCGCTTTCTTAGACATAAAGGGGGCTTTCGATAACACCTGTTATGAGTCAATAAAGAATGCGCTTGTCAGAAAAGGAGTGGACAAAACCAGATCCACCTGGATTTGTGAAACGTTAGCCACCAGAACTGCAGAAACGGATGTGGGGGAACAAACCATACAAGTTACCACAACGAGAGAATGTCCACAGGGAGGGGTACTCTCACCCTTGATATGGAGTCTAGTAGTCGATGATCTACTAAATACACTGACAGACCAGGGCTTCAACTGCCTTGGTTACGCCGATGATATTGTCATCATAGCCAGAGGCAAACACGGACTCTGTGACCTTACAGAAAAAGCACTCCGAACCACGAAGGAATGGTGTCAGACTGTGGGACTGAATCTTAACTCATCAAAAACTACACTGGTAACATTTACAAAAGGAACGAAACTCCCATACCTGAGGAACATTCGCCTCGATGGAAGTACTAGTAGTAGTTAGTCATCAAGTTGAAGGAGACATAATCGCATAATCCACATAGGTACTATGGTCTATAAGCCGTGTCTCACGATTTTCTCGCATATACATTTCCAGGGACCACTATACTTGACTCAATAAGACTTAGAAATTAGAACATACACCAATTAGAAACGATGATTTTTAAAATAATTTGTGAAAACGAATTTTCAAATAACTTTGATCAAACCAATCAAACGATTGTGTGATAACAGAAAAGGAAATATTTATGTTGATTTTACCCAAGTGATCTGACTAAACACAACAAATTTGTAGGTCTATAAACCTAGCAGTCCCAAGGTGGAAAAAAACTTCGGAAACTATATAATAATTAGGGGCTTCTTAGGTGCTAATTAGGGCCTCTAATTAAAAATTAGGTGCTCCTTCAGTTTTCGAGAAAATCAAAAAAAAACTAAGGGACTGCTAGATTTATAAAACCTACCAGTCCCCTATAGTAAAAAATATTTTTTCAAATTTTGTATCAAAATTAGGGGCTTTTTAGGTGCTCCTAAATAGTCCAAGAAAAAATTGAATTGATTAATTTATTAACTGAGTTACAGATTTTTTTTTAATTATAAGGGGACTGCTGGCTTTACGTTTACTTGTTGGTGTGTCAGAATGACAAAGAAACTTCGGGATCTATATATTAATTAAGTGCTTTTTAGGTGCTAATTAGGGCCTCCAATTAAAAATTAGGTGCTCCTCTAGTTTTTGAGAAAATTTAAAAAAAACTAAGGGATTGCTAGGTTTATGAAAGCTAGTAGTCCCCTATAGTGAAAAATATTTTTCCAAAAATTTCTTTTGTATTAGAATTAGGTGCTTTTTGGGTGCTCCTAAATAGTCGAAGAAGAAATAGAATTGATCAATCATTAACTGAGTTACAGATTTTTTTTTTAATTATTAGAGGACTGCTGGATTTATGTTACTTGTGTGGTGTGTCAGAATGGCAGAAAAACTTCGGGATCTATATAATAATTAGGTGCTTTTTCGGTGTTAATTAGGGCCTCTAATTAAAAATTAGGTGCTCCTCTAGTTTTTGAGAAAAAAAAAAAAACTAAGGGATTGCTAGGTTTGTGAAAGCTAGTAGTTCTCTATAGAGAAAAATATTTTTCCAAAAATGTTATCAGAATTAGGTGCTTTTTAAGTACTCCTAAATAGTCGAAGAAAAACTTGAATCAGTTAATTATTAACTGAATTACAGATTTTTTTCATTATTAAGAAATTGTTGGCTTTACTATTACTTGGTGATGTTTCAGAATAGAAAAAAAATTTCAGGTCTATACCTATAATAATAATAATTAGATGCTTTTTAGGTGCTAATTAGAGCTACTAATTAAAAATTAGGTGCTCCTTTAGTTTTTGAGATGATCAAAAAAAAAAAAAAACAAAGGGACTTCTAGGTTAATGGAAACTAGCAGTCCCCTATAGTAAAAAATATTTTTTCAAATTTTTCTTTTGTATCAGAATTAGGTGCTTTTTAGGTGCTCCTAAATAGTCGAAGAAAAAATAGAATTGATTAATTATAAACTGAGTTACAGATTTTTTTTCATTATTAGGGGACTGCTGGCTTTACGTTTACTAGTGGTGTGTCAGAATGGAAAAAAACTTAGAAATTTTTATAATAATTAGGTGCTTTTCAGGTGCTTATCAGGGCCTCTGATCAAAAATTAGGTGCTCCTTTACTTTTTGATTTCCCCAGAAACTGAAGGAGCACCTAATTTTTGAGTCAGCAGTCCTCTAATAATGAAAAAAAAATCTTCGACTATTTAGGAGCACCTTAAAAGCACTTAATTCTGATGCAAACGAAAAATTTGAAAAAAATATTTTTTACTTTAGGGGACTGCTATAGTTTCCATTAACCTAGCAGTCCCTTTTTTTTTTTTTGATTATCTCAAAAACTAAAGAAGCACCTAATTTTTAATTAGTAGCCCTAATTAGCACCTAAAAAGCATCTAATTATTATTATTATACAGGGTGTCCACTTAGTGCGATATCGGACGATATCTCCTTACAGGGTGATGCAAGAAAGAAAAAATAAATTACAAAGTTGTTTGATACTCTAATATGCATTAGTTAAAAATATTTTTGAATATACAGTGTGCTCCGTTTATGGAGTATGCGACCTAACTTTGTTATTTTAAATGGAACACCCTGCGTATGTGATTGCATATTTGGATTCTACGTATAATTCTGAGCAGATTTCATGTAATATACCCTATAACTAAGTTCAACTGTTTTGGAAATATTGACAGTTGAAAATTGACTTTTTGCAACTTTCGTCAGACTGTAAAACCTAAACGATTAATTTTAGACGAAAACCGATTTTACATTCCTATCTTACATTTTTATAAACTATCATTTGACACTTTGAATTCAATCCATGATTAAAAATTCCAATTAAATTTAATCACTGGTTATATTCAAAGTTGGTGTGAAACTCAGAGTAACACTACATAAATAGAGAGGGCAAGGCAAGTCATTCATAAAATCGTTTGGTTTCTGCGGCCAACAATCCTACACGACAATAGTGGATTAATGAATGAACTACATGGAGTGGGGATAAGATTGCGGACAATTCGGGTCAATTACAAACAAAACTCGTTTGACATTTCCTACTCTTACTATGACTATTTCACTACACCTTTTCCAATTGTATTTCAGAAGCTGTCAAATGTATTTCAGAAAGTGTTAAATGTATTTCAGAATAGCCAAATGTATTTCAGAAAGCGTTAAATGTATTTCAGAAGAGTCAAATGTATTTGAGAAAGCATTAAATGTATTTCAGAATAGTCAAATGTATTTGAGAAAGCGTTGAATGTATTTCAGAATAGTTAAATGTATTTCAGAAAGCGTAAAATGTATTTCAGAATAGCCAAGAGCATTTCAAAAAGTGAAAATTCGGCGAAAATAATTCAGGAGGGAGGCCACAAAAAAAATTACCTGCCTATGTCTGTGCAGTTCTTCCTACGTGAGCTCGACTGACCCAACAGGAGCTTAATAGTAGCATTTAACTATTCTGAAATTCATTTAACACTTTCTGAAATACATTTAACTATTCTGAAATACATTTAACGATTCTGAAATACATTTGACGCTTTCTGAAATACATTTAGCTATTCTGAAATACATTTGACGCTTTCTGAAATACAATTGGAAAAGGTGTAGAGTGTATTACACCAGCAATAAATTCGGTATTCACCTGACAATAATGCTACCCTGCACAATACCAACAACATGGTTCAGTGACCATCTTTTGACATTGTCAAACTGGTATTTTTAATTTGAAGTTTTTATTAATAATTTTGCATTCTATTTATTTTCAAAATCTTACGTGAAATAGTCATGACGAATACCACTCGAGAAAAAATTGTGTAGGCAAAATTGTTCTCAAGGTTTTATTCAAGTTTGTTGCTTTTCGGTAATTTCGCTCATGACATTTTTGATTTTTTTTGAAAATTTTGCAGACAAATTTTTTTTTCTTGTGATATTATATATGAATACTAGAGCGCTTCGCGATTATGGACGGGCTTGCTCTGGCAATATTTGCATCCTGCTTTATCTGGTTATCTTAACAAAGATAAAACGATTCAGGTGGGCGTTCCTAGACGAATACAACCAGGTTCTGAAATTTTAGGCAGTTTTGCCATTTTCAGCTAGCACAAATTCCTATTCAAATTTTATCAATAGTAATATAACTAGTGCAATGGAAATTATTGATAATTTTTGGGAAATTTGCCCGAATGCATTTTTAGTTGAAAAAGAGCACGAGTGCACGTAGTGGCACGAGTGCCTTTTTCAGTTAAAAACGCATGAGTGCAAATTTGTCGAAAATTATAAATATATTTCCATTGCACGAGTTGTATTTAATGAGAGAATTTCATAAATCAAAAATTTAATTTTTTTGTCAAAAAATGTCAAAACACCAGTTTTCGCACCAGTTAGTATGCAATTATCTGATAATTTGCACTAGTGCAAATTATCGCGTAATTACAATCTGATTGGTTCAAATCAACAATCAAAACATGTCAATTTATTGTTGGAATACCAGTTTTGACAGATGTATGAAATTCTCGTGATAATAGATTATTATTTTATATAATAATTATTCCTACCTATTCAATTTTGGAAAGCACCGCGATATTTTATGTTATACCTAATTGTTTATACATATAGGTACCTATCTAGGTTTTTATATTTACGATATATTTTTTTCAATTTCCAATTCCATTTTCTCTGCAACTTGGGACAATTTATAAATATGGCACATCTGCAGTAAGTGTCCGCAAGTGATCTTAGAATGTGAGTCAATGTTTGGGGCATTTTTTAATCATAATAAACCTATCTATTTCATGTGTTAATCTGAGGTGTGAAATGATAGTTTATGAAAATCTAAGATAGGAATGTGAAATCGGTTTTCATCTAAAATTAAAAGAGTTGAACTTAGGTATAGCGTATATTACATGAAATCTGCTCAGAATTTTACGTAGAATCCAAATATGCAATCACATACCGGGTGTTCCATTTGAAATAACAAAGTTCTGTCGCATACCCCATAAACGAAGCACCCTGTATATTCAAAAATATTTTTAACTAATGCATATTAGAGTATCAGATAACTTTGTAATTTAATTTTTTTTTCTTGCATCACCCTGTAAGGAGATATCGTCCGATATCGCACTAACTGGACACCCTGTATAGACCCTGAAATTTTTTTTCTAACACATCACCAAGTAAAAGTAAAGCCAACAATTTCCTAATAATGAAAAAAATCTGTAATTTAGTTAATAATTAACTGATTCAAGTTTTTCTTCGACTATTTAGGAGCACTTAAATAGCACCTAATTCTGGTACAAAAAAAAAAATATAAGGGACTGCTAGCATTCATAAACCTAGCAGTCTCCTGGTTTTTCTTGATTTTCTCAAAAACTAAAGGAGCACCTAATTTTCAATTAGAGGCCCTAATTAGCACTTAAAAAGCACCTAATTATTATATAAATCCCGAAGTTTTTTTTGCCATTCTGACACACCAAGTAAACGTAAAGCCAGCAGTCCCCTAATATTTAAAAAAAAAATCTGTAACTCACTTAATAATTAATCAATTCTATGTTTTCTTTGACTATTTAGGAGCACCTAAAAAGCACCTAATTCTGATACAAAAGAAAATTTTGAAAAAATATTTTTTACTATAGGGGACTTCTAGATTTCATAAACCTAGCAGTCACTTAGTTTTTTTTTGATTTTCCCAAAAACTAGAGGAGCACCTAATTTTTAATTAGAGGCCCTAATTAGCACCAAATTATTATAAAGATCCCGAAGTTTTTCTGCCATTCTGACACACCACACAAGTAACATAAATCCAGCAGTCCTCTAATAATTAAAAAAAAAAATCTGTAACTCAGTTAATGATTGATCAATTCTATTTCTTCTTCGACTATTTAGGAGCACCCAAAAAGCACCTAATTCTAATACAAAAGAAATTTTTGGAAAAATATTTTTCACTATAGGGGACTATACTAGCTTTCATAAACCTAGCAATCCCTTAGTTTTTTTTAAATTTTCTCAAAAACTAGAGGAGCACCTAATTTTTAATTGGAGGCCCTAATTAGCACCTAAAAAGCACTTAATTATTATATAGATCCCGAAGTTTTTTTGCCATTCTGACACACCAACAAGTAGACGTAAAGCCAGCAGTCCCTTAATAATTAAAAAAAAATCTGTAACTCAGTTAATAATTAATCAATTCTATTTTTTCCTCGACTATTTAGGAGCACCTAATTTTTAATTAGAGGCCCTAATTAGCACCTAAAAAGCACCTAATTATTATACATATAGATCCTGAAGTTTTTTTTTTCATTCTGACACACCAACATGTAAACGTAAAACCAGCAGTTCCTAATAATTAAAAAAAAAATCTGTAACTCAGTTAATAATTAATCAATTCTATTTTTTCTTCGACTATTTAGGAGCACCTAAAAAGCACCTAATTCTGATACAAAAAAAAATTTTGGAAAAATATTTTTTATCATAGGGGACTACTAGCTTTCATAAACCTAGCAATCCCTTAGTTTTTTTTTGATTTTCTCAAAAACTAGAGGAGCACCTAATTTTTAATTAGAGGCCCTAATTAGCACCTAATTATTATATAGATCCCAAAGTTTTTTTTTCATTCTGACACACCAACATGTAAACGTAAAGCCAGCAGTCCCCTTATAGTAGAATCAATGATGTCGAACAGTACGCACGTATGTGCGTCCTGTAGCGATAATTTTATAGTACCTAAATACGAAACAGATTGCGTGTAAACTATGTAGTAAAAAGTATCATGTACATTGTGCCAAATTAAAAGATCAGTTGGTAAAAACAATAGGCGAATGCAGGAATCTCTTTTGGTTTTGTGATGTGTGTGTTGATAAAGTTAATATTAACTTAGATGTTACTGAAAGCCTGTCGAAATTGGAACAAAAAATCGAAGAATGTAAGGTAAATACAAAGGAAATTATTAAAAATATGGGAGAAACATCTGTAGTTAATAAAAATGAACAATGGTCTAGTGTCATAAAAAGGAATCCACCATTGATAATTCGCCCAAAAAACGTAAACCAAGATAGTGCTACAACAAGGAATGTTTTGGAGAAAAAAATAAAACCTTCAGACTTATCAATTGCAATAAACAAGGTAAAAACTGCGGGCAATGGATGTATTGTTGTGGAATGCGAGGACAACCAATCATTACAAATACTGCAGAATAAAGCAGTGGCGGAACTTTCGAAAAATTATGATATTCAAATTCCTAAAATGATAAATCCGAAAATTACTGTTGTTGGGGTTCGAGAGGAATATATTGGCGAAGACGATGCATTTATTCAAAGAATAAAAAGCCAGAATAGCCTTAAAGATGTGCAAAATGTGGAAGTAAAGCTGTTAAGAAAGTTCAAATCAAAAATCTTCAATAGGCATAATATATTATTAGAAGTGTCGCCAGAAGTTTTTAAAATTCTATTGAACTGCGGAAGAGTGTTTTTGGATTGGGATTCTTGCTTGGTTTATGAGCATTTGTCAGTTCTTAGATGCTATAAATGCTGGAAGTATGGACATAAAGCTGCTGTTTGTCGTCAGCAAGCCGTTGTCTGTCCCATGTGCAATAAAAATCATAAAGTTGAAGAGTGTCAATCAGAAATAAAAGAATGTACAAATTGTAGATATGCATGTGATGTTTTGAGAATTAAAGATATTAAATATGATCATTCAGTTTTCGATAAGCAGTGTTTGTCACATCAAAAAGCAATAGAAAGGCTCAAAACGAAAACCCAGTATGTCTAGCAACTAAACAATTTAGAAAAAGATAAGACTCAAGGGACAAATGTTTTGATTTTGCACATAAATATACAGGGTATCACCTCACATATTGACGAGCTACGCCAGCTGCTAGATGATAAAACGCCAGTTGTATGTTGTGTGAGTGAAACGCATCTGACTTCAGATGTTGAAAAAAATGAATTTAGTATCGATGGATATACTGCAATATGCTGTAAATCTAATAGTAGGCACACCGGTGGAGTGGTCATTTATGTAATGAACTGGTTGGGATTTTCTGTTGTGCTTAATGACTCGGTGGACTATAACTTTTGGTCACTTCTAGTGGAATTGAAACTGACGCAAAAAAATGTTTTAATTGGTGCGTTCTACAGGTCGCCAAATGCAACTCCAGCTGTATTCCTTCAATACTTAGAAGATAAATTGGGTGATGAAATGATACATAGGCAAATGACAATACTTTTGGGAGACATGAACATTGACTGGCAAAAAAACAACAGTGACACAAAAAATATAAGAAATATTATTCAAAGTTCTGGTTTTAAACAAGTGATAACCAAGGAAACCAGAAAAACAAATACCTCGTCTTCTTTGATTGATTATATAATAACCAATGACTTCAATATGCAAGAGGTTCAGAGAAATTTTCCCAGCATGAGTGATCACGAAATCATTGGAGTGAATATTGAGTTGGATAGAGTGCAAGAGGAGGTACAATCCTTTTACAGTAGAAAACTAAATGATGAAAGTATGCATAATATTATTACTGAACTGATAGGAAAAGTGTGGAACTACTCCGCTGTGGATGTAAATAGTATCTATGTAGATTTTGTAAATAATATTCAAGATGCTTTAAATAAAATTGCACCACTAAATAAAATTAATCCAAAAAAATGTTCTTGGATAACACAGGATATTAAACAGCTGCAACAAAAAAGAGATAGAGCCTACCAAAAATTTTGTATCACAAAACTAAACACAGACTGGGAATGCTACAAAAGATGTAAAAATGAAGTTGTATCCACGATGAGGAAGAACAAAACACGATATTATGAACAACATATTGATAACTGTAAAGGCGACAGCAAAAGGATGTGGAGAGCTCTGAAGGACTTAGTTGGGACAGGGAAACAATCTACTGATTTCACAGATATGAATTTTGACCATTATAATAGCTCTGTGGAAGAAAACTTCAATAATTTCTTTTCAGACTCTTTGCATGAAATTTCAAAGAGTATAGAGTATAAAGAGTGGGAAGACGTAAATTTTAATGTGAAGACAAACTTTTCAAATTTTCAGACCATAAATTTATCTCAATTAAAAAAAGCTATTTTTAGCTTGAAAAATAAAGGGTCGAGCGATGATAGTTTGAATATTAAACTGATAAAACAATTATTCTGTGTAATTGGATATCCTCTTTTGTACTTGATTAATGCCTCAATCACCACCGGAAAAATACCACATGACCTGAAAACAAGTGTAATAACACCTATCCCAAAAGTGAATAAACCAAAGGTTCCTTCAGAATTTAGGCCTATAAATCTTTTACCAGCTGTAGATAAGATAATCGAAACCATCGTCTGCAATCAACTGAGGGAGTACTTCGAGAAAAATCACTTGCTATTCACGGGTCAGTCTGGATTTAGAAGTCAACATTCCTGTGAGTCAGCGATTCAGTATGTATGTGCAAATTGGCGAGAAAAAATAAACAATGGTGAATTAGTGATTGCTGTTTTTGTGGATCTTCAGCGTGCTTTCGAGACAATTGATCGACAAATTCTTCTTAAAAAACTGGAATATTATGGTGTGGATAAATGTGCTTTAAGTTGGATTGATAACTATTTAAAAGACAGGTTTCATAAAACAAAAATAGCTAATAGGGTATCTCAAAAAAAGGAAAGTGTGCTGGGTGTACCCCAGGGAAGTGTCTTGGGACCACTTTTATTTATTATATATATTAATGATCTCCATAGGGCTTTGAAAAACTGTTTTGTTAATTTATTTGCTGACGATACCCTCATATCAGTGTCTGGAAAGAATTACCTAGAAGTTGTAAATATATTAAATAGTGAGCTAACTGTATTGTATGAGTGGTTATGTCAAAATAAATTAAAATTGAACTCCTCAAAAACAAAATGTATGGTGGTGGGCTCAGCTGTAAATTGTAAAAAATTTCATAATTTAGGTTTATCTTTGTCCATAAATGATGTAACCATAGAGTTTGTAAACGAAATTAAATATTTGGGTGTCATTTTGGATCCGCAGTTGAATTTTTCAATTCATGTTGATTATGTTTGTAAAAAATTAGGTAAAAAAATAGGTTTTTTCAGTAGAATATCTTATTGTGTTTCTGAATGGGCAAAAATGTTGATTTACAAGACTATCATTCTACCTCACTTTGCATATTGCAGCTCAGTACTAATTTCTTGTAACAAAGAAGAGGTGCGAAAATTGCAACTACAGCAGAACAAAATTATGCGTATTTTATTAAACTGTAGTAAGTATACACCGATAGAATACATGTTGGAAACTCTAAATTGGTTGAATGTTGAGCAGAACATTAGAAAGGCGAACCTTGTTCTAATTTATAAAATTGAACATAGCCTAATGCCGGAGTATTTGAATGCCTACTTAAAAAAACGATTGCAATTTCATAATCACAATATAAGATCCAAACAAAACTACAATCTTGGCATCGTGCGAACTTCAGCATTGCAAAAAACACTGTTTTATGAAGGGCTTCGCTTTTTTAATGAAATGCCTGATGCTGTGAAAGATTCACCAAATGTATATATCTTTAATAGGAGACTGTTTACGTATTTGCGCAATCAATGTTAATTTTTCTTTTGATGTAATTTTTGGATTTAGTTATAAGTAGCCAAGTGCTAAATAAAAATATTTTTCATTTCATTTTCATTTCATTTCATTTCATAATTAAAAAAAAAATCTGTAACTCAGTTAATAATTAATCAATTCTATTTTTTCTTGGACTATTTAGGAGGACCTAAAAAGCACCTAATTCCGATACAAAGAAAAAATTTGAAAAAATATTTTTTACTATAGGGGACTGCTAGCTTGTATAAACCTAGCAGTCCCTTAGTTTTTTTTGATTTTCTCAAAAACTAAAGGAGCGCCTAATTTTTAATTAGAGGCTCTAATTAGCACCTAAAAAGCACCTAATTACTATATAGTTCCCGAATTTTTTTTCCATCTTGGGACTGCTAGGTTTATGGACCTCAAATTTGTGAATAAGTTGAGGATAAACAAACAATATTGGATGTAAATAAAAGTATATTGTGAAAAAATATGTTTAAATAGTTCTTATTCTTTTTTAATGGTTATGGTTATTAGCAAGTTTTTGACAATGCCTCACTGCATCTTTCAATTTATAAACCAAATCCTGCAATTCTTGACCGGTACAACTGAATTCTATAAATTCAATTTTGGGGCCCTTCAATGTAGAATCGAACTTTTCCGTTTTCAGAGAAACTCTGAAAATTGGTCCTTCAGACTGGTCCCAAGTGCTCGACTTTACCATATAATCAATTTTCCATCTAACATCAGTAATGTGTGGTAAATAATTTCCAATGTTTAACAACTGCATTCGTATACTATTATAGCTTTCTTCGTAATATTTTTCTAATAGCTGAGCCCTATCCTTTTCGATATCACATTCTGTCAACAGAAAATTGGAAAATTCTTCACTAGATTGAGAATTTCTGACAAACTGTGCAAAAACGTACAGCAGTGAGGCATATAGTTGTTTTATTTCGGTTGTGTCATCTTGAGAGAGGCTTGAAATATCTGAAATTTCATTTGAATTACTGGGTAAATACTAGAAAATTAAAACTCTCACCATAGACTTCTGTGTGGCTTGATAAAGCTTTCGAACAGTTTTCCAATAATTTATCTAAAATTTCATCACTGAATTTTTCATTTTTGTTCAATAACTTGAGGTAATTTTTATGTTTTTCTTCAATATCCATTGCTATGAGTTCATTAAATTTTTTCCAAAAAAAGATAGAAATCAAGATGAGGTTATTGGGTTATTGTTTTTTTTGTTTGATTGTTGATTGTTTTGACATTCAACGTCATTGCCATTTGTCATTGCATGAGTTCTTTTCACGTGGCTCCGGTTTTTAAATTAGGCGGCTTGGGTTACGTAAAAAAAAAGTCTGGTTTTTTTTTAAAGATAATTCCCCAAGTCAAAAATTTATAGCGTTGGTAGAGCAAGTACAACACTGGTGCAATATTCGTGATCCATTGGCAGAGTCCGCGTTGCACTTTTGTATTTCATTGGGAAAGCAATGCACTGAGTGCTGTTGGTGCGCCACCGGCTAAAAAGCTCGTGTCGCACTCAGTGCAGTTGTTTATTGTCATTTTTGAAATTGAGGTTATTGGTGGTTTCCCAAATTTTATTTTTTTCTTGTGTTTTTTATATTTGTCTGCGAATTTACTACTAAAAATGTCAAATATCGCTTGTTGATGGCAATTGCCTTGATGGAAAGTAGCAGCAGCAGTGAAACCAGTGAATATGAAGAATATTTAGGACTTCTAGCAAAGAGAGAAGAAATTATAATTATTTATAATAAGCACAAATATCGTTTTTTTAATGAAATTCCATATTTGAGGTTTGACGTAGGTATATGGGATGGTGCAGTACGATCGTGTTTCTTTGGGACTGCACGATTGCAGTTTTTTTGAAGTGTCAGTGCAAAACGAGTGTTGCACTTGCTCTACCAATGAAATACGCCATTAGTAACTTAAAATCATTGTGCAACAGGCCCCTGGGCTGTCCGTCCGGTATTTTCTGAAAAAAAAAATGGCAACCCCATTGAAGGTCATTGAACCCAGTACTTTTGCACGAGTTTATTTGGACCGGTATCACTGGCGTAGCCAGGGGGCATTGTGCAACAGGCCCCAGGGCTGTCCGTCCGTCCGCCCCTGACCGGTATATAGTCTTTTTAAAGTCAGTTGAAACAAGGTAAAGGTAAATCACACGGTGATTGAATACTTTCATAAGAAATGCACTGCCACTAGTCAGCCACCAGGCCGGGGATTCTAAAATCACGATTCGACATACGACTCGATTTTTCCGACGATTCTAGGTTAGAATTCTCATTGGAATTATACCTTTCGAGACGACAAGGCCAGTATCGTTGTCGAGTCGTGTGTCGAATCGTGATTTTAGAATCTCGGCCCAGGTACAATTTATTTTTACCTTATTTCAATTGAATTTACAAAGACTATACCGACTCCCTGTGACGTCACGTTACTCCGTAATTGCTCTGCTCGCTTCGCGGAGCGTCAATCCAAACACGCCCATGATTGATAGGAACTAGGCGGCGTTCCGTATCTTGTCCAGAGTTACCGATCGGTATGGAGCGGTTTGTCTATGGTTGCATTCTGGTTCCTGAAAATGCGGTTTATGTGTGGAACGCTTCGGTTCAGCTTTGATTTGTTTTGGATGCTAGATGATGGAATATTATCCTCTTAAAAATATATTTGTAACAACCAATCGACATGAATGGATGTAATATTCACTTTAGTTCCATTTTCAGCGCAAATACTATACACTTCGAAAGCGTTAGTCGCTCCCGATTTGAAAGGAACAGATGCGTGGTACAACAAATACTTTTCGAAGGGATAGCGCGTAACGCCCCGAAGCTCCTGGAGCTCCTTCTAGGTGTGAAAGAAATAGAACTATGATGTATGTTGTCAAAAAAAAGTGTCAAGAACGTCAAGATGTATAAAGGCGATTCCGATTTCACATAAATTTACCTGGCTACGCCCAAATGCACCCTAAGGACTTAATCCAGATTAGTTGCTAAAACCAGCAGTGTTGCCAACGGGAAGTTATCAAAATGCTCCTCATTTGTAATGAAAACGCTCACATTATGCTCACATATACTAAAAATAACGTCAATGTCAAAATGTCAATAGTTTTCGAGTTTTCCCAGTTCATTGGTTTTCCCAGTATTAAGTGTGAGATTTCACATTTGACTACGGGATCACCAGGCTGATGTACCATCGTCACCAAAAGTATCTAGGACACAAATAATGCATAATAATCTCCTGGACTAATTCTACTGTCATTCATTTCAAGGCATTTACCGCGTGTGGCTAAATTCAGCTGGTGAAGGCACCGTGGTGGAATGGTAGAACAAGCAGTGGTTTGGCATTGGCATTAGTAAATTTTAATCACCGCATCCATGGCGGTGCACCATTTTGGTGAATTTAGCAACACGCGGAATATGTATAGTTTGACAAATATTTGACAACAAAATTCATATAATAGGACAAGAGCTAATGTGATGCTGTCCCACTTACTTTTGGTGACGATGGTACATTGTATTTTTTCAATCGTGTTCATTAGAAAGAGATAAATAACAAACAGCTGGTGATTGGCTGTTGCAATCCATTGTGCAATCCAAGGAGAATACACAATAACACAATACACACTCCAATGCCTCATCCTGACTTGCGCGAAATTCGCTCTTTTTAGTCTTTTTTGACATTCCCTGCGTTTTTATTCTGATCAAATTTCACCGATGGATCCACCATTCTATGTCCGTCATTGTCATTTTCCATTCACTAAACGAAGATAGCTGATTCATCGGTGCAGTGGCGTACGTAGTGACGATGCTCCGGGCCCGTGTTCAAAAATTTTACCGGGCCCCTACTCCTGCGAGATAAAAAAATTGAAAAATCAAAGAAATATATATATTTTTTTCTAAATATGCAGGGTGAAGTAAGTATGGAACATATTCAATATAAAATAAATGAAGGCGTTTTGGAAAAACCGCTCGGACACGTCGATTTTGTTTTTTTGCTTGAGATTTTTTCACACCAATTCTTTTATAGAGGTGGTTCCAAGAACAGCTGTACCGTAGGTACCGTTATCAACTTTATTTTTTCAAATCGTACATTCTGTATATCACGATATTTTTTGATTCTGCGGAAAATTCTAGACACATTTCATGTGCAATGTCATGCCACAAATACCCTAAGGGCCGGTTTCTCAATAGCAAGTCACCCCTGGGTTAGGCATTACTCCAGGGTAAACATTGCAACTTCTTATGCTTACCCTAGAGTTAAAACCAACCCGGAGGTGACTCGCTATTGAGAAACCGGCCCTTCAAATTAAAGCTTAAAGCCTAGTACTCATAACCGCCAAATTCGCTCTTTTTTGACATTACTTCGAAAATTTGACGTTTGATTCACGCATAAAACGTCAAATTGTCGAAGCAATGTCAAAAAAGAGCGAATTTCGCTGTTATGAGTACTAGACTTAACTCACCTAATTAGAGGGCAGCACAATAAACCACAACCAATGAACTATAGTCAAAAACTGGAATGCGCACACATTGCCATATCTACCAAAAAAATGTAGCCATGAAAGACAGATGCCACAAAGGGAATGTTGTTTTTTTCTGTTGCTCGCTGACATATGACGTTTTCGAAAGTTTTGTCATATTTACCTTCACAGGTTTCATCAATTGGAATACGTGTTGGAAGCAATTTCCGCCATTTAACATAATGAGTGCGACAAAAACAGGTATCCCCTCCGCAGCAGCGGCACTAGGCTTCACGTTCGTCAATATGTGTTCGCATTCCAGTTTTTGGTTATAGTTCATTGACCACAACGCAGGAATTGCAGGATCTTGAGTTGACATACTTGGCAATCCTGGGTTGCGTTCAAGGACGGCAATGCTAATCCAAAACCTACTTTTCCCCCTCCACCTGTAATGCCGAACCACGTAGGTTGGAGCCGAAATCGAACGCAAAATGCCAATTTTGGCTTGGCTGTAGTCATTCCTGAACGCAGCCCACAGGCATACTATGAAGTGGTTCGGCCGTACGATACGCGACAAGCGGTAAACTCGAAAAGTTTTCATAAAAGAATAAAAGAAATCATTACAAATCTACATAAGATTGTAAGAAATGAAGACTTTACCTACATAGATATAGATATTTTTTATATAAATTAGCGTCAAATGTGTAAAATAGATTTTTTCTACAACTGTCAAAAAATGATGATGTTGCACACTCATGACAGTTTGCGAAGTGGCACTTTTTTTCCCAGGTATTGATTTTTTAACGTTCCCATGACGCCGTGCGCGAACTAGCTATTTCGCACACTGGGTGTCATGGTGACACATACCTGTCAGGAAATCAAAAATAATTAAAATTCACCTACCTTTGATTGAAAATGCAATTTTGGCTTCGAATGATTGATATTTAAATGGAGTTGTAGATAAAATATTGTTTGTATCAAGGGCGCGAAATGCTACTTTGGTGATCTCTACTATTTTTTTAACTCGGCTGCGCCTCGTTAAAAAAATCAGATCTCGATCACCAAAATAGCATTTCGCGCCCTTGATACAAAAATAACTATTTTTTTTTTACTAACTGGAAAAAATAATATTGACATCTAGAACCGGGCTCCTGTTCCATGGAACACGCGGAACACCGGTGACTACGCCCCTGCATCAGTGAAGAGACCGATTAGGATAAAAACGAGGGGATATCTTCGACAATTTGACGTTTCATGCGTGTATCAAACGTCAATTTGTCGATGCAATGTCAAAAAAGAGCGAATTTCGCGCAAGTGTGAATGGGGCATAAGGAGTGCTTATCAGCCTTGTTTTTGGTAATCGCCGCTATTTTGGTGTGATACCATTTCCGACGCCATGCCCATAACTAAGTCATCAACTGTTTAGGCAGCCTACGACAAGGCAAGAAATGAGTGAAATGACATTATGTCTACGTCACAACTGGTATTTTGGCGTAGGGGGATTTGTTACACACAGGCCTTATGAGAATAGGGGAATAGGCCATCCTGTAATATGTCTATGATCCTGTAGTAGCAGTGAGTGTGTGTCCTTGGATGGAATCAGCGTTTCTAAAATGGCCTCTTAACAATCTTGACCCGTGACGTGAAATAAATAATTCTCTTCTAAAAAGTTGGGCGCTTAGTCTTTGCTATGCCACGAGTTATGACATGGCTCTCGTGGACTCGTGCTGGGACGAATTTAATTTAATTTTTTCGGTTAATAAATACCAAAAATGCCCACAAAATGCTCACATCTTGCCAATGCTCCCATTTTTACCCCCAGATCTATAAAATGCTCACAAATGCTCACACATTGGTAACACTGAAAACCAGATTAGGACTTCTTTTTTATATACAAATTTTTGAACTAGAGCGAAATTAAACTCCCAAGTCCATACAGTGCATTCGGTTGAGCTAAAACGATTGAGAAAACAAGCTTTGGGACCACCTATAATTTATATGCAGGGTGTCCCACGACGTTCAACCCAGGTGATAGACTTTGGTGATAAGTTCGGAACGCATCATAAATAATTGAGATTTTGAGGATGTGGGTAACTTTTTGTGCCGCTTCTATTCGTGTCAATAAATTACAAAATCGGCAAGGCCATATTTGTTAAGACTTTGATGAACAAAAGGATAAAAAATTACAAAGTGGAACATTCAATGACGCGTTCCGAAGCTATATCACCTGGGTAAAATCTCGTCGGACACCCTGTATATATATATCTTTAGGTATCAACAACGTTACGTATGATTTATGGCTATGCTATAACTTTAAAACAGGTGTTTCAAGTTTCAACTCGGGACCGTAAGCGGGTCCCGAGATTCCCGAGTCGGGACGGAACACCAGTCCAGTGGCGACGCTAGGGTGTTACATTAGGGGGGGCCAGACTGGGCCAGAAAAATTTAGGGGGGGCACTTGTTTTTACTTTATTGCTTTTTTTTTGGAATAAAAAATGGGAAGTCACACTAATATGTTTAGGGGAATCCCAAGAAAACTTGACCTTATAGGACTGCCTAGCCTATTGAGCTGAAAGTGTCTACCATTTCAGCCGCAGGGCGCAGACCTCAACTTTCGGCGTAAAATGCATTAACTGAACCTGAATCGCAAACATCCCATCGAGGCCTGCGGGTGACGTCACCACTATACTTTAGCCTAGTACTCATAACCGCGAAATTCGCTGTTTTTTGACATTGCATTGACTATTTGACGTTTTATGCGTGAATTAAACGTCAAATCGTCGAAGCAACGTCAAAAAAGAGCGAATTTCGCGGTTATGAGTACTAAGCTTTAAGCTGCTGATAGTGGTAACGTCACTCGCAGGCCCTGCGGACTCGAGATATGGCGAACGTAGGTACGCCTAAGGGAGGATTTTCATGCATCCGTTTTTCCGTCGAAATATGTCCGTTTAACATTCTATTTTGACATATTTATATACGATTATGTCAGAATAGAATGTTAAACGGACATATTTCGACGGAAAAACGGATGCATGAAAATCCTCCCTAAGGGTGGATTTTCATGCATCCGTTTGTCCGACGAAATATGTCCGTTAAATCTTCTATTTTGACATATTTTCATGCGATTATGTCAGAATAGAATGTTAAACGGACATATTTCGATGGAAAAACGGATGCATGAAAATCCACCCTAACTTACTTTTCATGCATCCGTTTTTCCGTCAATCCGATGATCTGGAATATTGGTCCAATATTTTGGCGCCAACCTATTGGACCAATAGAAATACTTCCGGATCATAGAATTGACAGAAAAACGGATGCATGAAAAGTAATCCTGAGGCGGGATTGTGTAACGGATAGAAATCCTTATCCCTTTTGCTATGGCACTTGCTGTCTTCTTCTCTCTTTTCGAAATCAATAGAGAGGGGACGTCAATAGCGAAAATATCTCTATTCGTTACAGAATTCCTCATCTGTTAGTTTTCGATTCTTGGGGGAATCCCAGGAAAGCGAAAATACCGTCGCGATTACCTGTGCCCACCGAATATCGAATTAACCGGCACAGGCTACTGATGTTGCATTGCATTGTTGCCGGCATGAGAGCAAGTTTTTAGGGGGGGCCAGCTAAATTTCAGGGGGGGCCCGGGCCCCCTCTGGCCCCCCCCTGGCGTCGCCACTGCACCAGTCCCGACTACTACTACTACTGATGAGGTCATTCGGGACTGGATATGGATCCTGAGTCGGGACTCTAGTCACAGCGTTCTTTTTGCATATTATAAATAAATAATAAAAAAAAGTACCTATTATGTAGTTTTTATGTTTTATGATAATATTATGGCATGCTAGGTATCCTGTAGTAGTAGTGTGTATTATCCTCGCGTCGCATTATATTTTTTGATGTCTACTGTTTGTTTCGTTTCTATGTTTTGTTTCAACACATTCACTGACACCTGATTTTGTTGACATATTTTTAACGGGCATTAGCGTCATTTCCCGCCAACGTCTTAATGCGAATGCGAGCGCTGACGTTATATGACGCATTTCCTTTTTTTGGCCCTGGTCTACGGTCTACTAGGGTCCTGACGGAGCTAGGGTTGTATGCCGTCAATTTAGCGTATATTTGGTGTTACGGTGCCGTATTGGAAACCCGAAAATATATATTTAGAATGGATAATATAATTAACGTCCCCGAAACCACCCGAGACACAGGTTAATACATGCAGCATATCAAGGTGTCTTTCTGAGCGTACACCCATATTTTTGGTGCCGTTTCCGACATAGTGGCTATGACGGTAAATGCCGCGGGTGTCGTTGAATGTGTTTTAATATCTTTCTAAGTGATAGGTAAGGTTTAGGTTCTTACTTGTTGATTTTACTTTGTCTTTTAATTGGGCAATAATTGCTCGTTAATAAATATACATAGTGTCCCAGGGAAAACAGTCCACCCCGATTTATTGGATTTGGGATGAGAATCTGGGAAAACGCTTTGACACGTCGATGTTTGATTTGAGGGGGAACTATTTTTCAGTTTTTTTCATCCCGGTAGCTTCAACCCCCTAGCTAGGGGGAGAACAACCCTCCGAATTTGAATATGGAATAGGGGTTGTGTCATATCTCTTTTTGATGGTCTCGTGGAGTTCTCTATGGCCCTAGAATTTCATCTCATTATTTTCATCCGTAACGAAATGACAGCTTGTCAAAATCTTGGAAATACACTATTAGTTCTTGTGGGAGTAAAAGCGATACTTACCTCCCTTAATAAAAATACTTGAAATTGAAGTTTTTTATTATTATTAATGAGGTTTACACGAGAATTGCAAATTGTAAGTATTTTCACTCGTATTTTCATTAATGGAGGTAAATACCGCTCTTTCTCCCACTAAAACAATAGTCTATTTCCATGATTTTGACAAGCTGTCATTTCGTTACGGATGAAAATAATGAGACGAAATTCCAGGGCCATAAAGAACTCGACGTAACCTTCAAAAAGAGATATGACACAACCCCTATTCCATATTCAAATTTGGAGGGTTGTTCTCCCCCTAGCTAGGGGGTTGAAGCTACGGGGATGAAAAAAACTGAAAAATAGTTCCCCCTCAAATCAAACATCGACGTGTCCGAGCGTTTTCCCAGATTCTCATCCCAAATCCAATAAATCGGGGTGGACTGTTTTCCCTGGGACACCCTGTATAAATTTCAATTAAAATAAACCTCCATCCACAAAAAAGAAGTAAATAAACAATAATATTTTAATTAGGTAACGGCCCAATTAAGGACCGATTGAGAAGTGTTTTCTCTCTGCAAGACCATCCGTGGACGCGTTTCGCTGTATCACAGTTCATCAGCACGGTTAGGTTCCGCAGAGAGAAAACACAACCCATTTTTGGTTCCTTCCCGGAACTGGGTTTGATACAAGTGAGATGAAGACGGAGTCTCTGTTGATTTGCTCCAATTTAATACTAGTTTTATACAGTTGTTGGTTGCAATTTTTAGTGTGCCGATCAGAAAATAGATGGAGACTCTGTCTTCATCTCACTTGAATAATTTTTTATTTAAAAATTATGACAAAAGGCCTATTATAGGAAAAGAAATCTGTGTGCCATCATGATGCTATAACACTTTTATCAAATACATAATACAAAATCAACTTAGTGTACCAGCAAAAGGAAAAGTTCTTAGGTTACTTAAAAATTGGCTCAATAGCTCTTAGAAAGTCATCCTCAAATTTTTTACAACTAAACCTATCACAGCTCGCTCTGGCCCTCTCTCTAATTTCATTTATTTCTTGACTTCTGGCTTGTATTATCCATTTGAGCAAAATGGCAAACTCTTCGGCGGTGTTGGCCAAAAATCCTAATCTGGAACCTTCCGAAGTTTCGATTATGTCTAGCAGTGGCCCTCCGGATTTATGGGCGACCATAATCAAACCTGAAAATTATTTTGTTGAAATTGAAGTTGGAGTATTTTCATTTACTTATAGAATAGTATAACAGTGGTGTATCAAAAAAATCAAATCAAATCGATAAAAAATTACACCATACAAATATGTTTAATTTTCTTCAAATGTGGTTGTTTCAAGGTTAATGTATTGAAAACTGATATTTCAGATATTCTAAAACCGAAGGTAATTTAAAATTAGACATAGGTATACTCTCTTCCATCAAACTTCAAGTTTCTATTTACCTGCTGCCATTTGTTCAACAACACTGATACCAAAATGCTCGTCCAACATTGTATGAATCCCAATATAAGCCTTACTAAATTCTTCCAATAAATCATTATAGGAAATATTAACTTTAAATTCGACATTATTTTCCAAAGATAAATGCTTGGAAAGATCCTGCAAGTCTTTAACTCTTTCAGAATCTCCCTGGTTTCTGCAACTTCCGCACAAAACCAACGTGACATTTTCGAAAACATGTTCAGGAATAATTTCTCTGAGTTCATAAAATGCTTGCAGTTGAAGCGGGTGATCTTTTTCGGGTCTGAATTGGGCCAAACTTAAAATTCGTATTTCGGAAGGTCTGTTTGAATCGTGAGTGATTTTTTTTAGGTGGTCTACTTCACAAGGTGGATATACCAGGGACATGGGGGTGGTCCATAATATTTGTAAGTTTTCTAATGTGAATGTTGAGTTTACTATTGTTGCGTCTGAACATTGGCCTGCTAAACTGTACATCTGAAAAAGTAAATGAAAAATAATTAAAATCTAAAGTAATTTTTTGAAAAAGTGATAAATAAAAAACCTATACACAATTGTTGCTCATTTTATTTTAATAATGTGAGGTAAGATTAGTACATGAACTTATGGTTTTGGACTAATTGTTGTTCAAAGGAGTTCGCTTTACAAGTTTGTTATTTTTATCAAAAAGATTAATAATATCTTTGAAATATCATTACCTGACCCTGATAAAAATTTCGAAACTGAAGAATGTTCCGGAAATCAATATTATTGTGAAGAAATAAATTTTCAAGAAAATCAAGTCGAAACTGAAGACGAAAATTTTCAGTTACCAGCCTTGGATGCAATGAGTCAGCAATAACTTTAAATACTTATCAAATCAACCAACTACCTTTTATTCAAATAGACTATCCACCGTGTAAATTATTAATTGACACAGGAAGTCATGCTTCTTTAATAAGACCCTCAATCGCAGAAGAATATTTTTCAAATTCAATAATGGGGTAGTATACAAATTAGTATTCATTTTCCACTAGCAGTAGGTACCAGAGTAGGTAGTGAAAAAAATCTATATATTCCTCGGTAGAGAAAGTCATTATATACCTCACGCATGATAAACCTCAACTATTTTAGGGGAGCCCTAACGATAAATATTCCCTAAAATGACATTTTTTCATGGAGAAATGCCAGTTTAAGGCATACCTATTGTTACAGTGCCTCTATACAAGACAGTGGCGACAATAGAGGGACTCATTTTTGATTGGCTACAGAATATCCGCATTAAAGTTATTTGTGTTTACCATTTGATTCTATGGATATTTAAGCAATTTTGTGTTAATATATTTTTGTTTTTGTTATTTGTGCCTGTTATTGACTATTTTGTGATAAAAAAATTAGAACAGAAAGAAAATATTATTGAATGAGTTCGACAAAACATGGCGGGTGGGCGGAGCTTAGGCACTATTGTCGCCACTGTCTTGTATAGAGTCACTGTACCTATTGTTAGGGCTTTCCTAAAATAGTTGGTGGAAATGGCCATTAGAAAAATTAAGAAGAAAACGAAAATTCAAGATCCGGGAATAGACAAAATATGAGATGGAAAAATTGAAAAATAAAGAATAAATAAATAGGTATATACTTAGATAATAATAATATTAATAATAATACCTGAGTAATCAAAAAATTTGCAAAAATATGGCGGCAGGGGCGTGGCTAACTTCTATATTCATATTCAAAATTTGCAAGAATATGGCGGCGGTACCGAATTTCTATTTGAAAATGTTGTCACTGTAGGTGGGCCAGGGCCATTGGAAAGGGTTGAAAAAGAAACAACCAATCAAATACCTTGACGATACATAAACCCCGGAAAGGGGCGGGGCTCAACTAACCAATCGAATGCCCTGCTGATATCACTCGCATTTGATTGGAAAGGGGCGGGGCTTATATTCAACCTATCAAATGCTTTGTTGATATCTTGATAACGAGTCAGCCACAGTCTTGCCAGCTTGACGGAATTATGCCCTTTTTGACTTTTTGAGAAAATTTTCTATTTTCGTTGGCAAATGGTAGAAGCAGAAATAGCGGAATTTTAAAAGTCTGTTTTTTTTTTAAGATAAAAGTCAAAATGACATAAGAGAGATATCGGTAACTCAAATAGTGTCATGCAGTATTAGCGCCTACGTTATTTTGACATTAGAGAGTTATTGGACGTGCAATAAGGACAAGCAGTATTTAAATTAGCCTTATTTTGACATCTGCGCATGCGCATTTGGGTCCACAAATAAAGATTCTATAATAAGGTTACTGCTTGTCTTTATTTGTGTATGGTTAGTGCGGGGCAGTAAATTTCCCTTATTTCAAATTTCTGACATTTTGGACGACTTTGACGTTTTGCTTTTCGACGATGACGTAATTTTAAATAGAAAATTTATTTTTTACAATAGTTTTCCATTTTACTGTGGGTTACATCAAAAAATAAGTATCAGCAGAAAATCACAAACAAAAATAAACACTTTTTGAGGCTGAAATTTATAAACATAGCTATCATCTGTCAAAATTATGAATACAAAATAAGGTAATACTCTAGCACCTACTACAGTCTTCCAATAACTGTTTTTTTCTTGGAAAAATAGTGCTGATGCACTAATAAAATAACGTAGATCCTTAATACTGCGAGGTAGTATTTATTAGTTCCAATAACTCTCTATTAAACCTATGCGCGATTCGATTTTTAACACTACGTAGGTACTAAAATAACGTTACCGCATAACGTAATTTACCCAGCATTTACGTTAAGCGCTATTTCGAATAACGCCGTGGAATAATATAAGTTATGTTCTGTTTATTGTTTATTTTATTATTTTTGTTGTGTTCCAGTGAATATGGATTGTTCAAAAAATAGTAAAAAAGCAAATCCTCTGTCCCTGGCCATGAACAATAGACAACACAAATCAAATCACAACAAGGTACAAGTTAGGCTACGGTTATAAAATAACGGATGCGAACAGGCAAATTTTACGTAAAACTGTTTTCCGATAACTCTAATTGGAAAGTATGATACCGCTTTACTTTAAAAAAATAACTCCTCACAGTCCTCACGTTATTAGCGTCCATACGCGCTATCTGGTTCACCGATATCTCTCTATTATGTTGGCAAAACAATGTTAAATTATCGATGCTTTCAAATTTTTTATTTAGAGAAGGCTTGTGTTGCCAACATAGTTACTAAATTTTTGACTTGGGGAATTATCTTTAAAAAAAAAAAGAATTTACTTTTTCTTTTATTTAGTCGCAAAATTTTCATATTCAATGAAAAATTGGTAGTTTTAAGTTTCTAGCACACGATATACAATAGGTATACAGGGTGGGCCATTGAACTTAAGACATTATTGAACTTTTTTTTTTCAGAAACGCGCCATTTTCGAGATTTTGAAATGTTTTAATTTAAATGGACCACCCTGTATAAGTATGGGTACATCAACATCTCTCATTCCCGACTGTAAGTAAAGGCGCAATAATTGTTTTTTTTTCCACTACCGCGCGTAAAGTACTTACGTTACCCACCTTTTAGAAGAAAATGTCACACACCAATAATGAATAATGACTATTTTTCAGGTAAGTAGTAAAAAAAATAGTACACAAACCTCGGAGGAAAGTTTTCATTTCTGTCTCGAGATTAATAGTCAATCTCGACGCTTCGCGTCTCGATTAACTATATAAATCTCTCAACAGAAATGAAACACTTCCCTACTCGGTATGTAATATACTATTCTCAACTTACCATTTAACGCTGCAAAATGACGATATTTTGTGTCATCTGGCGAAAAAAAAATTACGTAGCTTTTATGCGACGTTCTATGTTTTTTATTGTTATGAAACTATGTCAGGGAAGTACTGAAAAATATCGTATCCAGAATTCATAACAATCGGATATCAATTAACAAAGTTATGGACTAGTTTTCAAAAAAAATTATTTCAATGGAAATTTCCCTTGTGCATATTTAACTGGAAATTTACCTCGTAATTTTCAAAAATTGACAAGTGGAAATATCCCTGGTGAGAGGGATATTTCCGGGTGCAATTTCCAATGCGACAATGCCGCGCGGCGTCCGTTGGAAACCCACCTTTAGGTTGCCATTTTTGGCATTGAGACCAGCTTTCCCATTTAAAATGCATTGATGTCAGAAATCTGACAAAGTGTATATTTTTTGACAAACGCAATTTAAATGGGAAATATCAATAACAATCACCATCACAGAACACATCATCATAATTAAAATATTCGCCACAACTTATAGTAAATAAACTTCAAACTCGGGAAATTTCCTACCAAAATATAACACGTGCATAAAATATTTCCTAAGGGAAATTTTTAAAAATTTGGTCTTTAGTCAATTTTTTTAAACAAAACCATTCGTGCATAGCGCCAAAGAAAAAATCCCTCACCCTTCGGGTTCGGGATTTTTTCAGGCGCTATGCACTCATGATTTTGTTAAAAAATTGGCTTCAGACAAAATTTTCAAAAATTTCCGGAAATATTTTATGCACTAGTTATATTTCTACTGGAAATTTCCCTTGTGCATATTTAACTGGAAATTTACCTCGTAATTTTCAAAAATTGACAAGTGGAAATATCCCTGGTGAGAGAGATATTTCCGGGTGCAATTTCCAATGCGACGATGCCGCGCGGCGTTTGTCGGAAACCCACCTTTAAGTTGTCATTTTTGGCATTGAGACCAGCTTTTCCATTTAAAACGCATTGAAGTCAGAAATCTGTCAAAGTGTATATTTTTTGACAAACGCAATTTAAATAGGAAAGATCAATAACAATCACCATCACAGAACACATCACCATAATTAAAATATTCGACACAACTTATAGTAGATAAACTTTAAACTCGGGAAATTTCCATGGAAATCTATGTATTTTTTTTTTTTTTCAATTAAACGTTTTTTTTTCTATGGAATTCAGCATAATTTCAATAAAATTTTGCATATTTTTTACGGAATTTCATCTAATTTTACTGAAATTTCGCATAATTTCTATAAATTTTCGCATATAATTTCTATAGAATTTTTCAACATTCCTATAGAATTCCATGTAATTTTTCTAAAATTAACTATTTTTTCTTTGGAATTCCACGTCATTACTTCTTTAATTTCATTTGAATTCCGCATAATTTTGATGAAATTTAACATAGGTACCTATTTAAAATTCTATGTAATTTCAATGGAATTCCGTGTAAATTTTAGGGAATTCTGCATAATTTTTATGGAATTCCGTATAATTTCTATATAAATTCTATAATAAATAATAAACGAGGTTTAACAAGTTCAAAAGCCACAAAAGCATTTTCGATAAAATAACGAAAACTCGTTTCAACATCGTTGGTCAAAACTCGATAAATTAAATTTTTGATTGAATTTTTTTTTTCAATTTCACGGGAATTCAAGCAACTTTGAAGAAATTTCTGGAATTTCACATTTTTTTTTTTTTAATTCCACTAAAACTCCGATTTACTCCACAGGAATTTTGCTAAAGTATTAAGTAATTTCACAAGAACTTTTCGGAATTTTACGAGAATTTCATATTATTTCAGAATTTCACTTAAATTTTGACTTATTCCACGGGAATTCCATGTAACTTCACGAGAATTCTTGGGAATTCAATAAAAAAATTAAGTAATTTCACAAGAATTTTATGTAATTTACGGAAATTTTTGGGATTTTTTCTTTCAATTTTACGAGAGTTTCAAGTGATACCATAGAAAGTAACTTTTTTCTGGAACTTCAAAAGGATTCCATGTATTTCTACACGATTTTTAATTGAAATTTAACGAAAATTCCACGTAATTTTACGTAAAAGAGGACCAATTATGCTGACCTTCCCGTCAAATGGAATTTTAAAACCATCAAGCCATGACAGAATAATATTATCATTACAATATTTTGGAATTTCATGGGAATTTTCTGGAATTTCACGAGAATAACTTAAAATTCTGGAGGCATTGAATCGAATACTCGGAAAATTTCGTCGTAATTCTTACGCAGTATCACCTAATTTTACCAGAATCCCACGTAATTCTAAATAATTTCACGAGAATTGTTTAAAGTTGCATGACAATTTAATGTAATTTTTTGGAATTTTACGGGAATAACTTGGAAAATGGATGGAATTTAATTGGAATTTTTTCGAAATTCCACATACTTTTACCGGAATTTCACTGAACATCCAAATAATTTCATAAGAATTATTTAAAATTTCACGAGAGATTGAATTTTTTACAGGAATTTTCTAGAATTCCAGGAAAATTAATAGAATTTCATCGGAATTCCACATAATTCCACTGAAATCCCAAATAATTTCACAAGATTTTTGATATTTGCACCAGAATTCCTTGTTATTCCATAAAAATTCTCTGGAACTCCACTAAAAATCCATGTAATTTCAAGGAAATTTTCTGTAATTGCAAGAAGTTTCATAGGAATTCCTCGGAAAATGATATCATTTTTTTTTTTTAAATTTCACGCGAATAATTTAAAATTTTGGAGAACTTACTTTGGAATTTCATAAATTTACCAGAATTCCACATAATTTTGTTTGGAGTTTTACGTCGTATCCCCGGGGTTTTTTTAAATTTTACTGAAATTTTATTTAATTGCACACAATTTTTATGAAATTCCGCATAATTTTCACGTAATTCCGCATAGTTTCAGTTGAAGGTTGCATAGTTTTTATAGAATATTGCATATTTTCTATAGAATTCCGCAGAAATGCTTTGGACTTTTGCTTAGTTTCTATGAAATTTCGCATAATTTTTATGGGATTTTTTTTTTTTTTTTTTTTGATACTCAATGCATTTTTTGGAATTCTATGTCGTTTTCCAATTAATTTCACTAGAAATTCGCATAATTTTAATGGGATTTGGCATATTTTCAATAAAATTATATATACTTTGTATAAAATTAGGCATCATTTCCATGGTATTCAGCATAATTTCAATGGAATTCCTCATAGTTTCTACGGGATTTTACATAATTCTTATGGAATTTTGCATAATTTTTTTTTATGGAATTCCACATGATTTCTATGGGTTTTTATGTAAGTAATTTAATTGAAACAACGATTTTTTTTTGGAATTTCACGCCATCTTCCCAGAATTCCATTTAATATTACTGAATTTTCGCATAATTTTTATAGAATTTGGCATAATTTCCAGTAGAAATATAACTAGTGCATAAAATATTTCCGGAAATTTTTGAAAATTTGGTCTGAAGCCAATTTTTTAACAAAATCATAAGTGCATAGCGCCTGAAAAAATCCCGAACCCGAAGGGTGAGGAATTTTTTCTTCGGCGCTATGCACGAATGGTTTTGTTTAAAAAAATTGGCTAAAGACGAAATTTTAAAAAATTTCCCTTAGGAAATATTTTATGCACGTGTTATATTTTGATAGGAAATTTCCCGAGTTTGAAGTTTATTTACTATAAGTTGTTTCGAATATTTTAAATATGATGATATGTTCTGTGATGGTGATTTTTATTGATCTTCCCTATTTAAATTGCGTTTGTCAAAAAATATACACACATATACACTTTGACAGATTTCTGACATCAATGCGTTTTGAATGCAAAAGGTCAAAATGCCAAAAATGACAACCTAAAGGTGGGTTTCCGACGGACGCCGCGCGGCATTGTCGCATTGGAAATTGCACCCGGAAATATCCCGCTCACCAGGGATATTTCCACTTATCAATTTTTGAAAATTACGAGGTAAATTTCCAGTTAAATATGCACAAGGGAAATTTCCAGTAGAAATATAACTAGTGCATAAAATATTTCCGGAAATTTTTGAAAATTTTGTCTGAAGCCAATTTTTTGACAAAATCATGAGTGCATAGCGCCTGAAAAAATCCCGAACCCGAAGGGTGAGGGATTTTTTCTTTGGCGCTATGCACGAATGGTTTTGTTTAAAAAAATTGACTAAAGACCAAATTTTTAAAAATTTCCCTTAGGAAATATTTTATGCACGTGTTATATTTTGGTAGGAAATTTCCCGAGTTTGAAGTTTATTTACTATAAGTTGTGGCGAATATTTTAATTATGATGATGTGTTCTGTGATGGTGATTGTTATTGATATTTCCCATTTAAATTGCGTTTGTCAAAAAATATACACTTTGTCAGATTTCTGACATCAATGCATTTTAAATGGAAAAGCTGGTCTCAATGCCAAAAATGACAACCTAAAGGTGGGTTTCCGACAGACGCCGCGCGGCATTGTCGCATTGGAAATTGCACCCGGAAATATCTCTCTCACCAGGGATATTTCCACTTGTCAATTTTTGAAAATTACGAGGTAAATTTCCAGTTAAATATGCACAAGGGAAATTTCCTATCAAAATATAACACGTGCATAAAATATTTCCGGAAATTTTTGAAAATTTTGTCTGAAACCAATTTTTTAACAAAATCATTAGTGCATAGCGCCTGAAAAAATCCCGAACCCGAAGGGTGAGGGATTTTTTCTTTGGCGCTATGCACGAATAGTTTTGTTTAAAAAAATTGAATAAAGACCAAAGGACTCCGCACACATCTTATGGGATTTTGGTGCCCGGTCAAATTTGATGAAATTTTGGTATGTTGTTTTTCTTGAGGTCCTGATGAAAAGTGTCCATGAGCACAAATGAATCCTATGATTAGTTTTTCAGATACAGGTTGTTTAAAAAGTTGGATATGCGATTTTGATTAGGTGCTCACCGAACTAAAGTTTGGACGAAAATTAACAAGAGAAAGCAATATTTTTTCATAGATAAATGATTGTAGTAAACATAAACTGTACATCTGAACGCTTTTGTATACAGGGTGTATCTACCCCGCGTTTATATATCAATTTTGTCTTGTTTCTATGACTGAGAGGGCATCTTACTTAGCTACTTAAGATTCTATGAAGATTTCAATTAGATACATTCTACTGTTCTACCTGAACAAATTATGAGCACGCATTCGGCATTTAACTCATCAGAAAATTGATTTTTCCAGGAAACTGTTGATGCAAGTGTTGGATGTCAATTTACAATTTATAATTCGAGTAATACCTAATTAATAAACCAAAAGAAAAAATATTCCACTAGTTTATATGAAGGATGTTCTGCGCATGTTCCTCCTATTCCACAAAAATCCTGAATATACTATGTGGGATGATTGAAGATATTCAAGGAATTATTTGATAGAACATTCCTAGAACATCCATATTTTGATGACAAAAGCGTTTTCTGGAATGTTCCAGGATTTAAATAGAATTTTCCAAGAATATTGTGATTGTCCCAACTAAATATTCTTTGAACATTTCTGGGATGTCTTTGTGTTATTAGGGTTAATTCTTCATCTTTTGTTGAATTATTATATTAAATAAGTATTCGTAACGCTGTTTAGTATAGCATGGCTGGATAGAGTAGAAATTTTTATCATGCGTGTAATTTTAATTTTTGAGACACTTTGTATGTTTGACTCCAATTCTAATACAGTCGAAAATATTTTTAAATAAGGCAGATAATATTTTGTCAATATTTTCTGAAAAATAACAAATAGTTATTTTTTTTTTATACGCACTACGCAGTAGCCAACTGTGAAGTAGACACCCTGTATTTGGCAAAGTCAAATATAACTAGAAACTGCAATGATCTTTCGAATGATGTCAATTTTCTATAAATAAAATATGGTATATTTTAAAAGTACTTATTACCCCTAGATAATAGCTATTTATGTACCAAGGGGAATATGTAGATTTTAATGCCCGAATGGCCCGAGGGATATATTTCGCCTGAAGGGCATTATATTCTAATAATCCCCGTGGTGCATACAATGCTTTATTTTCTACTCAACACAATGTTCCTTCATCAATTTACTACCTATCAAACAAAATCAGTTGAAACTTGTGTGACAGAATATTGTTTATGTCATACCAGTACATTATTGTCTTTTTATACCTTAGATACCATCTACATAATTCATCACTTTATGCCCGTGCGGGCATAAAGTATACATTCTGGCCCGCGCGGGCATAATGTACCATTCTAAACATCAGGTTGACAATTATGCCGCAAATGACGTTGTTTGCGTGTACGCAAAGTTGCATCGATTTCAAATAAAGTCCCCCTGGTATAAAAGTTTGTATGCACCACGGGTACTAATAGATATATATACCCTCGGGCGACTTACGAACTCTCGGGCCAGAGGCCCTCGGCTTTGTAAGACTGTCGCCCTCAGGGCATAATCATCTACTTAGTACCCTTGATACATAAATAACTATTTGTATTTTGACAAGTACCTGTACCTGTGACCTGTATCTAGAAACGAAATAAATTTATATACCTATAAACATCTCATAAGGCAAGGTTACGGTGGTCGTGTGGGTTAACCTACTTGACTACATGGGAAACGTTGATGGTAGACCGAGTTCGAATCCTGGCCAGACCGAAAATTATATTCGGTCGGACATTTAGTGGCTGCCTAGGGTAAAGTGCAAATTAATAAAACAACAACAACAAAAACACCTCAAATTTTTATAGGTATGTCAACGTATTTCGTTTCCTAGGTATATGGATCTATAATAATTAAGTAGAAAATAATTATTCTATGTAGTTTTCCGACAATAATTGGGACAAAAAAAAAAGAAAAACTTTTGGTACTCCCTGTATACAAAATCGTGTAGGTACGCAGTTTATGAATTCAACAATTTATTTATGTAAAAATATTGTTTCATCTCAATCATTTTGGTTCAAACCCCAAAAAATAGTTTGGGGAGCACATAATTAAAACCCAATATTCAACTTTTTAAACACCCTGTATCTCGAAAACTAATCATAGGATTCATTTGTGCCCATGGACACTTTTGATCAGGACTTCAAGAACAACAACATACCAAAATTTCATCAAATTTGACCGGGCACCAAAATTCCATAAGATGTGTGCGGGGTCCTTTTTAAAAATTTCCCTTAGGAAATATTTTATGCACGTGTTATATTTTGATAGGAAATTTCTCGAGTTTGAAGTTTATTTACTATAAGTTGTGTCGAATATTTTAATTATGATGATATGTTCTGTGATGGTGATTGTTATTGATCTTTTCCCAGAGATAAATACAATATAAACTGTCGAGAATGGAATCTCAGTGTAAATTTTGTTGTCAACAAAATTGAGCCAAGCCAGCGCCATCTACCACATCGGAAAATCACTATTTACTGGTTTTGCATCGATGCTACAGACACCTATTTTACATAGGACTTTTTATGATAGATGGCACCCTGTTCGCATTACTGTCGGTCTGTTCAAATTCGTTTATTCTAGACTTTGGGGCATTAATGTTTGCCTAAATTAATTGATAATTTGTTAATTAGATCAAAAGACAGTTTCTTTATCGATGGTTAAGGGATCCTTAACATATTTATTCAAAGTTCTGATTGATGTTTAATTGATCCTGTCATTTATCTAATCAACAAAGATAAAAATAGATCTTCCAATCTATAAAGTTTGAAGTTCTTCTTGAAACACACAAAACAACTTTGAAATCACTTAAGAACACTTGACAACACAAAGAAAGATGAAATGCAAGACCGGCGAACAAAAAACATTATGAATTATTAGTTATGATCAAATGAATATTTTGGCATATTGTCATATGTTGACATGTCAATCTCATGTCAATGTTATCGACATCGGACGTGTTCTTGATGTACTGGTATTTTCCAATTTTGACAATTCTGTGGTTGTTAGCGACATCTAGAAAAACGGAAAAGAGTTATTATGTGGTTTATAACTGGCAATGAGAGATCGCAGGGCCTGTCTTTTCCATTTAAATTGCGTTTGTCAAAAAATATACACTTTGACACACTTCTGACATCAATGCGTTTTAAATGGAAAAGCTGGTCTCAATGCCAAAAATGACAACCTAAAGGTGGGTTTCCGACGGACGCCGCGCGGCATTGTCGCATTGGTCAGGTCATTTTACATAGGATTGCATGTTTTTTAGGTGGATGTTCGCGACTTGTATAGAGCATCTTTAAAAGGCTTCCTAGGAGGCGCCAGATTCCCAACTATGATACAAAGAAAAAATTTGAAAAAATATTTTTCACTATAGGGGACTGCTAGCTTTTATAAACCTAGCAGTCCCTTAGTTTTTTTTGATTTTCTCAAAAACTAAAGGAGCACCTAATTTTTAATTAGAGGCCCTGGGACTGCTAGGTTTATTATAGACCTATAATATCGGAGGTATATTTGGACGGATTGCTTTTGTCTGTTATTTGAGAGAGGTAGGTTGCCTGATAACTTTATGACGTGATCTGGGGTGCCTCAACATAATGCAAATCTCCAAAAGGCACCCCAGATGCGTCATCAAGTTTCCCATTACCAGGCAGGGGTGCCAGATCTCACGATTTATTGTGAGATCTCATGATTTTGTATCGAATCTCACGATCTCACGATATATCCCAAGAATTCCACGATATTTTAAACTTTTGGCGGGTTTTGGTTAAGAGTTTTTAATTGCAAATTTATTCCAGTAGATAAAGAATTCTGTTGACAAAAATATGAGAATAAATTATGTATAATTTAGAATAAAAGTCAGTAATTCTTTGGTACGACGTTGGTACACAACACTGCAACTTGCAACGGAAGATGGCACTATTGTAGCGCGGGGCAAGTGGTCGGTATTTTTTAGCAGCCGCGGGGAATCACCAGGAATTCGTATTTATTCGATATCGTGTTTTTTATTATTTATTTATGTTTAAATTATAATTATAAGAAACTGTTGATATTTTCGAATTTATCTCGTGCAATTTGTAAAAAAAAAAATTCTACGAGCGTGCGGAAAAGTTACTTTTCCGCACGATTTTTTGTTTCGGAAGTTGTACTTTTCCGCATCGTCATTCATGTAACTGCCATCTCGTGCCAAAAAGTACCACTTTCCGCACTTGTTAGGTAAATAACTAGAACATATTTTTTTTATAAATATAATTGCGCGTCAGAAGTGAAAATATAATGCCACTAGATGTCGCCACAAACGTTTTACAAGATGAATTCCTTTCAAATTGATGCGTTTCAGTTGTCTTACGATTTCTCACGATTTTTGGCGACCACTCTAACGAATTCCTAGTAAAACAATCTGGCACCACAGTTACCAGGTAACCTGTTAACTTTAGGAACCTTGCCCCCTACTAGGCCTAAAAGTCCGCAAGATGACAAGTGGAATGACAATTTATTTGTCAAAATTTAAAAAACTGGGCGCCAAATGAGAATTTATAAAATGTTCATTTCATTTTCCCTGAAATATTTCGGAAATATTTTATGAAAAGTGAAATATTTAAGGGAAAATAAAATATTTCATAATTTCTCTTAAATTTCATAAATTCTCAAAATTCTTCTTCAAATTTAACAAAAGGAAATATTTCCGAAACTTTCCGAAATATTTCCTCTATATTCTCGGACATTTATTTCACTAACAACCATACAAATATGTTATTAACTTGAGTGAACTTTTGAATTTTTTTTTGGAAATTTTAATGAATTTTGTGAGCTCTTATGTCTTACGAAGAAAATTAAAGTTTAATGAAAATTGAAATAATGATTATAGTTAAATATTTTGGACTCTATCTGATTAAAAAGAATTTAAATTAAATGCGTAATATGTATGGATTTGATAGATGGTATTGACATGTCTGAGTTTAGATCGTTAAACATTCAATTAACATGTTTAATATTTTGTAATGATGCAATTTACCATCTAACCTAAATAATAGAGTATTTGGCGCGGATGCTACACGACTATAATTTGTAGTGATATTGAAATATCATGATAACCATGATAACCTTCGCAAGTACCTATTATATACTTGAAGCTTCAATAGATAAAGTTGATAAAAAAAGTCGAAATCTGAGTCAGCTCATTTACTTTGCTACAAGTTGACAATGAGCAGTAATCAGAACAATTATTTATCCTAATAATACCTAGATACCTATTCTATAATGATACATAAAATACTAATATTTATGATGTATTTAATATCAATTAATGAAAGACTAAATTCAATAATACATATTTTTATCGTGTAAATTGATCATTATTCATTGAAAATTGAACACGGAAAGTATGTACTTAGATAAAATAAATTAAATGTATTATTTTTAACTATTCATAAGCTACGTGAATAAATATAAAATATGATTTATTACCACAATTAGTTGCATCTAGTGAATCAACTGGCGAAGACATGCACGAACTAAATCCTATAATTTCAATTATACTCGGTTTATTTCCGTTAAGAAACTCGACAAAAAATAAAACCAAATTCTTATACAGAGGTTACATAGTTGCAGGCCAGTTTTGTTCAGCTTGCATCATAACTTATAATCTTTTCAATACCATCAGTCACGTTTCTCGGGTTATGTATATTGTGATTTTTTTACAGCTAATAAGTGCTGTACTAGTAGATTTTTTAATTTCAATTAATGTTGTCAACAATAGCGAGGAAATCAATAATATAAGACAAAATTTAAAACAAAAGCGACATGATAAAAGTAACAAACAAAAGATATTTGTGATAATATGGTATATTTTTCAAGCGATGAGATTCATTCAAAATGTTATAAATTACTTTTTAGCAAAAGATATCAAATTTAATATATTCATGTTGTGGTTAAGCATTATAGAACTAAGAATTGATGTAGTAATTTCAGATGTTACTTTATCACTGATGGAAATTAGGACACAGTTACAAAAACTAAATAATCAATTGGATAGAGGCCTTCTGCTTCATATGCTTGAAGCATATAAAAATACTTTTTCGTCTATAATAGATTTATTAGAAAATGTTCAGAATATTTATGGAGCTATAATAGCCGGTTTTGGATGGTTCTGTATTGTTAACTGTTTGGAAAGTGCCCTTCATTTGGTTAATGATCCGCATGGAATCAGGTTGAACGGAATGGTGTATTTTCTATGGCTTATTGGTTATATGGTATGTATCCTAATTCCAATTACTTAAATATAATTCGTGTTATTTCTTTTAAATAATTTTAAAATTGCCATTAAGAGGCTCAAATCAAAATAGTGTGATTTTAAAAACGGTCATTAGCAAGTAGAAGTGATTATTAGATTTAGTTGGGTTATTTAGTTGGTATGCTTAGCTGAAAGGTGAGGATGAAAGTTGAAGTGCTGTTTTCTATCTTTATTAAGGGCTCACACACGTCATTTCCTAATACTCCTGTCAAAATAAACAAAAAACGGTGGTTAAATAACAAATATTCGCATAGAACTGAAAATTGGTACAGGTCTTAAATATGCTATTATAAATAATATCTCAAAAATCCCCACTCCTCCCACGTGTGCTAAAAAAGTTATTCAAGGTCAATGGTTAAAACTATCGTTCTCTTGCTTTTTTCTCCTAGCGGTAGGTGTGATCGTAAAAATAGCCAGACGAAAGTTGTGTAGCATAAAATTTTCTACAAAAATGGTCCATAGATTTTTTTCCTTCGAATTACCATTCTTGAGATAAGGCGATTTCAAACATCGAAAATACTAATATGCACTTATACACGGCCTGTATACATCATCGGACGTTTAATTTAGATGGACATAGTGAGTCAGAATCTAATTTTGCAGCAGTTTAGGGAGTGGGGTCGCTGGATGGGGGGCGGTTTTTTGAAAAAATGGGCGTTGTGGTAGAACGCTGCTAATACGGCTTAACGAAAGTTTTTTTTTTTTTTTTTTGGATAAAAGTCTTTAGAGCATCTGTTAACGCCCTAGAAGGGCGTGACCTTGAAATTGGCCTCGCCGCCCCATATTACATTTCGTGCGTAAGAGAGAGAACAGATTATCCAATTTTAATTATTCAAAAACTATCTAAAACTTGAATAAATTTGCCATGAGTGCGTTTTTCAAGCTGTCCGATAACTTCAAAATTAACGATTTTACAAATTATTGAAGTAAGTTCAACTTTTTTGTAAAATTCAGCAAAACTTGCTAAGTTTAGAAAGCAACTTTTTTCACAAAAAACTATAAAACTCAGATAAATTTTTTTGTCTCCATTTGTTAGCTCATAGATTTCTGCATTCAAATGTATTTTTGCTTTTATTAATTTATGCATGGTAATTTCTGTGGAAGCCGTTTTATAGCGCGCGGTCGACCTCATTTTGAACATGCCGAAAACGGTCCGCGCTCCCTTTCCGGCATGTTTATGTAATGACCCGGGAAAAATAGACCCGTAATTTACTATGTCTTAAAAATACAAAAACAGTAAAATTAAATGTAATCAAATAATCTAAAAGTGAAATTCCAATATGTCACATCGTATCAATAATATTGAAAAGACTTCGGGACTACCCTAAATCTTTGTCTGTTCGCTACTACCCTATAGCAGCCTCACTATAGATTTCAGGTGGAGAAGACAGACAACATGACAGTTGAATACTAATAATTTATTAATTGAAAAATATCACAATTTATATTAATCTAAGTCAAAATAATTTAAATAATAATTTTTCCTAACTTTAAATATAAGTACTATCTGACTAATGAAACAAATAAGCATTGGCCCAAATTATTAAAAAAATATTTAAAATACGTTCAAATTCTAATAGCCAGTCATCAAACGTGTGTCATCACATTGAGCTCATAAATCAAAACCCGGAAAAAATTGAAAACAAAGCCAAATTAATTAAATTAGGTCCCAAAGTGACAGAATTATAATAAAAACATTATTTACGGCCGACACGAGTTCGGCATCCTTCGACTTATATGTCCTCACATTCTTATACTAAATCTGTTGACCCCAATAATCCAGGAAATTGCGACATAATTATTCGGTTTTAAACAAATAAATATATTGGTTAGAAAAGAAGAACGGTTAATGAATGGACATGACCCAAAATTTTTGGGGGATCGAAAAATATGAAAACAGCGGTTTCGGAATTTTGGAATCACTTCAGTACAGTCTTCAGATCAGTTCAGCTTAGAGACTTGAGTCTTAGAAAAATTAATGAGTCAGTCCGGATAAAATTCGCGAAGAGTTTCTTTTGTTTTGTTGCCTCGGGAAAACGCGTTAAATGGAATCTTTGAAAAAGTAACGGAAAATCGTTCAACATTATGTGTGAGCTCTAAATCAAAAGAATTATTTTAGAATAGTTTAGTGTTTTAAGGACGGAATGTAAGTACTCTAGTGACATGTTTATTTGACTTTATCAATGATTGCAATGACTATCAAGTATATGAATTATTGACAATGACACTTTGCAAATATTTTATTAACTTGAGTGAACTTTTGAATTTTTTTTGTTTAGTATAAATAGGAAATTTCAATAACTGTGGAATCTTGTGAGCTCTGTCTTATGAAGAGAATTAAAATGATGAAAATTGAAATAATGATTATATGTAGTTAAATATACTCCTGGAAAAAATTATCGCACCATTGCGCATAAGCACCACATAAACAGTGGTGCGATAATTTTGTCCAGGAGTATATTTTTGACTCTATCTGATTAAAAGAATTTAAATTAAATGCGTAATATGTATGGATTGAGATAGTATTGTTATGTCTATGTCTAAATCGTAAAAGATTCAATCAACATGTTTAATATTTTGTAATAATATTCACTATGGCTGATTTTTCAATTTTGAGTAAAGCTTTGTACAAATTTGGCAGGTAAGCGAAATCAGGGGTTTTTATCTATACCGGGTGTTTTTCAAAACCCGCTCACCCCTATAACTTTTTTATTTTTGAAAATAAACAAATGAAATTTGGTGTGTTTATTTATTACCCGAATGAGCATTATTTAACGTATTCAATTTTTCACTATCACTTCCGGTTTGACCGGAAGTGACCCTAACTTTCTTATTTTAAATGAGACGCCAGGTATATTTTTTCTCATTTCAATAGAAAACTACATTACAAGTACAATGACACCTCATTTGTCACTTTTTGACATTTCATGTTCAAATTATTTAAATTTTCACTTTTTGATCTAGAGCGCCATGAATTAGTTAAAATGTTTAATTTTGCTCCAAGGAACCTGGGAAAATTTGTTTTGATCTTATTTTGTATTATATATCCTCTACAGACACATTCAAAGATAGTAGAAGCGCATTTTTGGAATTATATCAATTTTTTCAAATGGGAAGGGTATGGCTCATTAGCATATTCCGAGAGATCATTTTCTAACGAACAATTTAGTACCACACAATCGCTAGTTTATTCAAATATTGAACTAAAATTTTCCAAAGATATTTAGGATTTTAAAAAAATTCTTAATTTGAGTGATGAACTAGCGATTAGCGATTGTGTGATACTGAATTGCTCGTTAGAAAACGCTCTTTTGGAATATTGTAATGAGCCACACCCTTTCCATTTGAAAAAATTGAGATAATTCCAAAAATGCACTTCTACTATTTTTTAATGAGACTGTGGAGGATATAAAATACAAAATAAGATCAAAACAAATTTTCCCAGGTTTCTTGGAGCAAAATTAAGCATCTCAACTTATTCATGGCGCTCTAGATTGAAAAGTAAAAATTTAGATAATTTAGAGATGAAATGTCAAAAAGTGACAAATAAGGAGTCACTGTACTCGTAATATGGTTTTCTATTGAAATGAGGAAAAATATACCTGTCGTCTCATTTAAAATAAGAAACTTAAGGTCACTTCCGGTCGAACCGGAAGTGATAGTAAAAAATTGAATACGTCAAATAATGAACATCCGGGTCATAAATAAACACACCAAATTTCATTTGTTTATTTTCAAAAATAAAAAAGTTATAGGGGTGAGCGGGTTTTGAAAAACACCCGGTATAAAAATGAATGCCACTTTTCGTTGTAATTTTATAACTCAAGAACGGGCTCACCTAGCCAAACCAAATGTTTAGGCTTTGTTCGGACTATTTATTAGATGGTTTATGTGAAGTTTGCACAAAATCGGTCGAGCGGTTCTTCATTTATCACATATTTTATTATAAATGAATTATTCAATAAATGGAGGATCATTTTGTTATTATTATCTATATACATATATAAAACACAGTTGTGTTGGTTTTAGCACTTATAACTCGAGAACAGCTGGACTGATTTTTATGATTTTTGCTTTATTAGATTTGTCTTTGTCCATACTAACATAATAAATCGAAACCATCCAAAAAAAAGACAAAAAACAAAATTACCTATTTTACTTACGGTACGAAGTTCGCCGGGTCAGCTAGTATGCTTATAGAATTGGACGTTTTAATAATTGTAATGTTCTGACGTGTAGGAGTTTTGGTTAAAAATATTGTCACCTATAAAAGAGTTATACTTATATTTATGATGTATTCAATATCAATTACTGAAAGACTAGATTCAATAATTTTTTTAGCGTGTGAATGGATCATTAAAAATTGATCAAGGAAAGTAGTTAGATTCATAATGACACCGACATATATTAAATAAATGATAAATTAAATGTATTATTTATTTAATCTAATCTATTCATAAGCTACGCGGATAAACATCGAATGATTTATTACCACCATTAGTTGCATCTAGTGAATCAACTGGCGAAGATATGCACGAACTAAATCTTATATTTTCAATTATATTTTTCAAATCAAATCCTAAACGACTTTTCTCTCTGCAATTTTTCGATTTCTGGTCATCTTACCCCACTTTTAACATATTTGAGGCGAACTTTTCAAATTTGCCGTCATGACTGTGGTCACATGATATCTGTGACAGTGACTTTTCATGACTGTGGTCACATGATATCTGTGACAGTGATTTTTTTGTTGATGGGTACGCTGAATCGATCCCACGTAACATTTTTTTTGATATCTTAATAATAAAATATTTTACCATTTGTTGCAAACTTTTTGGCGGCCACAAAAAATAAATCAAACTACAAAAATACATATGGATACTATTTTTTGATATTAAAGTCTAAAAAAAAATGCTACTGAGGTTTTGTCCCGCTAGAATTCAAATCCGCATCACTGTGCGTCGCCTGCACTATTTGTGCTGTGGTCAGTGCGCCTCATACATAGGAAGTGGAAGTATGGGGACGATATACAGAGTGGCAAAAAAGTCGCCCATAATACCTGTAACTTTTTAATTACCTCGTATACGAAAAAGTGACCTTAATGAAAGTTGCTCAGTAAATTATTTCCCACATTTCTACCTGGACAAATTGTTTCTGTCACTTCTGGTTTGTTTACAATCCAGACCAACTTTGTTTTTTCAAATAAAACACCCTGTATGTGATTGCATATTTGGATTCCACGTGAAATTCTGAGTAGATTTCATGTGATATACCCTATACCTAAGTTCAACTGTTTTGGAAATATTGACAATTGAAAATTGACTTTTTGCAACTTTGACAGGCTGTAAAATGTAAACGGTTATTTCTAGAGGAAAACCGATTTCACATTCCTATCTATGATTAAAAACTCCAATTAAATTTAATCTCCGATTAAATTCAAGGTTGGTGTCAAATGATAGTTTATGAAAATCTAAGATAGGAATGTGAAATCGGTTTTCCTCTAAAATTAACTATTTCGGTTTTACACGCTATCAAAGTTGCAAAAAAGTTAATTCTCAACTGTCAATATTTCCAAAACAGTTGAACTTAGATAGGTAGGTATAGAGTACATCACATGAAATCTTCTCAGAATTTTACGTAGAATCCAAATATGCAATCACATACAGGGTGTTTCATTTGAAAAAACAAAGTTGGTCTGGATAGCGAACAAACCAGAAGTGACAGGAACAACTTGTCCAGGTAGAAATGTAGGAAATAATTTATTAAGCAACTTTCATTAAGGTCACTTTTTCATATACGAGGTAATTAAAAAGTTACAGGTATAGACTAAATCACGATAGACAGTGAAGTTGACAGTTCGCGTTGACATTTTTAGTAAACTTTTTCTTTAGGTTGTCAGCATGCGTTAGCGCTTCGATTCCGTCAGCTGGGATAAACGACAGGGTCGTATTTAGAAAAGTGATAGGTATACATTTCAGAATAAAAATTTATTTTCAATTTCTTTAAAGGAAGTTAAGTTATTAAAATCCAAAAATCCTAAAGTTAGAGTCCAAAGTAAACACTTAAATCCATACTAAAACCAGGTTTGAAACGCAACACCGAAACACAAAGGCACAGAACACTACATAAAAAATCAAAAAAACCGATTGTGATAATAACAAATAAGAAAATAATGCAGAAAACGGCAAAAAAACTGAAAGATTTCACACAAAAATTAGAAATTCAAAATTCAAAGACCCGAATCTGTTATTTTTATGTGTCAAATCAAAATGTCATGTATCATTATTTGATAGTGATCTAGGGATTTTATTTATTTTCAACTGGTGAAAATAACGGTCAACTCTGTATTGACAAGTCAACATAAACACAAGGCACACAGAACATTCAGTGTAGACCTGCCAATACCTGCATCTTTGCAAATAAAAAACCCACTAATATTTGTTAGCAAACAATAGACCTATCTATTTTTACCTGGTATGCGCGCGCAACACGAGGCAAGGCCTTTCTATTGGCTAACTAGTACAGGTGAGAGGTGTTCGTTTTGCACGCTGGGCATTTTCGTGTCCTTGTTCATTGCTCGTGATCTGACAAGAATAAAAGTACGATTGATATTCAATATTCAACTTGACATTCAAAAGTTGTTTGAAATTTTCATTGTCAAATACGTTGCACAACACGCGGTCTTTCTCTTTCCTTTTTTATCCCGTGCAAATAAGAAGAACGGATTGCTATACGTAAGTCTAAAATAATTTGGTACGTTTTGCCTCGTCTTGCGCAATGAGCGTTCTGTGTCTTTTTTTATCTAATGAAGTTTTCGTATTATTACCTCTTTGTCTGGTAAAATAGATAGGTCTATTAATATTTATTAAACTGCATTTCAAAATCAGGAATATCAATTTGAAAAAAAAATAATAATAATTAAAGTCTACAATGGAGGCATTTTATTGGAGTAAACCCACAACTAGGGATGTAAAATTACGGTCATTTATTTTTTGTGATAGGTGACTGTCATTTTTTGGTCATTTTTGTCATTTATTGTCATTTATCGTCATTTACCTTCAATGTAGAACATAACATAACCTAAATCAATAATCAAATATCTGATTGGTTGAGTTAAGTTCATCTCTTCAGTTTCATAGTCATCAACATCAAAGTCATTTACTGAGTTAGAAAATACAGCTGCCATCTTCTTGATTAGATTGATAGTAAAAATCGAAAGATATCTGATATGTTTTCTCAGTCACATAATTACAGGGTTAGTAAAAAGTACTGCAACACTTGAATATCTGCAAAACCGCTTAAGCCACGTTCACACAATTCGGAATCTGAAAGTTTTTGGGCATGCGGAATTGAACAGTGCTATTGGCAATGTTGCCAGATTTCCCAGTTTTACGCTACACTTACTCTTTTTGTTATCTTTAAATAGAATGCCCCATTTATTTTTATTGCAATGAATTGGGCGTGCCAAATTTGATAGGATTCCAAATTTTCAGGATTCTATCTCTACTAGCTGCTGAAATATGACAACACCGTTTTTTCGGTGAAAAGTATCGAAACGCTTGAATATCTTCAAACGCCGCTTAAGCACTTTCACGAAATTTGGCATCTAGAGGTTTTTGGGCAAGCGAAAATCAACTGTGATATCGGCATTGTTGCCAGATTTCCCAGTTTTGCGCCACACGTAGTTTTTTTGTTTTTTTGAATAGAATGCTCCATTCATTTTTATTGCAATAAATTAGGCGTGCCAAATTTGACAAGATTACGTGTGGTGCGGAACTGAGAAACTTGGCAACAATGCCGAGATCACAGTTGAATTTTGCTTGCTCATACATCCCCAGGTGGCCGATCCTCGGGCCAGGGAGTAGAGCTCCCCGATAGAACGAATGTTTTGTCCTTGTCAACGTAATCGAAAAGTAAACGAGAATGATAAGGACGAAAATTTTGTTCTCTCGGGGAGCTCCACTCCTTAGACTATATATCTACATTCTGTAGAGACAGGACAAGGTGCCTGTTTGTTTTGCTCCAACATTGATGCACATTATAAACACCACATTGTTCGGCGTAGTAAATTATTGTTGAAAAACATTTGGTCGCGATCACACTAAACGTCCTCAAATCTTCTACTTACCACCAATAACTGAGTGTCCTTTTCCAACTTCTTATACAAGACAAGGATAAGCAACCAAACGGCTACCTGAGAACGCACCCCTCGACTCTACTCCAGTCGAGTCTTGCGATCTTCTTTAGTGCGTTGTTGACATTTGTGGTGATCAAAACAAATTTATCTTTATTTTCTAGCGAATATTTTGTGATTTTTTTTGTGATTTTTTCGTTCGTTTCGTGAGTTTTTTCTAATAAACAATGGTATTAGCCCGTTACAAGTGCCTTGTGTGCAAAATTTCTAGCAGACATAATCCTCAGCTGAGTTTTCACCGGTAAGTAAACAAAAAACAGTGGCGGGTGACAAACAACGCGCATTTTGTATTTTTTGATTTCTATTCTCATCAAGTCTAGGGTATAGTTTTTACTTTTTAATTTAAGTATTTTTGTTTTGTTTATTTCAAATTATGGTCCTGAAGATTAGCGCTTTTACCCTTTCGCTCACAACGTCCTTAGTTGTGTAGGATTTTTCAGTTGAAGTTAACATTTTTTTCTTCAAAGGGTTAAAGAGTTGTTTAATTAATAAATAATTAGTCAATTAATAGTGTTAAACAAACAAAGTGTATTAGTAAAATCGAATTTTTTAACAACGGAAATTATTATCTTTCAAAATATTATTAAATCTACTTAATTTTGAATTTAATTCTCATAATATAAATAAAAATATAACTTTTAGTATTCCAACTAATCTGGATGAACAGAGAAAATGGTTCTCCTTATTAGGGTTGGCTGATAGCCCCGATAACCACCCAGCTATAAAAAATCCTAGAATCTGTGCCAACCATTTTGAAGCAGAGGCTTTTTATTTTGGAGTTAATGGTCAAAAATTCCTCAAAAAGGGGACTCTGCCCAAAGATATACGGTAAGTTTTAAAATGTTTTGTAGTTTAAATTTAGTCTCAACTTGAAAATCAAAGGACCCCCGCACACCTCTTATGGGTTTTTGGTTTTCTGTCAAACACAATGAAATTTTGATATGTGTTAGACCTTGATTTCCTGATAAAAAGTTCTCATGGGCCCGAGCCAATCCTATGATTAGTTTTTGAGATACAGGTACTTTTATCTCCAAGAAATGTATACATTTTATATGTATTGACAATCTACCTGTCACCTAATAATAGGTCTGTTTCTGCAAAAATCACAAACTTGTCAGAGCGAATTTGATTGGTCGAAAACAGTCAGAAAACTAGTTACAACCAATGAAATTCACTCTGACAGACCTAATAATAGGTGACAGGTAGATGTGAATGCATATAAAATGTGTACATTTCTTGAACATTGAACCACCTGTATTTCGGAAACTAATCATAGTATCGGGTTGGGCCCATAAGAACTTTTTATCAGTAAGTCAAGATATACCACATATCAAAATTTCATTGAGTTTGACAGAAAACCAAAAACCCATAAGATGTGTGCGGGGTCCTTTGAGATTAAATTCAATTTTAAAAAATAATACAGTAAAACTTCTCATTTCATTCACCCCTTTGAAGTCTGAACGGCCAGTTTTGGCTTCTTAAAATAAATCTAATACGATTTTTAATAATAAGAGACCCCTCGAATTCCAAAACTCTTTCAAAACCGCTGCCATCACATGAATCCATAAGTTTTAGCAAATTACCTGAAACTTTTACCCTTAATTACGGTCATCTCGACCCTTCCGGGAATTTTTGCACATAACTTTATTACTGGTACTCTTGGAAATATCAGAAATAGATAATTAGATAAATTATGTAAATGGTTTTTTAAGTACTTTCTTTGGTGCAACTACATTTCAATAAATACGGAATTTTATTCAGGTTGCAAATTATAGGTACATAGGTAAGTAGATAATAATTTTTTTCCTTCCCCTCATTTTTGTGGCCACTATTGAGAAGTTTCACTGTAATAAATAATTACTCAAATAACTATTTTTTGGATATTTAATTGTCTTGATTTATATTTTATAGATCAGCTGCAACTCAGCAAGAACCAGAGCAATCAGCTTTAGATAACTCTAATGAGGCTTGTGGTGAGATGAGTCTAAGGTGAGATGATAAACTAATTATACAATATTCGAAACAATATTCAATTGACTTTTTTACTAAGTAGTGACTTTTGATTTAGGGCCAAATTATGGACCAACTGGTAAGAGTCTGGTTGTTACCTAGCTGGTACTTTTTATTCTCTAGTGCATAGAAAGTACCTGCTAGGTAACAATCAGACGTTTACCAGTCACTCCATAATTTGGCCCTTAAACCGTTTACTTTATGGTCGTTACATTACTACATTGTTTTAATTTTGTTATAGTCCAGTTGTGGTGACTGAACCAAATCTAAATGAACCAGCTTTGGATGACTCTTGTGTGACTGTTACTGATGGATTGTCAATAATGGAGCAAGAAACTTTCCAAACTGAAACATGCAACAAAGAAGCAGTTTTCTCTGAAACTGACACCTTAAGTTTGGTGGGAAGGTATGGGCTTTTTCAAAATATAATATCACAATGTTAATTTTCACGTATAATTTCATTTATAGAGCATCAACTTAACTGCAAGTCATGATTGCAAAAAAAATTGTTTATATCTTAATATACATGAGAATATACCATATTTTAGATACATTATACATAATCAGAGAAAAAAATAAGCATATATTTTTTTTTTAGCTCAAAACACTCATCAGATACTGCAACAGCTTCTTCGACGGAGAGGGAAATATTAAAAATAATGAGTGAAAAGCCCATTTCACTTCCAAGAGAGGCTGTAGGTTTAAAATCCAAATTTAGAGGTACTTTAGGATTAATGGAAAAACCTGTGCAGAGATAAGAAATTCAGGATACAAACTTTTTCATATGAGAATGTAATGAATACTCCTTTGATTTTAGGAAAAGAGGGTACATTGGCGACCTAACTGGTGAAGATTTTGGTACACCTAGAAAAAGGCAACGAAATCTGCAACTAGTCAAGGAAGTGGTTTATAAGCAACGAATTAAAATTAACAGTTTGCAAGCTACTGTTAGACGTTTGAGAAATAAAATTACCAATTTAAACAGCCTTATACAGCATCTTAGGAGAACTTCTATGATTACAGAATCTGCAGGGCCTATGTTGAAGGTAATAAACCACTACAAGAATATACCTGACTACTTTTAATTTAGAAAATAAATTAGAATCGGCAAATCATTAACAACATAATATTATTTTCAGGCATCTATGGATGGGCAGGCAGCTGAAATATTTAAGCGCTTTTTAAAAGGCCATCGCACCCAGAAATATAACGAAAGTCTCCGTTCATTCGCTTTAACTTTGGCCTTTTATTCAGCGAGAGCCTATTCATTTGTGAGAAAAACCTTCAACAAGTCCTTACCGGCTTTAAGAACCATATCAAGATGGTACAGCACTGTTGACGGTAGACCTGGTTTCACTGCAGAAGCCCTACTAGCTCTAAAATTAAAAACCAATGATGGCAGAAAACAACTGCTATGCAATCTTGTCATGGATGAGATGTCAATCAGACAACAAGTGGAGCTGAGAAGCGGTGGAGGATATACTGGTTATGTTGATATCGGCAACCATATGGATTCAGACGAATTACCAGAGGCAACGCAAGTGTTGCAATTTATGCTGGTTTGTCTAAATGAAAACTGGAAAATTCCAGTAGGGTACTTTTTGTGCAACGGAATTTCTGGATCAGAGAAAGCCGAATTAGTGAAAAAGTGTTTGGAATTTGTCGATCCATCAGGTATTATAGTGACATCACTTACCTTTGATGGAGCTTCATCCAATATTAGTATGGCGCAAAATCTTGGTGCCCAATTGAGCAATGGTGAAAATCTGAAAACCAGTTTTAAACACCCTGTGACAAATGAAGATGTTTTTATCTTTTATGATGCTTGCCATATGATTAAATTAATCAGGAATTGCTTTGCAACATTCAAGGTGTTAAAGAATCCTAGTAATGATATTATTAATTGGGATTTTATTACCAAATTAGTGAACAAACAAAATCTTGAGGGTTTGCATGCAGCTACAAAAGTTCGTTTGAGGCATTTGCAGTGGGCAAATGAAAAAATGCGGGTTCGTCTTGCCACTCAAACTCTAAGTAAAAGTGTCTCGGACGCTCTTCTTTTTCTATCAAAGGATTTAAAGTGCCCTGATTTCAAGGATGCTGAACCAACAGCAGACTTTGTGTTGAAATTCAACAATCTGTTTGATATTTTTAATTCTAGATCCAAATTCGCGAAGTATTTTTATAAACGCCCGTTATCTCCTCAAACCACTGAAAAAAAGTTTCTTCCTTACATGGATTCACTCAAAAATTATATTTTAGGAATGAAGACAGTAAATGGTGTTTCTGTTTTAAACTGCTCCAGAAAAACTGGGTTCTTAGGATTTCTCATTAATATCCAAAGTTTGAAGGAAATGTATCAAAAGTATGTGATTGAAGAAAAAAAACTAAAATACATTACAAGTTATAAACTTTCACAAGATCATCTTGAGCTCTTTTTCGGTGCTGTGAGGAGTAAAGGCAGTTATAATAATAATCCCAGTGCCAAACAATACGAGGCTGCTTACAAACGCTTGATTGTTAAAAGCGAAATTTCTGGTCCCGATTCAGGGAATGTTATCAATTTTCAAAAAGTAGGCATCCTTACTTGTGGTTCTGGGACTATATCGAAGTCTGAAGGTGAGGACAATTTGGAGAATCGTGAATCATTTGCCAATATGGAGAGGGACATCCAAACTACCATTGAGAGAGACATACTTGAATATGGTTTCTTTGATTCTCCTAATTGGGATCTAACCTTATATACTCAAGATATTGTAGGATATATTTCTGGATTTGTTGTTAAAAAATTAAAGGCAAGTATAACCTGTTTGAAATGTTTGGAAATAATTCAAACATCGGAATCTCCTCTAAGTAACTTGCAAGTTCGGAAATCATATGGCAAGCTAATAAAAGCATCAGATTTCGTTATTGAGATTTGTAAAGCGGCTGAAAAGTTTTTTAGGTTTTTTTCAAAAACAAATAGTATTTTTAATAAAAATATTAAAGATGTATCATCAATATTAATATCTAACACTATGAGGACTTTATCTTCTTCAATTTTTGATTATTTTGGAGATCATCTCTTTGATGGTGGTTTTATTGATGGACATGAAATGGTGTTACCAAAGATGATTTTGAAACATTATTTTAAGTTACGAATTTTTCATGAAACATTCAAAAAGTTAGAAGCAATCAGGGCAAAAAAACCCCGAATTCGCAGTCAAAAAACAAAACTGATAACGTTTCAAAATCAATAAATTGTGGTCAATTCTTGGAACAATGTAAATATGTATATAATTTTTTCTATATTTAGGTATGTAATTTTTGACTTTATATTTTTCTTTGATATGTAATTATTTTTGTTCAAAGTTATACTAGACCAGTACAATGTATTCTAAGATTGTATTATGCAACTGTTTTGCAAAGCATTGAGCTTGGTATTTTGAGCTAGTAAATTTTGAATTATATATTATATAATTGTTTATTTCCTTTATTTATTATATTATGTTAAGCTGAGATGGGATTAATAGATTATAGAAATTTGAATTTTTTGAGAAATGTTCATAAAGTATTTTATTGCTGGTGACATATCGAACCAATAGGTGCCTACATAAGTATTGCATTCAGCTTAAAATGTTTAATTACTATTATAGTCTACACATCTATATATTATATTTGAACAATATATTGATATTTCTTGTATTAAAAACTTTCTTTTATTTACTTTTGCCTCTTATCGCCTTGTGCCCAAATTGAATAGTTATAATTTAATCTTATATGGTACAGAGTGATCCATTTAAAAAAAAAATGACCTGACAGAATTTGAGAGATATCTTTGCATTTTTGTAGTACAATAATACCTAAGGTGACTTTTTATCCCAAAGCAAAGTTTGCAACCTGAGCAAAGCGAGGGCTACAATTTGCTGAGGGATAAAAAGTCACTTTACTCATGTATGTATATGTATACTACATTTTGCACTTATTGTATATTCATTTTTATTTACAATTAGAATTTGGTTAGAAAAAAATAAATGGTCGTTTTAAATTAGGTTTTCAGTATATTTCTTGAAATTTATAATTTTCAACACTAAATTTCACCTCTCCTCTAATTTTATTTTAGTCCCTGAAATTTCATTTTACTCCCCCAAATTTATTTTAGTCCCTGCGAGAAATGGAAAGTCTAATTTCTACCTACCAATTGACACCTCAAAGTTTTTTTAAATGTTAAATTTTCAACTATCTAACGGTGAGATGTATATAGGAATGTATATAGGAATGTATATAACTCTACACAAAATATTTTTAGAATTTTTTGTAGAATCCAAGATTTTAATATGTATAACCCATGAAGAACCCATGAGATGTCAGAATTTTACGAAAATGTTTGTACAGGGTGAGTCACCATATTTTGACACCCACTTGCAGCCGTAATTACAGGTGATAGGTGAACGGTGTAAATACATAAGTTGTAGTATTTCATCTGAATCGCCAGAATTTTAAATTAGATTGTACAAATGAGTAACAAAAAGTGGAAAAATATGTCATTGTTCACTTTTTTCAAATGGAATGCCCTCTATTTTCTTTCAAATTCTTAAAGTTCTCGTTTTTCTGATTCAGATTATATAATATGTTAGTGTTTCTTTCGATAGTTTTGGAAATATCTGGAGTTTAATTATTCAAAGAGAGTAGGTAGTTTTTTGAATAAATTTCACCTTGATTTACCTGTAACCTGTCGCAAAACATTGTGATACGTGAATAGATCTTTGAATAACTAAACTTCAGATATTTCTAAATTATTGAAAGAAACATCAACATATTATATAATCTGAATCAGAAAAACGAGAACATTAGGAATTTGAAAGAAAATAAAGTGCATTCCATTTAAAAAAAGTGAACATTGACATATTTTTCCACTTTGTCTTGCTCATTTGTTCCATCTAATTAAAAATTCTGGCGGTTCAGATGAAAAGCTACAACTTTTATATTTACACTTTTTACCTATCACCTGTAATTACGGCTGCAGGTGGGTGCCAAAATATAGTGACTTACCCTGTACCTATTTCATGCAAATATTCCTATTAAAATCAATGAAATGGTCTAAGGCAAAAAGTGCTTCACACTGTTTTTATTAAAAAATATTTACATGGAATACAAAAAATTTCATTATTTGCCTATTAAAATTATTTGTTACTATCCCATAACTCCAAAGCTAACTACGCCTATGGTCGGCGGCTGATGCCAACAACGCCAAACAAGCCGGCTGCAGTCTTCTCCCACCACAACAAATCATTGGCTGCACTCATTGATAATTTATTCTAAGCACATTCTAAGCGTTTGTTGATGTAAAGTCGCACTATTTGGTGATTTATGAATGACTTGTCCTGTCTCTACAGAATGTAGGTATATAGTCTAAGCTCCACTCCCTGGCTCGAGGATCGGCCCGCAGATATCGAATTTAGTGGACCTTGTCCAATGAGCGGGTTTTAAAGATATTCAAGCGTTGCGATACTGTTCACTGAAAATGCGGTGTTGACATATTTCAGTAACTAGTAGAAATAGAACTCTGGAAATTTGGAATCTTATCAAATTTGGCACGCCCAATTTATTGCAATAAAAATAAATGGGGCATTCTATTCAAGAAAACAAAAAGACTACGTGTAGCGTAAAACTGGGAAATCTGGCAACAATGCCGATATCACAGTTGAATTTCGATTGCCCAAAAACCCCTAGGTGTTAAATTTCGTGAACGTGCTTAAGCGGCCTTTAAAGATATTCAAGCGTTGCGATACTCTTCACCGAAAATACGGTGTTGTCATATTTCAGCAACTAGTAGAGATAGAATTCTGAAAATTTGGAATCTTATCAAATTTGGCATGCCCAATAGACCTATCTATTTTTACCTGTATGCGCGCGCCACACGAGGCAATGCATTTTTATTGGCCAACTAGTACAGGTGTGAAGTAATCCTTTTGCACGCTGGGCATCTCTTTGTCTTTTGCTTTATTGCCCGTGGTCTGACAAGAATAAAATTATGCTTGATATTCAACTTGACGTGCTTGACAAGTGATCGATTTTCAATTGTTTGTGTTTTTGATTGAAAAATAGGTTGCATGTCACACGATTTTCCTCCTTCCTTTTTTATCCCGTGCAAATAATAAGAACGGATTGATATACGTAAGTCTAACATAATTTGGTACGTTTTGCCTCGTCTTGCGCAATAAGCGTTTTGCGTCTTTTTCTATCTAATAAAGTTTTCGTATTATTACCTCTTCGTCTGGTAAAATAGATAGGTCTATTCATTACAATAAAAATAAATGAGGCATTCTATTTCAGATAACAAAAAGACTACGTGTAGCGCAAAACTGAGAAATCTGGCAACATTGCCAATAGCACTGTTCAATTTCGCGTATCCAAAAACTCTCAGATTCCGAATTGTGTGAACGAGGCTTAGGCGGTTTTGAAGATATTTAAGTGTTGCAGTACTTTTTACTAACCCTGTATATTTCAATAATGGTAATATATTTTAATGACAGTCAGAAAATTTACGGGTCAGTTCTGTGCACATCTGTAAGTAAATCTATAACTTTCTATAAGCATATAGCTGCCTATATTCAATTTGCAGTTCTACACTTCCCTCTAGCTTACAGAAAATCTTATAGAATCGTAAATATTTCCGATCTGGTGTTTGGTAATCGATGCATTTTGCAGTGTCTATACGCTTATAGAAAGTTATAGATTTGCTTACAGATCTGCACAGAATTGACCTGTCTGTAAATAAATAAAAAAATAAATGACAAAAGTGTCATAAAAATAAATGACGTGACCGTCATTTTCATTTTGACTGTGACATGACATTGTCAGAAAAATTGACTCACAACCCTACCCACAACCCACATAATAGGCGAGTTCGGATTGTTTATATTTCAATGGACCTTTCTCATGCAATGAACAACAAGGATAGTTTATTAAGATTTCTGCAATAAAGAAAGAGACACATATAATGACGCGCGATACCTGTGTGGAATGACTTTGATTGGTTCCACTTATCAAATTGTGCAATTTCGGTTATGTTTCTGTTTTTGTTTATTTTTATTTTTAAACGTAAATATGACACATATGTAGTAGGTATAAACAATAATTAGAAAAAAAACCCACCGTTGGACAATAGCTATTTACCTAACAAGTGCGGAAAAATATTTTTCCTACGAGCGTGCGCAAAGTAGTACTTTTCCGCACGCATTTCCGGGCTCAAAGTTACACTTTTCCGCACTCAGTGCGGATACAGGCCTTATCCGCACTGAGTGCCGAAAAGTAATTATAATTGTCAAGCAACAATAAGTGCACCTGTCGACTTTGACACATGATGACAAATTTTTCCTCTGTTTCTATATCAGCCAACATCTATACAAACACCAAATATAAATTAACTTTGACACATTGTCAGATTTGTTCTCTATTTTTATGCAAAAATCTACAAACTTTCTCATCAAATTTGAACGCTTTAAGATGAACAGCTCTGACGAGGATTTTCTGTTATTTTTTTTTTGTTATGTAATTTTTTGATAAATGCATATAGGTTCCCTTCAAGTTAATTAAAAATAATTAAACAAATTATCGTTTTTTTCTTTTTAAATTTTTGTTATTACCTACCTGATATGAAGCTCGTAGGAAAAATTTTGTTCCTAACACGTGCGCAAAGTGTCTTTTCCGCACGCAAACACGTATCCGAACTCCGCTGCGCGTCGTTCGTATAACTGTGTTTGCGTGCGGAAAAGTAACACTTTGCGCACTTGTTAGGAAAATAACTATTCCGCAAGTGTTAGGTACAATATTTTTCCCACAGGCGAAAAAATGTAAAATTTTTCTTTTTTTTTTGACATATCAGTGCGGTAAAATTTTTTCCGCACTGACAGCCGTGCGGAAAAACTTTTTCCGCACTGATATGTCAAAAAAAAAAGTTTTACCGCACCGTGCGGGAAAACTCATTTTCCGCACGCATATCAGTGCGGAAAATCGATTTTTCCGGACGGCTGTAGGAAAAAATGTTTGCAGCAAACCTTTAATTGTACAATTATTATTGTATTTGATATAGAAATCGTTATTTTACGAACCCTCAAATCTCTGTCCCAACTTAAATCGTCTTCATTCGGGTTGAGAGCACCTAACTATTGTTTTCTTACAATTTGATTGCTTGGGAACTTGTGAAAAGAAAGGTTTGACTTCTTTTTCGCTTTATTCTGACAAGATCTCATACAACACATTTGAACCATTGTATCATAAACAGTTTTTGTAATAATTTTCAGCCATTTGATTGATATTGATTGATTATTGAGGTTAGCTTAAATACACTCATCAAAAAAGTCTAGGGAACATGAAATATTCGTCTTTTAATTTTTAGACAGAATAACTTTTTTTCAAAAGATACCATATGGGTATTTGTTGAACAAATCTTGTAAAATTTATCATATCGGCTTTAACAAAATTTAAAAATCTTTTGAAAGTAAATTTTGTTCAATTTATAAATGTATTCAGTTGCATCTTGTTCCCTAGACTATTTTGTACGTCAGGGTCAGACCGCGTTCAGTAAATTGACGATTTAATTATCTGTCACCCACAAGCGGCGCGCGCAGCACAGGTAAAATGAGAAAGGTCCATTATATTATTTGCAACCATATCTGCAAAGTTGACTAATACAACTTGGACTTGATGTCTTATCCCACACTTTTCTCGTAAATATCAAAATTTCAGGTCTTAATCTTGTAGAGCAGATGAACCTTAAGAACTATTAAACCTAAACTATTCTTATATAAAATAAGTTACATAGTTTAGAAAATATACAACAAAATATTTTTGAGGGGGCTTCATTATATCTTAGGAAGGAATAAAAAATAAACAATAATCAATCAATTAATCAAAATGCTTTATTTTCATAAAAATTACATTCTTGTTGACAATGTCGATGATATTATATTACATACTGAGTAGCGAAGTGTTTCATTTCATATAGTCAATCGAGACATCGAAGCTGACACCACATAATCGTACTTCATAATGTTTATCTCTTCCAAGATGGCGTTAGAAGTACGGTTTTGCCTGTGCACTCTATGCCTGTGCAACACGGCCCTATCGAGACGTTTATTTACGTTCGCATTGATGTAATGAGAGATTCGAGTCGGATTCAACATCCAAGTAAGTGGGCTGTCCACCAACTAACTTGGTCCAAGTTGTCATGCAAGTGCACTTGGGTCAAAGCACTTGGACCGTGTAAACCCGGTTGACCGGTACAATCGTACAGGCCAAGGGGCCCAAATCACCTCATCCGAATCCTCCACCGAATCGGGAACGTGCTGTTCCGTCATGTGACTTTCAGCCACTGCCAGCTCGCAGTGAAATTTAACAAATAAATCGGGGGTCTTTCCGATTTCCTGCAGAGGGCTATGCAATCCATTCCCCCGTCGTCCCTATGAGAACCTGGAATGATGGCCGGTAATACGATGATTTTACCGACCGGTTGTTGCTGCCTCGAAACCCCCAAGCCCCTCCTAGCTGCTTTGTTCAACAAAGTCTCTAAGATTGGCGTAACTTTAGGCGCGCATGTGCCTATGATTGCCGATAGCCTAATTCACATTATTATATTCGATCGTCACGCCTGCAGGCGTACAGGCTCAAGTACATTCCAATAATTCATCAAAGCCGTATCGGAAAGAAGCTAATACGATAATATTTACGCAAGGACCTTGTTGCAACGATTGTTTTTTGTGAAGATGGATGAGCATAAAGTCCAACGTGCACCTCAAGACGTTGACCTGCCTGTATGGAAGAGCCGCGGCTTCTGGAAGTGGCTTGACAGCGAACTCGACATCGTAGTAACAGGGCGATCTATCGCCTACGTATACTCTGGCAACGGTCTCGTTGCGAGGATACTGCATGCCGGACTTGGCCGCCGTCTTCTCACGTCGCTGAAACTTAAAATGTAACATACTGTTATTTGATTTTGTCAACAAGAACGTAATTTTTATGATAATAAAGCATATTCGATTGATTGATCCATTTTTTTTTTTGTCGATTTTTTATTCCTTTTCAAGGTATGAGGCCCTTTCAAAAAAAAAATGTCATATATTTTCTAAACTACTTATTTTAGAAGAATATGTAGTTTAAATTTTTAAGTTCTTTAGGTTCATCTGTTCTGGAAATGACACATTAGAACCCAATTTATATTAATCGCTAAGTAACAATTATTTAAATACAGTTGAACATAATAATTTATTTGTTTTCAGAGCGAAGTGTGCTATTTAGCAACCATAGGAGAACAGCTGTCAGATGAAGCCGAAAGAACCCTTCAAATTTGCTACGAAGCACCTGAAAAAACAAATATCCTCATACTGAAAGAGAAAAGGGAAGTTTTGAATCGGTTTCAAATTATCGCACAGGAAACGGTCCAACGGACTACCTCACTGAGCGCAGCTGGCTTTTTTTCCGTCAATCACGCCATGATATTATTTCTATTTACCAATTTTTGTAATTATTTAATAGTTGTGTTTCAACTTTTCGCACCTGATCTGATTTAACTCTTAACTGTAATATATTTTCTGTAAAAGGTACTGCAATGATTTGAAGCAACTATGAACCTACAGAGTTGGTAAATATAATTAAGAGGATCTCAGGTCCCTATTTTTTAAATTTGTTATAACTATCAAACTATCCCTATTATTGGAATGACCATTCTATAATGTTAATAATATCACAAGAAAAATACTTTAAATTGCCATATGCAGAACCGAACTTAATGTCAGTGGTGTATATACAATATACACGAATTTGAAATCTCTCCGCGTTTTTATATTATTTTTTCCAAAGTTTAAAGGTGAAATATCTGAACTTGATACCAACATGGGAAAAAATAGTGACAATCAAAAAAGTGTGAAACAGAAGAAAAAAAAGAGAAATGACAATTCGTTCTTTTGCAGGTATTAAAAGTTTAATCAATCTGCACTAATTAATCAATTCTGAATAGGATAGTGATAGTGATATTAGGATAGTGAGTATATGACTAAGGGCTCATTCAAGATATTATACACTGTTAACTTTGAATATGGTATCATATTCGAACGAACATTTTTTTAATAGTAAAATCATAGACTTAAATACTACGAATAGACGTCCAGTGGAAATAGCAGCACAAAAAATGCCTCAATAATTCATAAGATGGCGCCACTCGTATTAAAAATTCAAAGAAAACTGTGCTAGCACCCTTGTGTACGAGCAGCGTGTCATTGTTTCCAGGACAACCGCATTCCGCCTTTTTTCTGATGTTTCGGTGTTGTCAAATTTATACGGACAAAAAACTAGACAAGAATTCTCTTTGCTATTTGCGACTTTCGAAGAAATAAATTATTGCTTGGATTTCAAAGAACTAATTTTCAAAATGTCTGGAAACAAATGTTGCTACTTTAGTTGTGGCAAAAGTCAGAGAAACGACGAGTGAGATTATTTCGGATTCCCATTGATAATGGAGAAATTTGTGAGAAGGTAAGGGAAAACTTATTGTTTAAAACTAATATGAATTTAATTTGTATAAATGCCTGGTTTATAGGGTTATTGTGCCGGTTTTCGATATAAATATAAAAAGACGGAAGAATTTTAACTAAGTAAACTAGGTATAATTTTCTAATTCTTTCAAACATGTTCAAATGTTTGGGAAAGTTTGCGAATATGTTTCTTAAGTTTCTAATAATTGCATAATTTTGCTAAATTAATGCGTTTTTAGTCTATTTTCTATCACCGGTTGTATGATTTTCGACTAAAAACCGGCCTTTGAGGAATAGGTTTTGGGTTTTGGGTACGCGGCTACGCAAAAATTTACTAAAACCATAATGAGGCTCAAAGTATGAATGTTTTTTTCCATACTAGTGAATGCCCTTCATTCCACTGATGACTGAGTACTGAACCAGACTCCGCTGTTGTCTCAGCTATTATTAATAACCAATATTTTTTTTTATGGAAAAAAATCTTAACATTAACAATTTATTAATTTGCGTATAATATTTAGTATAAGATGCAGTAATAAAAAAAATTGGTGTCTTAATGTATGGTTTGGCCTATTTAATGATTTTGGACTAGTTATTTTAGAACTATTGGCAACAGCGTAACGCGCGAATTTGAATTATGACAGAAATGCGCGCCATCTCGTATCCAGCATCTAAAATACCAAGGCCTGAATTGAATTTGGAGGCTCGCTTTCGATAGCGAGCCTCCAAATAGCGTCGCAGATTTTTACCATTTGACTGGACGTCTATTCATAGTATTTAAGTCTATGGTAAAATGGAACACAGTCATAACCTTTGAATATAAAACTACAGGAAGGAGCATAACCTCGAATCTGCGCGACCAAAAAATGTGGAGGTTGCATATGGCCGACTAGTGTTTCCGGTTTGGCAGTGGCGTATATTTATTTAAATATGATTGTCAATATTATGACTTACTCTTTTCGCACTAATTCCAGTGCTTATTATCACTTCAAACTGCTAAAATCCATCAAACCTCCACTTGAATGAGGACACAGCGAACCACCAAAACAAATGATGAGTCCATACTTGGAGGCTCAAAATGGCCGTTTCCGTCCCTGTGTTGTCTGTAGTGACAGATAGGAAACGCTCCTTCCTGTAGTTTTATATTCAAAGGTCATAACACAAGATTATTATATAAGATTTCAAGTACAAGTCACATATACTTACTTAATCACGCCATCATATCAAATTATTCAACATCCTCCCTTACCAAATACAAAGTCATGATTTAGGTGAAAAATTTGAAATAGATATTAATAAATTGTAAGTAAACTTAGAACCATATTGTTTAAGGGATTTTTGCCCAGATCTACCTATATGATTTTGTAACACTTATCTTTTGACTCTACATGTTTCATTTCATGTACTCTTTTATCTTGTTTTCACTTCTGTACAAGGGGGGTAACCACTCAGTAAATATGGTGTATAAGAACTGTAATTTTTTTGTAAATTTTTGTAAATATCAGTAATTTTTAGTAATTTCTAGTAATTTTAATAATTTTCAGTAATTTCTAGTAATTTTTAGTAATTTTTAGTATTTCTTAGTAATTTTTAGTAATTTTTGGTAATTTTTGGTAATTTTTCAATAATTTTCCAGTAATTTTTTATAAATTTTGAAGGGTATTTTACAAAAACGTTTCTAAAACAATTATTCTGGAAGTTCTGTGGAAACTTCCTCATGACAAAAGCAATCGTATACATAAAATCTATACCGGGTGGGTCAATGCTCGAGCTCAAGCCAATGAAAAGAAAACAAAATAAAACGGATTTTTCATATTTATCGTCAGTTAAGAAAAAAGGCTCGGAACTGTTAATTTCTATTTTTGAGGGGGAAACTTTTTGCAAAGAATTTTAACTCGAGGTCTAGGGGGTACCTATACGTCGCGTCGTATACGAAAAATTGTAGGTACGGGTGGAGGGTGAAACCATAGATAAGGGTGGAGTTCACCCCCCTAGGATATGGTAGCAATGGATTGGAGTGATAGTGTTGAAAATACGCACAAAAGTGTTCCCCGCGATAGAAAAATTGACGATAACATATCGATACGGCTGGAAATCCCTAATTACCGGAAGGCGGTCTTCATTGACAACAACGTGTGGTTTTTGCTTTAAAAACTGAAATTCCACGTAAAATTAAATTTTAGAGGTTAATTACACTCTGGCTCTGGCACGTACCATTGTCACCAAAAGTAACTGGGACAGCATCACATTAGCTCTTGTCCTATTATATGAATCTTATTGTCAAATATTTGTCAAACTATGAATTAAATGCATTGAAATAAATGACAGTTGAGTTAGTCTAGGAGATTATTATGCGTTATTTGTGTCCCAGATACTTTTGGTGACGATGGTACATGCCACAATTTGAAGAGCTCCATTGAGGTATTGACGACTTAGTTATGACGTCGGAAATGGTGACACACCAATATGGCGACGATTACCAAAAACGAGGCTGATAAGCAATCCTGTAGGTGTGTATCATCCTTGGTACAGAAACGCCTTCTACAACTCAACTGTCAATATTACATTCCTTCCTATAACGTGTGAGCTGTGTATATGTACTGTGTAGTACATTCCTCTGTAATGAAAATTCGAGAAGTTTAATATAAAACTTCTCGAAATTTATTGCATTAAAAGCCTATTTTGGCATTGGCACATCATTAAATGGCTAAACCCAAGGTTGTTTGAGAAAGGCCGGTTGCTTGACAGCTTCATGACGTCATCCGGGGTGCCTCAACACAATGCAAATTTCCATAGGGCTCCCCAGACGCGTCATCAGGCCACCCTGATCCTCCTATAGCAATAACAATAACGCATAAAACTTGTTTCGTGTGAGGCAGGTGACGTCACTAGAGCAGCGCGTGCCCCCGCTAAACTGGCGGAAAAATATCACCGATGTAACCATTCTCTGTGGTTTATCGTTCTTGATCAAAGATCACCTGAGCTCTATCCAAGGCTCCTAAAGTTGATAGGTTGTCCGGCAATGGGCAACCTGACGAGGCATCTGGGGTGCCCTATGGAGATTTGCATTATGTTTAAGCATCTCAAATGACGTCATGCAGCCATCCAGGCAACCTTCCTCTCTCAATAATAACCTTGAGGTCTATCGTCTTTTTGCTCGGGCAGGATTAACCAACCGAACTCGCCTATTCTATAAACGCGATGACGCGTTACCAACGGAACGTGCGCGCGCACGCGTATTTGTAATTTCTGGAGCCCTATTTGAATTTTGAAATCATTGTGAATGTGCCTCTAGTCCTTCTTGCGAATTTTCCACTGACAGTGCCGCATCTTTATGCCATTTTGGTAACGGGTCTTAAAAAAAAAACTAAATCAGAGAGTGCTTTGATTACAAAAACATATAGTTTGTCGATTTTAATCTGATACTGCAAAGGAATGTGAGCTGGTAGCTTTCTACATTAGAACGCCAATGGTTACCTGACGCTTGTTTTTGCCTTGTGAAACATCTCCTCGCTCCTCATACGGAAAGTGCCAGAATAAAAACGACGGACTTTACGTCGCATTATTATTTCTTTCTTGGTCGAGATTTTTGACCAAGTTTTCGACATTACAAAATGCAATGACAAAATTGAAGAAAAATATTGCTGAGACATACGTTTAAAAAACCCGAGGAAAAACCATATGCATCTCTGATTTTTTTCTTTGAAGACCCATCACAACTGACACAAGATTAATTTCTTCTATCATAATAAAAATTCCAGAAAAATTCAAAAATAATGTTTATGTCCGATTGACCAATAAAGTGCTATTTATAGAACAGTTTTGCGTCAATAAAGTAGCACTTTATTGTACTAGTAAAATAAAGTGCTACTTTATTTTACTAGTAAAATAAAGTGCTACTTTATTGCCTACCTAGACTACCTGACAAGGTAAAACTGGTCCTGACAACCTGCCAAGGTGAAACAGGTCCTGACAACCTGCCAAGGTGAAACAGATATACCTACGCGAATTTTACTTTTTTCCTTAAATTCGCAATCCTACATAAAATCATGTATATAACGCTTACATAAACAGGCTTTATTGACTCATTATTTAATAGCCTCGCTCGCAAGCTCGCTCGGCCATAAAATTACTCGTATAATAAAGCCTTACTTTATGTACTTGTTATATAAATAGCTATTTAAAAATATTTTGTCATTTTTCAAATTGACAGTAATTTATTTTACTAATGAAATAAAGTGCACTTTAATGTACTAGTAGGTACCTTCTATATAAAAACTACTTATAAAATCAAGTTAGAAATGATGTTGAGGGGTTTTAGTAATTTTGGTAAATGTGTGTAATTTCAGTAATTTTAGTAAATGTGAGTAATTTTTTTGTAATTTCAGTAATTTAAGTAAATGTGTGTAATTTTTTTGTAATTTCAGTAATTTTAGTAAATGTATGTGTAATTTTTTAGTAAATATTTGTAATTCTGTTAAATGGGTGTAATTTTCGGTAATTTTGTAAATATCATTAAATATTTTGTAATTTTTTGTAAATATTATTTTGGTGTACACGATTGTTCGGAGTGGTTACCCCCTCGCTTCTGTATATTGAATAAAGAAATACATATAGAAATATTATTGTGTATTGAATTATCTCACAGAATCTCTGACCAAAAAGTTAAAAAGCCTTATACAAACTGACACTTGCAACACCAAGAAATTGAATGGGTAATTTTTTTTCTCATGTGAGAGATCCATTAATGAATTTCTAGCATTGACAAACTATAACATGTTTTAACAGTAAACCTTAAATTTCAAAATAGGTAGTTTTCAATTAAATCCACTTCATATTTTTATGTTACCTTACACGAGTCATACCCATACTATAATTGGTTTATCAGAAAGATAAATTTATTATCGTTTAGGAGTACTTGGCCCAAAACATTAAAATGAAAAATTAATACAATAAAAACTACTTTACTTACCCAAGCCAGGAAGTGATAATAAATTAACTTTGAATAAGTTAAAGTGGAACTTTTTGAAATAAAGTTACTGTTATTATAAATATTCCTTCTATTCTGCACTCTCCTCAACATTTCTTTGGTTATAATCGGATAATGGACATAACATCCTGTCTTGCAACCTCCTAGGAATTTAAACAAAGGAAGAGTGAATGAAAAACCAGTCGTTTCAATGAAAATATCTAAAATAAAATTAAAAAATTAAAGTATAAAGTTTTTTATTGTTAATCATTATTACCAGGATTTATTGCACATAAAGCCTCAAATCCCAGCCACATAGAGCCCAATACTTGTCCTAATAAAGTGAATATTGGATACATATCAGCTTCAACCCATTTTCTTCTAGTTAGATAAATAAATTTCACTTTATCTAAGTTTATTTCTACATTGAGGCTATTTTTTACTTTCCTCTTGATTTCTATTGGCGAAAATTCAATGTCGCCAGTGTATATGTAGAAAGTTGCATGTGGATATCTGAAACGTACAGCTGTTTACACAGGCAACTATTTACACTAATTTTATAGTGGATTGAATTGGAGCAAATTTGGATAAAAATGTTACGAAATCATACTCACTTCTCCAACATAGCTCTAAGTGCTACCCATAGTACTTTTTCTCCACCACCTCCAGCATTGGCATAGGGATGAAATATACCAACACTAAGTTGGTCTCCTCGTTTTTGCCTCTCAAGCTTGAAGGAATGTTTCAAGTAATAATATGTTAGTGGCAATAGTAACGTTGCAGCCAGTATTAGAAATAAAACTGAAGCAAAAGCCAGTTTGATAGCTACAGCTAATGAAAACCTGGAACAAGTCGTTTTGAGGTTATGGTTATGCCCGATATTTAAAATGTGAATGAAAAAAAATAAAATAAATACTTACAAGAAACTCATAATTGAATCCATATTTCTGTTTCTCAGAATTTTTGTCCTAAAATAATGTATGGAAAATTTGCAACTTTTGCACTCCAATCCACAGTATTTTTGTTTGAAATTTGAAGTTTTTCAAGGACACTCTAAAAAAAGGCAGTCTTTTCGTCTTTCGTCACACGTCGTCACGTTTGACATGTTCCACTCGCACTAATAGCGATTTCCATAAGTGCTTTTCAGTGACCCATTTGAGTTACTCCTGAGCAGCTCAGGAGTGCTTCACAATTACTTTGCGCGTTCCAGTGCTTAGAGTGTCGTACACTTGAACGACTCATTCCTGTTATCCCCTGCCCCCTCGTGCACCAACCTTTATTTCGGTGTTTCATGCTCCTGACGTGCGAAATGGTGGGGGTTAAAGACGAGAGCGTTCCAGTAGATGTATTCCTGTCACACCTAGGAGGAGCTCCTGAACAGCTCCGGGGCTTCACGCGCTTATTCCTTTCGAAAAGTGTTTGTAGCACCACGCATTTGTTCCCTGTAAATCGGGGGCGACTGAACACCAGAGCGAGTAGCTCGAGTGTTTCCAACTCTTGAAAGGAATACAACTAGTGCTGCTTATGTCGAACAGTTCAAGAGCGTCACACTCCAAGAGCATGATACTCTAACAATTTAGGCACTGGAAAGCAGCTCATTTATCAATCAATGCGCACTGAGTGTAGCCGCAGTCTCATCTTTTTTAAAAAATTTAAGAATTTAAGTATTCCTTTTTGTTTTGCACTGATTCTACAAATTGAAATCCCTATAAACAACCACCAACCACCAACCACTTTAACCACTGTTCGGATCACAATAAATAGAATTCTATTTTACCTGGAATATCTCCCAAGTAAATACAACATACTACTGGGTTAAAACTCTCGCTAAAATACGCCTCTCTCCCTTTTTGAATCAAATAAAAACGATTTGGAGAGACAGAATTTAGGATGCTCAGCAGAAATAAAATAATATTGGAATGGTCGTGAGTGAGATATGTTTTGCTCCGGCAAAGTAAGTATATGGGTGATTTGTTTGTTTGTATTGCACTAACTTGTAATAAGTGAAAGAATGAGAGCAAGCAAAATATTCCCAAGTTTGTTACTTCACGAGTTCTGTAAAAAAAAAACTGACACAAATGAACCAAATTTAAATACTGGTCAGGCTGTGGAGTTGTTAGAAGGTGTAATGGCCGTTTGCATCCAAGGATAATACACGATTGCTTATCGGCCTCGTTTTTGGTAATCGCGGCCATATTAGTGTATCACCATTGCCGACGTCAATAACTAAGTCGTCAGCTGTTTGCGCCAGCGGTCCTAGTTTAAAATTTAAATTTATGATCAAAAATATTATTTATTCTATCGCGAATGGTAAACTATCATTTAATCGACTCAAAACTCGTTGTTAAAGTAACACTTTATTTAAAGTAGTGAAATCGATCAATTTTTACCCACTCATTTGTCAATTTTACCCACTCATACGTCAATTTTACCGACTCATACGTCAATTTTAACCACTTGTTCAAATCTTTTATAATAATTATAGTGTTTTTGACAGTAATCTGATATGTTGCATGATTGACACACCAGAAATGTGTCAGTTTGTTAGGTACTTTGTCAATTTGTCATAATCTAAATCTATGTAAAAATTTATACATTTTAGGGCCGTTTGCACCGACCATTTTAAGGAAGCCTTAGCGATAAGTATTCCTTAAAGTGACATTTCTCCATGTAAAAATGTCATTTTAAAGAATACTTATCGCTAAGGCTTCCTTAAAATAGTCGGTACAAATGACCATTAGTTTATAGAATATTACACACGACGGTAAAAAAGCTTTTCCTGTTCGTGGAATTAATCCACTCGCTCCTTCGTCGCTCGTGAATCAACATTTTCCACTCACAGGTAAAGCATCTTTTTACCGTCTTGTATAATAAATAACTATCAATTCTGATTAAAATAATAGGCGAAAAGGAAGATGCAAACGAGATCTAAAAAGGAGTTGGTTTAGGGTGGGTAATATAAAACTGCTTTGACAGTTAACTTGAAGTTAACTTTTTGAATTACATGTCATTCCAGAAGTTAACTTTAAGTTAACTGTCAAAGTAGTTTTATAATACCCGCCCTTAGAATGTTAATTAATGTAGTAAAACCAAGTATGCGTAAAGCAAAAGCCCGCGGAATCATAGCCTGTGCCCTGTGGTGCAAACAGCCTACGTCAAAACGAGTAACGACATGCTGCCTACGTCACAACTGGTGATTTGATTTAGCTTGGTGGGGAGCTTCGGATTTGTTCTTCACAGGTCTTATGAGGATAGGCTATTTTGTAGTAATAGTGTGTATTATTCTTGATTTGCACCGACCATTTTATAAAAAAGGAGGTTAAACGATAATCAACGAAGTGACATTTTTACATGAGCTGCTTTCCAGTATGCACATTGACGCGCTCTAGAGCAGCCCGGGAGCGCCACGCACTAGATTTGTACCATTCCAGTATCATGACGTGTGACGTTTGTCCGTATGTATAGCTCGGGGGCTCAACGCACTGAGTAGCACCGAGCGTCACACTCCCATACTGGAAAGCAGCTGTTAAACCTCCGTTAAGGGCGGGTATTATAAATCTACATTGAGAGTTAACTTAAAGTTAACTTCTGAAAATACATGTAATTCAAAAAGTTAACTGTCAAAGCAGTTTTATAATACCCTCCCTTAGAGTCGTTTTACACGGCAAAGTTTCTTCACGAAATTATTCACGAAATTATTGCCGAAATATTTCGTAAGTTTACTATTCTTGTTTCACTTGTAAACTTGTTGACACGACAAATAAAATTTAGCAAAAGTTTCGTGAAAATATTAGTCATACGCCGGCGCAGTAACGTTTTGCCATCTAATATGAAATCATAATCTCATACGTTGGAAACCAAAACAAATAAAACTTGCGTTTTCTAATTTTTGTTGAATCTTTTATCGGCCTCGTTTTTGGTAATCGCGGCCATATTGGTGTGTCACCATTGTCTATCTCCTATCTCTCCTTACATTTTATATGTAGATGCGAAAACACTTGTATGTATTATCGTTTAACCGAATGAACGATGTCACAGAAATTACAAAAAAGTTAGATTTTTCGTTACGTCACCAGCATAAATGCTTAAAATTGTTAGGTTATATATTTAGTACATTTTTAACTAATTTAGTACAAATCATCGCCAGACTTCAGTACAAAATTGGTTTTTCTCGCGACAACACTGCTATAGAACATTTTCGAAAGTTTATTGGCGAAATATTTCGTAAGTTTTTCTTGTCGTGTAAAGTCTAGTACTCATAACTGCGAAATTCGCATTTTTTTTGACATTGCGTTGACAATTTGACGTTTTTTGCGTGTATCAAACGTCAAATTATGGAAGCATTGTCAAAAAAGTGCGAATTTCGCAGTTATGAGTACTAGGCTTAAAACAGGAAAAGTTGACTTACGAAATATTTCGGAAACAAATTCGTGAGTAATTTCGTGAAGAAACTTTGCCGTGTAAAACGGCTCTTAGTAAATGACCTTGAAATTTGCAAAAAATTTCGCCTGCGGCGCGTTTTCGAAGGGCGTCCCCTCAGCCCCCCCTTCCATTTACCCCCCCCCAGACTGATGATCACGCGTCGCCACTGGTCGACAAGAATGAACTTCACATTTGTGTTTTCATATTTCACAAGACAAGAGTCGATGCGTGAACTTCTTAGCTCACTGGCATAGATACACCCTAGCTAGACACCCAAGACACTAATTTATCGATGTGATACTCTCACTCAGTGCCTTTATTTCTAGCTGGATTCGGCTTGCACATTCCGTACACTTCGAGTGGCTCCGTTCGCACTGACTCCGTTCGCACTCCGAGTGACTCCGTTCGCACTCTGATTTGTTAAAAGGCAATACCTGAACGGCTGGAGTGCGAACGGAGTGACTCGGAGTTCACGGAGTATGCAAACCGAACCCAGCTTCTGAACACGCCTCTACGGTTTACACTTGAAAACGGTGCGAATCTGTCATTCTCGTCAATTTTAAATCTTTTGTTTCTGTTGTTGTTTGTTTGTAGTTATTGGTTATGTTTGAATTCAAGAGTCCTTGGTAAAAGGCTTATTTTTTTTGTTAATTTCTTTAGTTTGTGAAAGTTCTGTTAATATTTACCTGAAAATATAATGGTTTGTATATTTATGAAAAATTTGTATAAACTGACCTAATCTCCTAATCATCCATGGTAAAGTTGTTTGAACTCAAAAATCAAGACTATTTAAAATACCTAAATTTTCAAAATTTCAAATTATTAGCGTTAGTTTCCTAATTATTATTCTTGATTATTTGTTTAATAGAAGATAAACCACAAACCGTTGCAACGACATTAAAACTATTTTACATGTATTTGAACTACATTCACAATCTTCTATGTAGTATTATTTGAAAAAATATTGGAAAATCGGGTTTTTTAAATATTTGATTGTTTCTGTTTAAATTGCATTAATTTTCTAGAGACGAAGTGCTGCTCCAAGTCAAGCAGGAAAAGACTCGCCCACCCAAGTGAAATCACTAATTTCCAGCAGCCAAATTAATGTTTCCAAAGCATTTTGTTCGCCTCTCACTCAGTCGCTAAAAAGGACTAGGAATTCGGGAAAAGATAATCCCAAAGCTAAACTAAGATCTCTAAGGAAAGCAGATGAAAATAACGAAATTGTGTATCCTTCAAATCATGTAAGTATTATTGTATTTGGTATAGGGTTGCCAGACTCCTTGATTTAGGCGTGATTATCACGCTTTTCCACTTGCTGCCACGCGCAACGCCAAAGTACTCCAATTCCCTGCTTTTCAAATTCAAAGGTGGAAGGAAACTACAAGAATAGAGCTTTTCAGAAAACGCCTAATAATGGTTAAACCCAACAACCCTGTGCCAAAGGGGTCGTACATTTTCTATCATAAAATGATATAGTTGTATTTTTCCTTCCTATTAAAGTCTGTTTTTTTTTTATTGAAGATAAAACCCCTACAGGGAACCCTATCTGGGATCACGACAAGTAGAATTCTACTTTTAAGACGTCAGGTTGCCCAACAACCATCATCATCGCCGGTACTGTACACGATAAATAAATCGTGGGTGACGTCATGAAAGTAGAATTTTACTTGTCATGAGCTTACGGAAAAGATTTACCCCCACTGACTTGTTTTTTTGTGCGTAGGATAGAATTAAAGTAATAAAAAAATAAAATAATTCCCTCCCCCCCCCTGTCGTTGCTACGCTTTTCCCTCTCGTAAATCTAGCAACCCTAATTTGGTATACATATACACTATTATGTAAGTTAAGTACATATTAAGGATGTGCCAAGGGATATGTAATGTATAAAACTTAACATATTCAATAACACATCACAGAAGAAAATGCTCGAGAAAATGTATCAAAAAAATATAATCAGCCTATTCATGGTACACTGTGACAAGCCTGAGATGGGCATGTTTTGCAGAGTGGACACCAAGCCCTGTCTGACTGTTCTATTTTATTTATTTTAATTTTATTTCCACTTCCAACAGGCAGCAGCCCAATTTTACAAATATTGCCATAATAATAATATTAATACTAGTATCAAACCACATATAAATAAAAATTTTAAAAAGAGTACTTACAATAAATTATTTCTAAATTAAAACATTGAAAGGGCAACAAAAACAGCCAAAAACAGGTCACAGAGTAAATCACTACTTTACAAAACAATATCACAGTGATAGCTTCATTTGGTGCAAAGATGCAGTAAATATGTCCACCTGTATCTCATTGGCATAAGGCATAGCCCGATTAATGGTTGTGTGTTGGCCATAAGAGGTACGATGTCTCTCCAACGAAAAATAGCGCACAGCTCTAAAATTTCTCACTGGGACATTCAAGTTTACAGCCGAGAGCAACTCGGCGCAATTCAGATAACCTCTGAGCAACTTAAAAATCAATACCTGATCAAATTTTCTACGCCTATGCTCCAATGTTTCCAATGACAAATTCTGCAAAAGATGACCATGATCAATAAAATCTGAAGGTATTCCCATTTTGTACCCTATGTATCTCAAGAATTTTCTCTGTACACGTTCAACTAATTCAATATAAATTTTATAATGTGGTGACCACAAACAGCTATTATTTTCAAGATGGGAACGAACCAATGACACATACAAGCACTTGAGAGCAGAAACATTCTTAAAGTCTCTTGTATGTCTTTCGATAAAACCCAACATTTTCAATGCTTTATTACAACATGCATAAATGTGTTCAGAAAATGACAATTTTGCATCGAATATAACACCTAGGTCACAAATACTAGAAACATTTTCAATAACATTATCATTTATATAAAAGTCATTTAGTTTGGGAGAATTTTTCCTAGAGAACTGAATATATTTGCATTTCTTGCCATTCAATGTCATCTCGTTCTCAACACACCAATCATGGAACCTCAGAAAATCATCCTGCATTCCCCTGTCTGGGCCTTCTTGATTTATACTCTTGAAAATTTTCAAGTCATCAGCATATAATAAAAGTTGGACATGATGAAAGCAAGACCCTATGTCATTGATAAATAAGCAGAACAGGAGTGGTGCAAGATGACCTCCCTGAGGCACCCCAGAAGTAGGGCTGCCATCCGTCCGGATTTCCCCGATTTGTCCTAGTTTTAAAGGCGTCCGGGGGGATTTTTTGAATTTATCTGTGTTTTACGCTTTACGGCATCTTGAAAAAAATCACGAATAACTCCGCGAAATTGACAAGAACTATGGAAATCGTCAATCGACATTATCAGTTTTATTTAGCCCGCATGTGCGCTACTCAAGTTTCACGTTCACGTGTCGTTAGTCATGTTTGGAGCCCCAATAAAATGATTTTTTTTTGTCAAAATAATGAGTGGTTCTCGAAGGCTTGAAATAAACTTTTTTGGGTGTGGCACCCAAAAAAATCTTCTAGCGCCTAAGGTGGGCTACCCTTTAGTGGTGTCCGGGTTTGAAAGGTTAGAATCCGGGGTTTTTGTAAAAATTGTCCTAGGTAACAAATTTCATAAATGGCAGCCCTACCCAGAAGTAACACTGATAACCTCAGATTGAAATGACTTCACCTTTACAATCTGGTTTCTGTCTACAAGATAAGAATACAGCCATTGAAGAAGTGAACCACATACACCATATTTGGAAAGTTTTTCTATCAATAATGCATGACTCACCCTATCGAAGGCCTTGGAGAAGTCAGTATAAATAGATAGAATCTACAACCTGACCGGCTTCCAAGGCCCCCAATATGGCTCGTTCATACACTAACAAATTTGTTGTTATAGATCGACCACTGGTAAAACCATGCTGTTCTGAAATTATTATATTCTTAAGTTTTTCAGTTAAAAAATCGTTTACCAGTGATTTAAATATTTTTGGGAAATGAGATAATAGTGTATTAGAGCGATAATTCTCAACATCTTCCTTGTTGCCAGAGTTTTTAAAAATCGGACATACAAAAGATAGTTTCCAATATTTTGGAAAGACTCCATCAGACAATGATTTATTATATAACAGCCCCAAGGGTCTAGATAAGGTTAGTGCACAGTTCTTAAGAAATGTTAGAGGTATTCGATCAGGTCCTGGACATTTATTTATATCGATGTGACTCAGCTGTTAATAGGTAATTTATTGATATGTACCATGTCTTGAAAAGCAACAGGTTCACAACTGCCCACATTACCCATACGACCAGCGGATGCGAAGACCGATGCAAAGTGCCTTGCAAAGAGATTTGCAATGCCCTCACCATCAGACGCCACGCCCCTTTGATAATGGAGTGTGGGTGGCAACTCCCTTCTGTATATATTTTGATTCAAACACCATTGAAATTCATGAAATATGTTACAAATAAAATCAGGAAGCTTATATATATATATAAATTTTATGAACTGATAAATATATTGCCAATAAAAACACTTAAAACTGTACACTTTGCAATTATTAAATCCATAATAATTAATTATGGAATAATAGTTCGGGTAGGTGCTGGAAAAACAATTTCATCACAATTGCAAATAGCTCAAAAATGGGTCATAAAATTAATGCTTTTCAAGACCTCTATCAATACCTCATACACACCAGAAAATGGCATGAAGACTATGATCCGAATATAACCAAACGTTCACCAAAGTAACCGAATCGGTTGACAGATGGTTGCTGAAAATTCCGGTGACTTGCGGAACGCAAATATGAAATAGAAAATAATTGACAGAATTTACAGATAAAACCAACAGAACCGACATCCAATAGCCGGTAACTAATTTGACATTTGGTTAACCAGATTTCAGGATATCAAGTACCAAAAATTTGATTACTTTCGAACCGCGAAACCACAACCCTAGTTATATTCGGAACACAGCCTAATTGATTAATTTGTCGTGCAAAAAAAAATTGTCGCTTTTTTTTTTCTAAATACCCTCTAGCTTGATATAAGTTAGCGCTACCAACGCCACCCGATATTCCTACAGGAGTTTTACTGAGTGATTAATTTGTCGCTTTTTTGTTGCTGGAAATTTCAACTTTCTATCTAGGTATAATGGGTAAAAGTTATGACCTTTCAAAGTTTTCAGAAATCTAAACCCTAAGGCTTGCCTGGCAAAGTTCTTCAGCATTCGGCCATTCTTATATGACCCAGTAGGCTTAATCCACTTGGAATCACATTGTGCAGCTGACATCCATCATAATTCAACGATTTCTCGCCGGCATTCGGTAGTGCCCCACTGCTACACTTACCTTAAATAGTATAATCGTGCAACAAATGGGATCCTAACCTATTATGGTGGACGGCTTCCCCAGGGGACACCAATTACCAAAAAGAAATAATCAAACCACAAATTGTTGTCCTGGATGTCAGAGAAACGCAACTCCAATTGGTAAAAAATGGTAATTATTTAAAGAGGAAGTAATTGAAAAAATTTACAGCCAAATGCTGAAAACCCAAACCAAACTTGCTCAACTAGAAGTAGCTTACCTAAATTCTGATTCCTGTACCTATCACCCCTAAAAAAAAAACAGAAGGTAAATTCCTTTGGAAAGTTTATAAGTGCATAAAGGGACTTTTCTAGGACCTGTGGCGTGACTGAAGGGCAGGATCAGAAGGCTATAAATACTTAGTTGTTGGTACTTACGAAATTTTAATAATTTGTACACTAATCAATTATTAGAAAATTCGGTGAAGAATGCTCACTAAACTTAAAATTCTTATTAGACATTATATTACGTAAGGTTATATACATGTTCACATTTTGTATCTTAATGGTATTAACAGGTTTATGATATGATTAATAACAAGTATATCCAGCACCTAGATGACTTAACATCCGTATGTGCCATTTGAATTTAACTTATGTGTTAGTAAATAATAATATGATAATTATTGTGTATTGTTTGTCAACAGCAAACAACATCACAATATTAATCCTAAAAAAAAGTTCATTTTATTTTCATAATCTAAGAACTAGCCTAATCTACTCCTAAATTAAAAACTAAACTAACATAGCCTTCCCATCAAGGAAAGGAGAATAAACTCCCAAGAGATTCAATCAAAACAGAATCATAAATTGCTGGAGATTCCTGAAAATGTATCTCTTACATTCAGCACAGAATTTCTTATGGTTCTTAATAAGTTTTATGCTACCAGGAAGCAAGTTATAACATCTTGGAGCCAAATAGTTTATGAAGCGTAAATTGATATTTCTATTACTATTTGGAATAGCTAAGTGCCTGTTGACTTTAGTCCTAGTAGCATAAGCATGGTCTACATAGTTTCTTTATGTACAAATCAGCATATATTAAGAATATAGAGGGAACGAACACAGATAATGTCCTCGGAAAAGAGTAAATGAGTTGGGTATCGCCTTTCTTTTTTGAAGATAATTTTTAAAATATATTTTTGAATAATTTCCAACTGATGTAAGAAATTTCTATAAAGGCCACCCCACACAACCACACCATATCTAAGTAGTGATTCTACAAGTGCCTTATATACACATATCAACAGCTTTGTGCATAGTATTTCCCTTAAGCCATAAAATTTTCTAATAAGTGCTCTAATGTTATTAGTTACTTTGGAGACATGTTCTTTCCATTTAAGATTTTTATCTATTATGATTCCTAAATATTTTGTAGATGAAACCTCGTTTATTTCTTTGTCAAAGCCTTCAACTAGAATGTTGGTAAAAGGTGGGCGATTAGCAGCTGTTAAGGAAAACGCAATGTAATTAGTTTTATCTATATTTAGGGTGAGTTTGACTGAATCAAGCCAATTTTTGACTTTAGAGATACCCAACATTGCTAGATTTCTTACTTCGTCCCAGGATTGTGCTCTGAAGACAATAACAGTGTCATCCGCATAGGATATTACAAGACCGTTCTCTATTGTTAAGTTCGTTAAGGAATTTATATAGGTTATGAAGAGTAATGGACCAAGGACAGTGCCTTGAGGTATACCAATCTTCACAGATAGAGGTTTACTGTAAGTGTCCTGAATCTTTTTGACCTGGCTTCTGTATATAATTAAATTTTTTTTAATAGCTTATTCTTTCATAGTAAATAGTCTACTTAGTCTAGGAAAATTGTCGATTTTCAAAAAAAAAATTCTACCCAAAAGAACTTTTCAGGGATGATAGGGGGAGGGTGGGTGATCATAAAGCCGAAAATATCAAACATTCACCCCTCTGGCGTTTTGCGCTATAGGGGTTGAAAGTGCGCCATTGGCGATTACTTGGTACCTATTGATTTTACAAAAAAATGTTTCAAATAAAAGATGTGCAACATTATTTGATCTACAATGTTTATCTAAAGACTTTTTTGATTAAGGGCCGTCTGTGGTCATAAGGGCCTTTGAAATTTTATAATAATAATGAAAAATTTTAACCAACGTGAAAAAAATTTCTACAACTCATACAACATTTTTGCTTTATGAAGTTTTTACTCACCCCCTGCCGTTTTTCAATAGGGGTAGTTTCAAGTTTTTTTATTTTTGTACAAAAAAAATTTCTCAATAAAAGTTTTATAAGATGACATTTCCTACAATTTTTCCTGATCAACTTTTTTTGTAACTCACCCCCATTCAGCGGGGGGACACTTCTCTCGGGGAAATTTTAGTTTTTAGGGGTATATATATTTTTATTTTTCTTTTCTCGCCTTTAGTGCATATAAAAAGGTGCAATTAACATTGTACTAAAAGGATTTTTTTTCCACCACCTTTTTGTTTTTAGGAGTAGTTTGCCTATTTTCAACTTTACAAAAAAAAATTATTGAGAAAACTTGTTCATTTTATTATTTTGAGCAACTTTTCTCTATAACTTTTTTTTGCAAAATTGAAAATAGGCGAACTACCCCTAAAAACAAAAAGGTGGTGGAAAAAAAATCCTTTTAGTACAATGTTAATTGCACCTTTTTATATGCACTAAAGGCGGAAAAAGAAAAAAAAATTAATATATACCCCTAAAAACTAAAATTTCCCTAAGGGAAGTGTCCCCCCGCTGAATGGGGGTGAGTTACAAAAAAAGTTGATTGGGAAAAATTGTAGGAAATGTAATCTTATAAAACTTTTATAAGGAAATTTTTTTTGTAAAAAAATAAATAAACTTTAAACAACGTCTATTGAAAAACGGCAGGGGGTGAGTCAAAACTTTATAAAGCAAAAATGTTGTATGTGTTGTAGAAAAAATTTTCACGTTGGTTAAAATTTTTCATTTTCATTATAAAATTTCAAACGGCCCTTATGACTACAGACGGCCCTTAATCAAAAAAGTCTTTAGATAAACATTGTAGATCAAATAATGTTGCACATCTTTCATTTGAAACATTTTTTTGTAAAATCAATAGATACCAAGTAATCGCCAATGGCGCACTTTCAACCCCTATAGCGCAAAACGCCAGAGGGGTGAATGTTTGATATTTTCGGTTTTATGATCACCCGCCCGCCCCCTATCATCCCTGAAAAGTTCATTTGGGTAGGAATTTTTTTTTTTGCAATACATGTATTTTTCGACTATTTTCCTAGACTAACTGCCAAATGACGAATATTAAAATAGATAATAAAAGAAAGAAACAAGCTTGTTTACATTACCCTGGTCCTTTTTTTTATTACTTCATACTGATGACTCATCAATTAGATTAGGTATAATAATATTGAGATGAGATAAATAAATCCTTGTTGAAATGCACAAAACATCAATTATTTCAGATTGTTTCGAAAATGTGTTGAAAAACCTGGAATAATTCTGATTTTGAGATTTGAGAATGATCATTATTCAAACGGCAAAAATTGCCAAAACAATTATCAATATTTTTTTATGTAGGTACCAACTGTACTTATCATATGCATCAGATATTATGTACTGCCTACTTTGTAGATACCTACTTAATTATGTACTAAAAATAATGATGAAATTTCAAATTTTTTGATGTTGAGATTTTGTGTCTAAATGATCATTCGGGATCCCCCAAACTCCATATACTAAAGTATTCTGAGATTTGAAGCTGAAATCTATGAGAAAAGGCACTCAAAAAAATTGAAAATTGACAAATTTAGGTACCCTAAATTGCTTAACACGATTTTATTTCTGGAACTCCAAAATGAGCTTAAATTTTTAGGAATTGTAGTCCTTTACTGGTATAAGAATTGCCGAAAATTTCAGCTTTCTATCTATGATAGAAAAAAGTTATGGTTTTTTGAAGTTTTTGAAAATCCAAATCATAAGGTAGTACTTAGTACTAAGTAAAATGATGAAATTTCAAGTTGCTTGGGGTTATTCTCTAAGAAACCCTGATTCAATGAGATTACCAAATCATAGACTGGAAAAAACAGCCATGAGTTGTTATCACTCTTTCTGTTCTTTAAAGGAATATTTTGATATTAGGTTAAATAAAAAAAGATAATTAAGGAAAAAAAAAATACATATTACTCGAGATATTTCTATTCCAGACTCTCAAAAATCGACAACTTATGGTTGTGGATAAGATGTTACACATTACATGTGCATAATATATCAACTTGTGGAGTGGTACAAAAAAGTATCTACGTTTCAAATATAAAAATTGAATAATAATATAATAAAGTTGTCTCCTAGATATATTATCATGCATAACATTTGATCTATGACTGTAAGTCTTGATGTGGATCTCTTTTTTTCTCTATTTCTGATTTTTTTTAATTTCCATTGAATAACGACTACTATAAATGAAAACGTAATAATTTTCAATTTCAGGAAGAAATCATTAAACAACTCTCCAAACCGTACATTTGTCCGATACCGAATTATGAAGGGGCGCAGTCCACCAAGAATTTGGGTATTCGTAGAGCGCAACCTAAAAGAGCCTTATACGATCCTAATATGCCCAATGCTTTAGTTTTATATACTCCGCCCCCTCAAACTCTTCATGATAAGCTAAAGAATGAAAAGTAAGAATAATGATTGACTTTATGATTCTAGATTCTTAACAGTTTTTCTTTTTCAAGGGATGTTTTAGTACATGTAGTAGTGGATCCTCAGTTGGGAAACATTTTGAGACCTCATCAAAGAGAAGTATGTTTAGTCTATAATATTTTTTTTTACTTAATTTTCACATTTTCTTACAAATTTCAGGGGGTGAAATTTATGTACGATTGCGTCACAGGCATCCAAATCCCAGATTATTATGGATGCATTATGGCAGACGAAATGGGTCTAGGAAAAACGTTGCAATGCATCACGTTGCTCTGGACTTTAGTTAGACAGGGACCACAAGCTAAGCCCATTATTTCCAAAGGAATCATTGTATGTCCCAGTAGTTTGGTTAAAAATTGGTATAATGAAATAAATAAGGTCAGACAAGCAATTTTTTTTTTTTATGAATACAAGAAAAGTGTTTTTTTATTTAGTGGCTCGGTGGTCGTCTGCCTTCTGTTATGATAGACGGAGGGCCTGAGGTTAAAAAGAAGGTTACACAGTTTATGCAGGGACAAGGCAGGATGGCCATACCAGTTTTGATTATTTCTTATGAAACGTTTAGGATGCAAGCGGAAATTTTGCATGGCAGCGAAGTTGGGTTGGTTATGTGTGATGAGGGACACAGGTAAGTTATTGTTAACATCTATTATGTCTATTTATTTTTTTAATGAAATAGCAAAGGTTACATAATCAAAGTCCTTTACACCAGTATTATTTGTCTTCAATTCAGTAAAAACCAAACTCATTATTTTTATTTGGACTAGGAAAGACTATCAATAGACAATAATTAATTATTGGGTTTTTTTTTCAGGCTTAAAAATTGTGAAAATCAAACATACAGAGCTCTGATGGGATTGAAAGCTAAAAAAAGAGTTTTACTGAGTGGAACTCCAATTCAAAACGACCTTCTGGAATATTTCAGTTTAATTCATTTCGTTAACGAAGGACTTTTAGGAACCTCTAGCGAATTTAAGAAGAAATATGAAAACTGTATTTTAAGAGGTAAGAATATACAATTAAATGTGTCAACTGGAAAATAATTTGAAACAGGCTGATTTCAGATGAAGTTTTTTCCATATGGGGTACTTTTGGGTATATACCAACTAAGTTGTAGAAAGTTATATGTAGTTCCTATGTTTTCTTCACTTCCACTACAGAATTTTTGACTGACAAATTGTTAAATTTTCTTTCTAGGTCAAGATTCAACTGCAACAGACTTGGAACGTGAAAAAGCAGTTGCGAAAATTACAGAACTCACCACCATAGTTAATAAATGCATTATCAGACGCACATCGGCCCTATTGACCAAATATCTACCTGTTAAGTTTGAAATGATTGTAATATGCCAACTGACTGCTTACCAAAAACAACTGTACTTAAACTATATCAATTCAGAGGCAATCAAACGAACTATATTGGATAGTGAAAAGGGTGAAAAATCAAAAGGAACCGGTAAGATTTTCTTTAAATATATTCTTTAAAATCACTAGAGTAATATTTTTAGGTGGAACTAGTTCTTTAGCCAGTATTACAACTCTTAAGAAACTTTGCAACCATCCGGATTTGATTCTCGACAAAATACAAGAAGGAGGGGAAGGATTTGAGAAATCTCAGAATATTTTGCCACCCAAAAGGGGCACTAATGATGTCAGAATAGAGCTGTCATCGAAACTTATTATATTGGATTACTTTCTGGCTAATTTGAAATCCACCACTGACGAAAAAGTTGTCATTGTTTCTAACTGGACTCAGACGCTGGATTTGTTTGAACAATTGTGGAGAAGAAGGTAATGTAACATAACAATACTTATTTTTTACATATAAAGTTCGAGTTAAATTAAAGCTGGAATTCATGGATTTGAGTTCAACATTTAAGACACTAAAATTTAAAACGATCAAGTATTTATTGCACAGGACTATGATGACCTAGAGTTCATGACACGAAAATTGATAGAGGAATACGAGAAATAGGGTTTGGAAGTAAATTTAACGAAAACAGAATATATGACTATAGGAGGTGAACAACGAAATCTGAAATTGAATAACGGACAAGAAATAAAACAATGTTCTGAATACAAATATTTGGGCATGAAAATCTCACACGAGGGAACCCTAGACGAAGCAATTAAAGATAGGAATATACAAGGACGCGAGGCAATATCGCTACTAAATGGGATCAAAATATCAACAAAACTAACAAAACGAGAATATACAACACCATAGTCAAAAGCATAATCACGTATAGTTCAGAAATCTGGCCACTGAAGATCAGAACCGCAAAAATGCTGGAAGCAACTGAAATGGATTTTTGGAGGAGATCGGCAGGCAGGTCAAAAATGGAGAGGATAACAAATCTGAGAATTAGGGAGATTATGGACGTAAAACACACAATAATAGATGATATAAAGGACAAACAGCTAATTTGGTTCGGACATGTACATACAAAGAATGGCAGATACAAGAATACCCAAGCAAATAATTGAGTGGAAGCCAGGGGGAAGAAGAAGACGCGGCAGACCAAGAAGAAGCTAGAGAAGTGGAGTAGACGAGGAAATGAAAGACAGAGGCCTAGAAGAGGATGCCTGGATTGACAGAGATGGTTGGAGATCTGGAATCGGAAGACGTAGAACGTTATAAACTAATAATTATATATATAAATTTAAAACACTTCTAGAGCTAGTTGACTAACTAGAAGGTCGGGATATTTTTAGAAAGCACTTGGAACATTACGATTATTTTTCCAAGAAAGTCAATTTCGTGTAGATTATACAAATCTGAACAAACTTGTAGAAAAATGTTATCAGTTATCAGCAGTTGAGAAGACGTAACCAAAAATGGAAGATAAAATAGACAAAATGTTGTTCCCAAAATTAGATTGTTCCAAAGGTTAATCATATCATTAATTGAAACTTCCTGATTCTTTAATAATCTCAGCAATTTTTATAAGCTATTCTGGTAGATTTTTTTATAAAACATCCATTTGGCAAGAAAATTAAAAAATTACTAGGTGCTAAACATGATGCTAAAGGGGTTAAGCCTGTGACGAAAAGGGGATTCTCAATTACAAACATTATTGAATAAATCTTGGAAGATGTATCCTTAGTTTAGGCTGGGAAGATACCAAGATAATTCTCTTCGCCCTATCAAAGTAATCCTACCAGGAAAAGCAGATGCACAAACTATCCTAAAGAACAAGAACAAAATCTCAAACCATGAAGGCAAGTACATCAAACATGACCTCACAGAACTACAAAGAAAATTCCGCTTATGGCTTTGGCAAGAATTGGAAAGTGGCTGTGCTGAAGGTAAAAGCCACCTGAAAATTAAATACTTCAATGGCTGTCCAAGGATTGTTAAGGGTTATGTTAAAACACAAATCTAAAACAACGCCTCAAAAGACTAATAAATCCTCTTATGGAGGCTCCTTCTTTTATACAGATTTGAAATCTATCATGACAAAAATTGACGATTTTAGAATATCCATAACATCATCAAATCCAACATTTATATTGATAACAGAGACCGCTTCACTGCTCTATTTCAGACTCTAATAAACAATTCACATTATAAATTATTTCGAAATGACAAGAGAAAATAAAAAGGGATGTGAAGTTTGCATCTGAATGATAAAACGGTAAAATATGAGAAACAAAAAGAAGCTGTGGGATAGTTACAAAAGAAACGGCAACCAAGACAACTATGAATCATATTGAAAAGCGAACAACAGTTTGAAAACCGAAATAAGAGAGGCTAGAAAAGCACATGACCAAGTGACTTAGCAATTTTGTGTTAATCACTTTCAGTTTTAATTTCTTCTGGGAGATAATTTTTTTATACCTTTGTATATGATGAACTTTTTTGTAAGGCCGAGTTTTGGGATGAAAAATAGCAGGTAGTTATGTCGGAAAGGATAGTGTGACTTTTCAAATCCTCTGTATCTCTTATAAATAAGGCATGTAGTCTAATATAAAAATGCAGTGGACCTGTTCACGTATAAAGAGAGTCCTACAACTTTCTTTGTACTCTGCATGACACATGTATCTGAGAGCTCTTTTTTGCAAAATAAATTCTGACTGCAATAAGTGTTGATTAGTGTTGAGTAGAGAAACCCCAGAAAACAATACCATATCGTAGATGGGACCCTATTAGTGCATGATAAGCTATTTTTGCTGTGTGTCTGCCGAGTTCATGCTCAATGCTTTTAATCACTGCCGAGTTCATGCTCAATGCTTTTAATCATATAGCATCCTTTTGAAAGAAGGAAAGAGAAAAAAAAAACACCGAGGAAATCATTACCGACAATTTTACCACTGCAGACGTATTTGCTGATTACTTTAAAAAAGTGTTTATACGAGACTTTTTGGATAAGGATAATATAACGCCCCTACCAGCCAATTCTAAAAACAATAGTTTAGTGGTTATCGTCCTTTTTTTTTTTATTTTGGTAGGTTTTATCAGGTGCAAGATAGGTGTCCTGATAAAACCTACCAAAATCTAAAAACAATGCAACAATATCATCTGACACTCCAGACATCGTTGAGGAGTCGATTATCGCCTTTAAGAAAAATTCTTGTCAGGGGTCGTATTTTCGAATTCATTCGAGTACATTTCGTATACGAAATTTGATTGACAGCAATGTTAATTAAATGGGGAGCATTCGAAATCGTATCAAATTTCGTATGCGAGAATACTCGAGAATACGAAAAAAAAAAAAAAAACTTGACAAAATCCCAACAATATTTTTGCAAAAGTGTGTAAAATCTATTGGCTCGCCCCTTGCACAACGCAATGACTAACTTGATGAGTAACGAGAGTCCCAGAAAAATGGAAAGAAGCCCACAATATCCCAAAACATGAAAATAGCTATCCCAAAAAAATTATCCTCCCATAAGTTTTACTTGTGACACTTGCAAATCTATGGAAAAAGTGGTAGGTGAAGAACGAAGAACTGACAAACTTTCTAATAGAAAACAACATCCTTCCCTCGTCACAGCATGGATTTTTGCTTCAAAGGGAGTGTGACCCAAAAATAAAAGTTTTAGGAAAAAAAAAATTAAAAAACCTAAGAACAAATTTTCGAACCGAACTAGGCTACGACCAACCGTTGCGAAGATACCTTGGTATAAAGTTCCCATTTCAGCACTGTGACGTCATAATATGCATCAACTAAGTCCGCCGGCCAGCGCTGGGTGCGCGGTTTTTCATGCTTGCGTCATATATTATCGACATTATCGTATTGTTTTTGCCTTCTCACCCCTATCGCTGCGTCAGTTTAAATAGGTTTTGTAATTTTTGCGTGTGTTAATGATGTCACGCGATGAATAGACAAAACTTTATTTAGACGAAGTACCTTATTATTTTGAGTAGCGATGCGAGATACCACAAGAGTTCTTAGAATTTTTTTCTGTATTTCCTGAAAGCCAGTTGTATTTTAGGGTCACATCACACCCCCTTTAAAGATTAACTGAAACCAACCTACTACCATGTTTCGATTTATGGACGAAAATGAATGACGAGGGACAACCTATTAACGTCATATACCTAGACTTTGGAAAGGTTTTTGATAAAGTTCCAATTAATCGTATTTTATACAAACCTGAGCATTTTGGAATACGTAACAACATTATGGTTTGAATCCAAGATTTTTCAAGCGATCGAACGTATCAGGTTATAGAGTTAATGGCGTTTACTCGACTCAACATTCTGTACATACCGGAGTCCAGAAAGGCTCAGTACTTGGCCCAATTATTTTTCTTATTCCTTGTTTTACAAGCGACCTGCCAACTAATCTTAAAACCAATATCAGTTTTTTCGCAGATGTGACCAAACTCTTCTGCAATCGTATCACCAACAGTGAAGACCTAAAATGTGACCAACTGACGGTATCCGAGCCGAGTGGTGTGAGAACTGGCTGATGACCCTTAATGAAAACAAATGCACTGTACTCCACATTGGCACCAACAATTCGCTATACGATTAGAAACTCAATAACATTACGATGGTATCTACTAATGAACAGAGATATCTTGGCATCATTGTAACCAACAATTTAAAATTAGAAACCCATATCTCAAAATGTATTAAAAAGGCTAATTCTCTGGCCTACCTGACGCAAAAAGCGTTCAAAGATCACTCACACTCAAGAGTTACTACATCCTAAAAAAAAAAGTCCTACATCAGACCCATATACTAGAGTATGCGCAGTCGTTCTGGAATCCTTATTATTTTTTATTTTATTCTTATTTATTTGAATAACTTTACAAACACTTACAGTAATTACACGTAAAGTAGGAGAACATACAACCTAATACTAAAATTACCAATAATGAAAATCAAGATACAGAAAAAAAATTATGCTAAGGACATTGAGAAGAATTACTAAAATTCCACTAGAAACCTAAGAGCTCACATCTGAAAACCGTCCGAGGGAGTTCAACCTAACTACTCTACGTGACAGGAGGCTATGAGGAGAGAGATCTAAAGTATTTTTAATACCCATTTGGAAAAAACCCTATCCTTATTTATCAATCACGAATCAGATGGAACAAAAAATTAACTACAAAAACGAACGTTGAATACAGGGTAATCTGTTATAAAATGTCACCCCCTGCTAACTTTTTCATTTGACGTTTTTGACAGAAGTGTCAAATATAAAAATTTTAAGAAATTGTCAAAAGTTTTCAACTAAGTCAATTTTAGGCATACAGGGTACGTCAAAAAAGTGCATCAGTGTAAAGTTAAATTTTTTTAAATGTAACACCCCGTATATTGTGCGTTTCAGTTTATCTTCAATAGTTATAGGGAAAAACGCGAAAATTCCTTCCTAGTTCTCTCATCTTATTTTTTTTAAATAATAATAACAACTTGGACATCCGAATTTATTATATTTCACCCGGTATATCAATGACAATGAATACAATTTGAACAATAAAGTGTTAATAAAAAAAATCTTAAGGTTAAATGGAATAATTTTTCTTTTTTCAATATGTAACCTTGAAAGGGGTTGTCATGTTTTTCCCTATAAATAGACATATCAAACTGTATATCGTTGAAAGCAGGTTAAAAGGGACTAATAAATAAGCGCACAATATACAGGGTGTTCCATTCAAAAAAATATAACTTCTGCTGCACTTTTTTGACGCACTTTGAATGCCTAAACTTAAGTCACTAGAACGAGTGGTACTTCCAAATAGGTATTAAAAATAGTATAATAGGGTACTTGCATGGGAAATTAAATTGAGAAATTCATACATCTGTCAAAACTGACATTCCAACAATGAACTGACATGTTTTTATCGTTGATTTAAACCAATCAGATTGGAATTACGCGATAATTTGCACTAGTGCAAATTATCGTATAATTGCATAGTAACTGGTGAGTGTCTTATTTGAATAGTTCAACAGTATATTGGTGAGTAGATGGCCACCCATAAATTCCGCAATAATCCACTTATTTGTACTTGAACAAAAACTTATTATATAAAGTCATAATTTGTAAGATTATGATTATTCACTTTTTGTCAATTTGCCTTTCAACAGGAATTAGTAATGTTACTTCACCAAACTAGTAACATAATATGACACGTTATTCAAGTACAAATGAGTGAATTGTTGCGGAACTTATGGGTGAACCTCTGCGGGACGAGCGCAGCGAGTTCCGCAGCCATCTACTCATCAATATGTTGTTTAATTACGAAGCTAAACTGACTCACTCAAATGTATGAGTTATTCTCATTAGTTTAAAAACTACACGTCGTCTTACTTGAACAGTTCAACAGTGCAAATTATGGTATAATTGCATAGTAACTGGGGGGGTTTATTTGAAATGTGCAATTGAAATTCGTCTGACTAAGTCGCATTTTTTAGCATTGAAATACCGGCGAAAATTGTGACTTAGTCAGACGTATTTGAATTGCACGTTTCAAATAAACCCCCCCTGGTGCGAGAACTGGTGTTTTGACATTTTTTGACAAAAAATTTAAATTTTTGATTCATAAAATTCTCTCATAACTCATGCAATGAAAGTATATGTGTCGCAGGCTTAATGTAAAATCAGTCTTATTATAATACGCCTAGGATTTTTCAATACGACTAGGCATATCATAATACTACCCAAATACTTAAGAATTTCACAATTAGACTGGTAATTTTAGTCTTATTATAATACGCCTGCTGCGTGTTAGTCTTATTGTTGAAATGAACCTGCATTAGAATCCGACTAGATGAAATCCGTCGTATTATAATACGACTGATAGTGCACCAGGCGAATTGTATTGAATAAAACTTTCAATGTGCCTTTTGGCCGGTATATTGTGCTGAACGCTAACTTTCTTATTCTTTATGCCAAAGAGACGTCTTAATCATCAAAGTTAGAAGATTTTTTCCCAAATTTCGTCTCTGTAGCATATATAATAGGAAAGCTACCCTTCAGCGCAATATGTATTTTTGTTTCTCTTTCATTACCTACTTTGGCAGTCAGTGATTTAATCCCTTGAAAACCATCGATTAAGCCGTGTATGGTACCAATTTCATAATCTCCATCCGTGATACTCACTACAGTTCAGGCACAAATATTACACAGAAATAAAACTAATCAACAATAATAATTAATATTATTCGACTGGCACACTGTCAGTCGTATTATAATACGACGGATTTCATCTAGTCAGATTCTAATGCAGGTTCATTTAAACAATAAGACTAACACGCAGCAGGCGTATTATAATACGACTGAAATTACTAGTCTAATTGTAAAATTCTAAAGTATTTGGGTAGTATTACGATATGCCTAGTCTTATTGAAAAAGCCTAGGCGTATTATAATAAGACTGATTTTACAATACGCCTGCGACATATGTATAATTTTCGACAAAGGACCCTGCCCAAAGTATACGGAGATTGTGTTTATGTCAGAATTGGCCGAATTTTGTATATAATGTAGATTACTCCTTCCTGATTAAAAGTTACCATTGCACCAATCCTGAAAACTGATTCCTTTTTGAGAAAATTAATTTCATAGGTAGTAAGTAAAACGCTTGGACATTGTAATGAACGTACCTACATACAAATAAGTGGATTATTGCGAAACTTATGGATGGACCTCTGCGGGACGAGCGTAGCGAGTTCCGCAGCCATCTACTCACCAATATACTGTTGAACTGTTCAAATAAGACACTCATTTGACACGTGTAGTTTTTGAACTAATGAGAAAAATTCACAACTGACTGAATCAGGTTGTACTTGAACAACATATTGGTAAATAGATGGCTGGGTCCACCCATAAGTTCCACAACAATACACTCGTTTGTACTTGAATAACTTGTCATAATATATTACTAGTTTGGTAAAGTAACATTACTAATTCCTGTTAAAAGGCAAATTGACAAAAAGTGGATAATCTTACAAATTCTGATTTTATATAATAAGTTATTTTTCAAGTATAAATAAGTGGATTGTTGCGGAACTTATGGGTGGACCTCTGCGGGACGAGCGTAGCGAGTTCCGCAGCCATCTACTCACCAATATACTGTTGAACTGTTCAAGTAAGACGACGTGTAGTTTTTAAACTAATGAGAATAACTCATACATTTGAGTGAGTCAGTTTAGCTTCGTAATTAAACAACATATTGATGAGTAGATGGCTGCGGAACAGAGGTTCACCCATAAGTTCCGCAACAATTCACTCATTTGTACTTGAATAACGTGTCATATTATGTTACTAGTTTGGTGAAGTAACATTACTAATTCCTGTTGAAAGGCAAATTGACAAAAAGTGAATAATCATAATCTTACAAATTATGACTTTATATAATAAGTTTTTGTTCAAGTACAAATAAGTGGATTATTGCGGAATTTATGGGTGGCCATCTACTCACCAATATACTGTTGAACTATTCAAATAAGACACTCACCAAGTTTTTGAACTAATGAGAATAACTGACATTTGAGTGAATCAGGTTAGTATCGTACTTGAACAACGTAGGTATTTATGAATAGATGACTGCGGAACTCGCTGCGCTCGTCCCGCAGAGGTCCACCCATAAATTCCGCAACAATCCACTCGTTTGTACTTGAATAACTTGTCACATTATGTTACTACTTTGGTAAAGTAACATTACCAATTCCTGTTAAAAGGCCAATTGACAAAAAGTGGATAATCTTACAAATTTTGACTTTATATAATAAGTTATTGTTCAAGTACATACAATTAAGTAACACAAATAGGTGAGCTTGTGGCGCAGTGGTGTGCTACGTATAGTAATTTTTCAGGATTGGTGCAATGGTAACTTTTAATCAGAAAGGCGTGATCTACATTATATACAAAATTCAGCCAATTCTGACATAAACACAATTTCCGTATACTTTGGGCAGGGTCCTTTGCACTCATGCGTTTTTAACTGAAAAAGGCACTCGTGCTCTTTTTCAACTTTAAAAATGCATTCGGGCAAATTTCCCAAAAATTATCGATAATTTCAATTGCACTCGTTATATTACTATTGATTATTGTTTATTGCAAACTGTAGGAAAAGGAAAAAAAATCGATGCCTGTTTTTTATTTTATCCAAATATGATTATTTCGGAAGTTATACAAATATTGAGTTTTGTATATATAGATACACTGAGCATGTGCGACTTCACAACGTATTATAAGTTATGACGTCAGAAGAACATTTCAAAGCGTTGTATCTTCGTCAATTTTTAACTAACAAGAAAAAGAAAAAACACGTGTTGACTTATTTTTCATGGACTATCGAAATCAGCAATAAAATAATTTGAGGCAAGGGGCCTATTATGATTCATAAGATCTTAAGTTATTACTACTCTGTCAATTTGAATATACAGTTCGTCCATTTAAAACGAAACAGACTAAATATCTGATGCCACGTTTATTTTTTAAAAAATCGCTCCTACACATAATTTTATTTTCAAAATGGGAAGTTTTCTGTAACCATTTTTAACACTTCAACTTTAACCTTCTAGGCGTGGTGGTACCGACCCTCACTATTTCAAATGGAACAAGGGGTCGAGTGATACCTCTTTTAAAAGAGCGTTCAATTCTCTTTAATTTGAAAGAAAATCGAGCGTTCTTTCAAAGCAGGTATCACTCGACCCCCCTTTTATATTTGGTATAATAAGGGTTGGTCCCACCCCCCCAGAGGGTTAAGTTGGTACTGAAAATATTTCAAACACTCACACAATCAAATTACATGTAAGAACGATTTTCTGAAAAATAAAAGTGACATGACATGAAATTTCTCAGAAAAAACTTCTTGTGCAATAGGGTAGTTTATACTTGGAATTTTCGAATTCGCCAAGTGAAGAAACAGTCACACCTCCTAGTACCAACTCGTGCAAAAATAGACTCTGTAGATAGCAATCGAGCGGTGTCAGTTTGCTGCCTAGGACATATTTTCTTCATTATTCTGTGTAAACTACTTAACAAGCTCCATCGGTTTTACCGCTTGCTGTTCAGTAGAATCCGAAAAACAAAAAATATACTTACAGGGTGTGCTATTTGGAAATTAAAATTTCCAATGAAACCAGAAATTGGAAAAGCTTGTCACGGAAGAAAAATATTTTGCTGATGTAGAAAAAATTTCAACTGAACCTCCTGTTCTAGCAGTATGTAATCTCAAATGCCTTGGTTTGCCATGCTAGGCAAAGAGGAAATAATGAAACAAAAACAATCAGATGGGCATTTGAAATTTGTATCTTAGTGATCCAAGTGATTGATTAAACCAAAAAAAGGTTACAGCCAGATTGAAAAAGAAACTACGCATTACATATATCGCGGATCGTATGTCTCAATATTTCAATAGAAAAAGCTAAAAGGAAACACATTTAAAACAAATTTCCCATTCAAGACTATGTTGGATCGATTTTGCTTTTAAGGCATGGGAAATGAGGTTGAAATGCAATTTTGCACCTATTTCGGACAGTTAATGTTTTAATAGGAAAAGCCAGTCACAAGGAAATATTTCGAACACATTTGAAACATTTTCTAGTTCTAAGCAGTGGCGTAACGTGGGCCCGGGGCGGAATCATAATTTGCCATCCCTTTAACGTCATTATCATGATGATGTTGGTTGCAGGCCCCGTGCCAGTTGAAGTTCAAGTCTTGAAGGGGCAATTTGTCTGCCCTCCTGAAGGTGGCGCCCGAGGTGATCCGCCCTTTCGCTTCCTCCCCCCTGGCTACGCCACTGGTTCTAAGTGCAAATTAAAACCATTATTCCCATTTTGTTCAGTTTAATTCCATAAATGAAATTTCTACTGCAATTTGTTTGAGACAATAATTTAATTAATAATGAAATCAGTTATCAACCATCCACAGCTTTGAGTCATTTTTTAATCCACTTACGTTGGGATACCTTGAATAAAATAATTAATTTTTTCAAAATTTTAGGGGCTACCAATACGTGCGATTAGACGGCACAATGACCATTAAAAAACGCGCCAAAGTCGTAGAGAATTTCAACAAACCGGATTCCACAGATTTTATTTTCATGCTCAGTTCTAAAGCAGGAGGTAGGTAAATTTGAAAAAGTGAATACCTAATTAATTAATGATTCAAAAATATCAAACATTCAAATACGAATTTCAGGTTGTGGCTTAAATTTAATTGGCGCCAATAGGCTGGTAATGTACGATCCGGACTGGAACCCGGCAAACGACGACCAGGCCATGGCCAGAGTATGGAGAGATGGGCAACAGAAGCCCTGTTATATTTACAGATTTTTAACGGTTACAAACTTTCTCAACATTCTAAAACTCTTTTGTAATATTTTCTGTTTTAGGCTGGAACAATAGAAGAGAAAATTTTCCAGAGGCAGACTCATAAGAAGGCTCTCAGTTCGACTATTGTAGACATGAACGAAGAGACAGCAAGACATTTTAGTGTTGCAGAATTAAGGGATTTATTCAGGTACTATAATATTAAGATTTTTTCAGCTATTTAGTTAGTCAGAGAAACATATTATTTAAAGTTAAAATTGCGTATTATATTTCACCAATCGTAGATAAACAATTGTTTGTATATTCCGTATGCGCTAGAGCTTATTACGACAGTTCTATAATGTAATAATTGATTGACTCGATTATTGGAGATTTTATTAATATCTGTTGCCAGGTCAAAAAAATTAAATTCACCAGAAATTGGAATGAAAAATCACCAGATTTAAAAGAAAATCACCAGAAAACTTGAAAGTTGATTTTTCAGGAAAATTCTCGCCTTACGGGGTTATATCAAACCAAGTAGGCTTTGGAAACATGTATTGCAATGTCGGTATTACAGGGCGCCATATTTATATTTCAAAATTTTACAATGCCTACTTTGTCCCTTGTCAAACAGTGTTGCCAACTATAACTTATAACAAATATTGTGACAATCAATGAGGCTCGAATTTATACAAAAAAAAAAGTCCAAGTAGGCCTGCAAATTTCAAATTTTCCATAACAGTAATTATATAAACATCGGCAACACTGTTGGGCAAAATGTCAAATATCATTTATGACAAGCGATAAGATTACTACTTATCAAAAACTAAGTGAACCTTGAAGCAATCCTGGACTGGGATCATGACAAGTGGAATTCTATTTTCATGACGTCACCCGCGACATATTTATCGCATATACTACAGGCGATGATCACTGTTGTTAGGCAACCTAACGTTATGAAAGTAGAATTCTAGTGAAATTCTACTTGTCGTGATCCCAGCCCAGGTTTTAATCGATGTCGGTGATACAGATAACTGTAAACAAAAAATTTATCAAATCAAGTAGGTCTTGGAAACAACCCAGCCATTTTAAATTAACTGTCAAAAACTACAGGGCCAGGCCTACTTTGAAACGTTAAATTGCGTTAGGGTTAGAGTAATTTCGGGGAATATGGAATACCATTTTCGTTTTGTTGAATAACTGGAAAAAAAAAATACAATTTTCACTCTGAAATTTAGTATGTATATGAGAAAGTCAGGGTATTATCTATAAGTAGCTTATAATCAGTGTTAATTATAAAAATACAGTTTCAGCTCAGAAAATAAACTGTCAAATTAGTCACTTTCATGTGCTAAAAAAAATGGAGGGTAATATGGAATAGGTATATGGGGTAATATGAGATAGAGTAAATCATAAAAAGATAAAAACGAAAATACGTTTAATTCTTAACGAGTAATTTAACAAAAAAAAACCAAAGAAATAACTTATAACTACCGACAAAAATCGCAAACGTAGACATCTCTTGCACCAGATATGCAAACTTCATGGGCCCATCCGCCGCAATGGAATATCCCATAATAGCCAAAACACCCCCTGTAGAGAAAAATACATGCCGAAAACATGTTTTTGATAACAATGTACTAGCAACAACTTAAAAAAGTAACTGAACATTGGAATAGACTTTCCTGCCAGAATGAGCGATAATTTTGTACAAATACAACCACTACATAAATTTAAAAATCTCTATTACAAAACTTGATGAACTCGTTAAATATTGTATGACGTTTTGCGAACTAAAAAAAGGCAACTGTTAAAACCTGATGAAGTTAATAATAATAGTTAGGGTGGAAATAATGTCAGCTTAGGTATAAAAATGCAGATGTCGCCACCCATAAAAAAATTAGCAGCTATTCAATATTACCCGGACTATTCCATATTCCCCGAAATTACTCTACTATATTTTTCGACTAGGGTTGCTACATTTTAAATTTTTCTTCCAAAACCTAATAATTTTGTAAATTTTAACAAATCCTTTGCTAAAACCAGTTCAGAAAAATAGTATATTGTGTATTTAGGTGGAAAAGTGACACATTCTCGGCCGACGGTGTAAGTTGACGGGCGAGGCGTAGCCGAGGCCGGCAAACACCGAAGGCCGAGAATGTGCTTTTCTACCGAAATACACATACTATTTTTTCTGAGATCGGTTAAATATCTGTTAAACGTTTGTATTTTTGTTCCAATTGTTTGTCAATCTCAGAAAAATTTATTTTTCTGCGATTGACAAGAAATGTCAGCATTTTTGACCGGTTGACAGGTCGCAAAACTCAAGATTTTGGTATTTTAATTATGTTTCAATAGTTGCTAGGGAATCAATGAATAACAATACGGGAATCACTTTTTCAGCCTAGGCCGGGAAAGTGATTCTCGTACTGCTGAATAATTGGTACAAAAAGACAACCATTTAACAGATATTTAACCGATCGCAGAAAAAATAGTATGTGTATTTCGGTGGAAAAGCACATTCTCAGCCTTCGGTGTTTGCCGGCCTCGGCTGCGCCTCGCCCGTCAACTTACACCGTCGACTTTTCCAATTCCCTAAGTCGAATGTGTCACTTTTCCACCTAAATACACAATATACTATTTTATCTATTTTTTATACAAACTAATAAAAAAAGACACGAACACACTCAGTGCACACTAATGCCGTTGAAAATAATGCAAATTGAATAAAACAATTAAGTAAAAATAGAGCTTCAAAAGACGTAATTTTAATGAATAAAATCGTAAGTTTGATAGCAACACTTCGCAGGACAATAGGGTCGGGGTCTTTTTAATTTAAGAATCCGAAGGGCCGGGGTCTACTTAAGTTACGAGCCCAGAGGACCGAGGTCTTTTTAAATTACGAGTCCGTAGGGGCGAGGGTTTTTATGTGTGGCCACCTACCTGGTTTTTCAGTCTCAATTTTTCAGGACTTTTTTCATTTTTTGAATTGAGTAGGGGAGGAAACTCCAATTAGTTGAATTTTTGTTAACTGCCGGAAAAAATTATAATATTTGAGTTTGACAGTTTGACTCATAGACTCAGTTTTCTCGAAACCCGTCAAAGATTTTGGATCAATTTTTTTTGAGATTGTAGTCCTTGATGAGGGCTTTAAAATGGTACTTGGTTGAAGTCGTTGGCATTTACGGTTTTTGAAAAAATTTAATTTGAAGTTTTTGATACTTTTTCGACTAAAATTCAACTTTGAGGTGTAATTGCTCAGAAAGTATTTGTGCTATGGAGCTCAATCTTACATTGATTTATGGACAATTTAATACTCTATCCAACAATGTATAATTTATTTTGATTTGCTCAAATTTTAATGGAAATATTGGCAATTGCTCCTAACTTTGTTAGGATTTAAAAAAAATTTAAACCTGAAAATTGAGATTTTCTTTTTGATTTTTTTTCTCTTTTGAAATCGAGATTTGGAAATGAAGTTAGAGTTTTTTCGACTAATTTAGATCCGCTCTATCGATTGAAAAAGTCAAAATTCAAAAAATCTGAAAAATAAAAATTTCGATTTTTTCAAACGGTTAAACCCCTTTGGATTTTAATTTCAAAATTTTCAAACTAAATTTTCTCGAAAACCCGTCAAAGATTTTGGGTCAATTTTTTTTAGAATTGTAGCCCTTGATGAGAGCTTTGAAATTGTACTTAGTTGAAGTCGCGGGCATTTACGGTTTTTGAGGAAATCGAGTTTGAAGCTTTTGACTAAATCCAACTTTGAGGCTCAATTGCTCTGAAAGTATTTGAGTTATCAAACTCAATCTAGCACCGATTTATAGAGAATTTATTGCTCTTTCCAACCATATATAATTTATTTTGATTTGCTCAAAATTTAATAGAAGTATTGGCAATTGCTCCTAACCTTGTCAGGATTCAAAAAAAAATTAAACCTAAAAATGTTCTTTTTAATTTTCCTCTGTGTTGAAATCAAAATTTTGTAATGATGTTAGAGTTTTTTTCGACTAATTTAGACCCGCCCTATCGATTGGAAAAGTCAAAATTCAATAAATATGAAAAATAAAAATTTCGAATTTTTCAAAGGGTTACCTCTTTAGATTTTTATTTCAAAATATTTGATCTTGGATATCTCAAAATCTATTGAAGATTTTGAATTAAAATTTTCAGGAAATGTAACTATTGACAAGGGCTTCAAAATGGTATTTAGTTAAAATCGCTAGCTCTTATGGTTTTCGAGAAAATCGAGTTCGAAATTTTTGATAAAATTTGGACTAAAAGTTTACTTTGAGATCCAATTGCCCAGAAAGTATTTGAGTTATCAGAACCAATTTAGCATGGATTTATAGAGAATTTAATGCTCTTTCCAACTATACATAATTTGTTTTGATTTGTTCAAATTTCTTTGAAGATATTTGTTCAAATTTCTTTGAAGATATGGGCCATAGAATTTTTTTCGATTAATTAAAACCCGCTGAATCAATTGGAAAAGTCAAAATTTCGAAAATAAGAAAAATAAAAATTTCTAGTTTTCGATTGGTTTGACTGAAACCCCCCATGAGCAACGTCACTGGCCAAACAAAATACATGTTGCCAACTTGAAAAATAACCGGCCAATAGCAACAAGAGCCTGGAATAAACAGAAATTGAAATATAAAAAGGGAAACATATATAAATATATCAAAAGAACAAATACTTTATATAAAAATCAAAGGATCTTACACACCACTTATGGGTATTTGGTTTTCTGTCAAACAAATGAAATTTGTATGTTAATGAAGTAAAATTTTAATACATAACGAGGGATGTTTATAAAGTGTATGCCATTGTTAAAAATATTCAAAATTGATGAAATTTTGAAAATCACCAGAAATTGCCATTTTTCAAAAAGTTTTTCACCAATCACCAGATTTGGTGAAATTTCACCAGACCTGGCATCACTGGTTTCTTTAGATCACATATTATTAAAGGTTAACTTTAAATTCGTATTTTTGGTTTTAGATTAGAAAACACAGAATCTGATACCCACGATAAATTGAGATGTAAAACTTGCCTGAATAAAATTCCCATAAAAAATCCACCAGAGGAAGCAGACTGTACCAGCGATTTATCTCAGTGGTTCCATTGTTGGGATAAGAAAGGACTCGCTGATATGGTATGTCATTATTAATAAATAATTATAATTTCTCTTCATACAATCCAATGAAAATTATCTGTCCTGTAGGTTTTGAAGCAAATCTGGACCGCCTGTCCATACATTTCTTTCGTCTTCCATCAGAAATCTGCCAAACAAGAAGTACAGAAAGCAATCAAATTCCGGGAAGAAGACGAAAAAGAAAACGACTCTGATTATGAAGAACAGGACGACCCGGAAGATTCTGATTATGAGAATTGAAGTTTTGTTTGTCGTTTTTTTTATTGTTAATATCAACATATTTGTGTTTTCTAATAATTAATCTGTCAGTTTGTTGATTTTTTTCTGTGATAGTTTAATGAATTATAATAGTTTTCTTCTCATTTATCATAGAATCCAGTTGAAGTTATAATTAATAATATTTATTTTTCTAAAGAGAATGAATAAGTGTGCTTTTAAAGAAGCATCTTTTTTTGATGGTACATTACCTAATATGTATGTACTATGTACTTATATCAAATAGATAATAAAATGTTAATATTGTTATTTTTAAAATAAAGAGTAAAGTTATTTGCAATGTTTTGCTAGCAATAGCTTCTGAAAGTCTGGCAATCAATGAAATTATAATGTGTTAGGGTGTTTGAATCTCTATCTTTGAAAGGGGTCAGAGATGAATGGTAGAACAAAAGTTATTGAAAAATATCATGAACCTAAAAAATAATATAATAAATAGTAGTAGTAGAGATTTTAATTTATTTCCAATGGAAATATAAACTTCTGTCTAGTTTTAACTAAAATAAATAGTTTTAAAAAACAAGATTCACTGAACGAAACATTTAATTAATATATTACTAGAAAAAAATACAACACAACAAAAAACTCTAAATCATAAAACATAAACATTAAATTCTAAACTAATATAATGTAATATTTTGTACTTTGTTTATAATTATCAAATGAAAATTTGCTTCTATGAAAATATTTAAGTATTTGAATATTACAAGCATTTATGATAATATGATGGAATTATTTTTGTCCACCAGACAATGGCTCAAAGCCACAAAAACATAACCATTGGTATAACTTTATTACATTCTCTAGTGACTATACTGGATATAGAATAATTTACGTCTAATCCTTTATGTACTTCAGTATGCTTTATAACTCCACAGTTATCTCTATTTCTTTTTTGAAAATTGTAACATACAACCGGTTTGAAATGCGTTGATTTTAACATGTTTTATAATATATTGTATCGTCTGAGTAGTTGAAACAAAATTACATAAACTGCATGGAAATTTGCTTATATATCTTTTTGGTGTTGTAATATCAAAGGCGATTTTTTTGTTAGTTTAAAATATTGGGATATAATAATAAGGAGGCAAACTGACGAGACAAATGTGTACCAATTGCAACTTTATTGTTAGTAAAACCTCAATGGTTCAAGACTTCTTTTCCAGCATTTTCAATGCAAGCCAGCGTTTGAGGTAAAGTAGGACCTTTGGGTTCAGCATGCAACACTAAGTGGGGGTGTTCTAGGCTGTGATGGTGTCTTAATCCATAAACGGTGTAGAATTCTTCCGGGCAATGTTGACATTGATATGGCATCAGTACCCAATGGTGAAACATGTGCTTGTTGCATTCCGAAACTGACTTGAATCTAAAAAAAAAAAAAAATATTTTAGTTGGTTTTGGGGATACAGTTGTAATGACCCGGGAAAAATAGACCCGTAATTTACAATGTCTTTCAACTGTAAAAAATAAAAGGTAGGTAATCAAATAATCAAAAATTGAATCTCTAATAATTAACATCAGCATCAATAAATTGAAAATGAAACCGTTAAAAATTGACTCAAATTAATTAAAATATCTAAAAATGTTTAATTTCTTATAGCCAGTCAACTGGCGTGTGTCATCAAGTCGTTGTACTCAAAAAAAAATAATTTAAAAACTGGAAAAGAAATACAAAGTTGAGTAGGTACCTGATTAAATTCGGTCCCAAAATGAAAAAACTTTCAAAGATCGTAAGATTTATAACCTGCACGCGTGTCGAATGCGGGTTTTCCTTGAATTAAAGTGTCCTTACATTCTTTCTCATTCCATTGACCCTAAATAATTTTACATTCACAATTTCGACTCTGAGAACATCATCTTTTAAATGATAAAATTAATTTTTGGAATAATATCTAGGTCGACCAATAGAACTAAATTACAGATGGTCATGACTGCCCATTTTGTCAATTTAGGTAGACGAATAAAAAAAATATAAAAGGGGACGGCCGTTCAAGATAATAATCAATCTTAAATCAATTGTCGAGACTAGCCTCAATAAATTAGTAGTACCTGTTCAGAAGTGGCGAGTTGCCTCAGTATAAAAAGCCTCGGAAAAGGTGAAATTTAAGTGAATATCTCGAAGAAGAAAGTAGTAAATCTTTCCGTTGTTATGTGCGTGCTCTAGCTGAATTTTTTTGAAGTAAATTATTTAAGTAATTTATTGGGTGACAATTTAAATGTAAGTACTCTAGTGACTAGTATTGTTTTTTTTTTTTGACTTTATCAATGATTCGGGATGATAAGAAGTGAATTGACATTGAACTTTAATGCATAAAAACTTGAGTGATTTGACTGTAAAAACTTTATTGCATAACTTTAATTGCCTTCGAATTTAATGACATTTTAATTAGTTTTGCGAAAATTTTCGATTTTGAGTTTGAATTATTAAAGAACTTTGAATTGGATTGGTTTATTCTTTTACTAAAGATCAATTTAATCAGAACAATTACTATTTTCGGATTCCTAGCCAACAAACACAATTATTTAAATTCTTATTAGTTAGTTACTAGCCCTTAAACTTCAATTGGATCATCCAATTCGAAATTCTTTAATAATTCATACTCAAAATCGAAAATTGTTAAGAGCATTATTAGTGATGCCGCGAGACTCGAGACTGGTCTCGTCTCGTCTCGACTTTTCGAGACGAGACTGGCTTTTGGTCTCGTCTCGTGAAGTCTCGACGAGACGAGACCAGACTCGGCGAGAGTCTCGTGTAGTTTCGAGTCTCGAGATTACACTTAAACTTTTTCTTTCATAGCTTTATTATTAGTTTTTAGTTAGTTATCACGATTACTCTTTACTGTGATTTTTCACCAATTGCTTTTTCACTGTGGCAGTTTGGACTTCCGTTATAATATAAAAATAAAAACCAAAAATACAGGGTGTCCGAAAAATAGCGTAAAAGCTCTCCACGTAGTAGGGGACCCTTTGAGAAACCCTAGAAAAATAATTAAATTAAAAAAATCCTTCTCCAGCACTATTTTTGGTAATATGAAGAGGTAGATGTGAAAATTTACCTTCGAATTCTTCAGGAATTACATGGGTATTTAATTTGATTCTTTGACATATTGTCAACGGGATATTTTCAGTGTTGCCAATTTTAATAAATATTAAAATACAAATAACTTTCTCAAGAATGCCGCTAGATTTTTTAAAGTATTTTTCTGGGGTTCCTTGTAGGGTCCTCCACCATGTAGAGTAGAGTTTTCATGCTATTTTTGAACACCCTGTATAACTCGAGACCAGACGAGACCACTCGAGACGAGACGAGACTTTGGTACTCGAGACCGAGACTAAGTCACGGTCTCGTCTCGAGATGTCGAGACGAGACGAGACCAACCCAATCTAATTTAATTCTTTTGATTACTTAGAGCTCGCACATAATGTTGAATGACTTTAAATGATCTTTCTTTCACAATTTTTCGTACTTTTTCAAAGTTCAAATAACGCGTTTTCCCGAGGCAAAAATTAAAATAAACTCTTCGCGAATTTTATCCGGACTGTAGACTTGAACTCAATGAACTGTAGACTCAACTAGACTTAAGCTTAAACTCAACTGGACTGAACTAACAACTGATCTCAAGACTTCCAAAACCGCTGTATTTTTATGTTTCGTCCCCCGCGAAAAATTCCTATTTTCATCATTCATTAACCTTCCTTTTTATTTGTTTAAAACCGAATAGTTATGTCGCAATTTCCTGGTTTATCGGGGTCAACAGATTTCGTATAAGAATGTGAGGACATATAACTCGAAGAAAACCGACAACACGTGCGGCCATAAATCACCTATTTAATTACTTTAGCCTCGCTTTTAATATTTTTATGAATTTTGATTTAGGTGATGACACAAGTGGATTTGAACGTATATAAATATTTTAATTAATTTGGGGTCAACGCTAATTTGTTTCATTTCCAATTTATTCATACTAATATAATTACAAGAAATTTACACCCATTTGCACCGACTTTTTCTTATGGGACCCGCTAATTGTCCCTTAAAGCGTCATTAGCGAATTTGACGCTTTGCACCACGTTTAGGGGACTCTTTATGTCTCCCTTAAACCGTTCTTAGCTAAATCGCTAAATTTGGTCTTTTAACTATCCCTTAACATTTTTTTATCATTTTTAGTGAAAATTTAAAAATAAAAAAACATATTGTGAGTGTGACACAGTGTTTCGCACACCTTTCTTTCTTTAAATTAGGCAGATAAGTCAACATCTATTTGGTCTGGATTTTTTTTTAATTTGTTAGGTTAGTGGTTAGTTTTTTTTGTTGATGCCGCATATAAGTATGAATATTTATACCTCTCTTATTTGTCGTAAGCAGAGACAGCAGAGTATAGTTATTACGTTACTTGCAATAGTAAAATATGGAATGTGTTAATCTTATAGATGACCTATTACTGGAGGAGATATTTGAGAATTTGAGGAGAACATTGAAGTCCTGAAGTTTATTGATGTTCGGTTTCCTCGCAGGCTCAATCAGCGACCTAATTATTTCCATGACATGGATGACCTATGCTTTCAAAATTCAAAATACATGTTTATGTTTTGATAACGTTTTTGACATTCATATAACATAAATATGAGTAGCACAACCTTTGAATATAAAACTACAGGAAGGAGCGTTTTCTATCTGTCACTACAGACAACGCAGAGACGGAAACGGCCATTTTGAGCCTCCAAGTATGGACTCATCATTTGTTTTGGTGGTTCGCTGTGTCCTCATTCAAGTGGATGTTTTTTAGCAGTTTGAAATGATAATAACTACTGGAATTAGTGAGAAAAGAGTGAGTCATAATATTGACAATCATATTTAAATAAATATACGCCACTACCAAACCGGAAATACTAGTCGGCCATATGCAACCTCCACATATTTTGGTCGCGCAGATTCGAAGTTATGCTCCTTCCTGTAGTTTTCAAATGTATATTCAAAGAGCACAACGCAAAATCCTTAAACAAATGCGATGTTGTTATGTTGTACCGCAAATGACATTCTGTTAAAGGACCCATAGTAAAAATTTGATACAATAACCCTTTTCACGTGGCTCCGGTTTAACAAACCGCAACATACCGCTCAAATTCGAGTGGTAGGTATCCATCACGTCACTTTGTAACCGGGTTAGAAAACGGTATGTCATTTCTCTAACCGTTTTGTAACCCGGTTAGTTAAACCGGAGCCACGTGAAAAGAACTAAAAAAAAATAATGGTGTCCGTGCAAATGATTTTGAATTAAGCGACCCTTAAAACTTAATGGTCCCCTAGGAAAAAGTCGATGCAAATGGGTGTGAGTTTTTGATTATCTGAATACATTTAATTTTTACAGTTAAAAACATTGTAAATTACGGGTCTATTTTTCCCGGGTTATTACAAGTACTTGGGCGCGTTTTGCTACACAGTAGAAGTTAGACAGTTAGGTACAGATCGTTTTACCACCAGAGTTCATACTTTTGATATCGATCGCGTCATAACTTGAGAAAAAAGGGTTGTCGTAGATTAATTCATATGACACATTAAATTTTTTCGATAAATAAATTATGAAAAGAAAAAATTAATGACTTCTGGTTTAAGAGCCAACGAACGTTTTTGTTTTTGACGTCATTGATTTGTTTCAGTCATTTTCCATTTATTAAAAAAGGAAGGCAAAAAGTATGAACCCTCGTGAAACAAAGCTCACAGACTTTTAAATCCATACAATTGAAACACATAATTATTGCAAGCAGAGACATAATATATTGTCAAGCCAAAAAATATCACCTTTTACAACATTATTTTTTCAATATGAAATAACCAAAGTTTATTGACAAGTAATAGAGAGTTATTGGACGTGCAATAAGGACAAGCACTATTTAAATTATCCTTATTTTGACATCTACGCATGCGCATTTGGGTCCGAAAATAAGGATTCCCTTAATAAGGTTACTGCTTGTCTTTATTTGTGTATGGTTAGTGCAAGGCAGGTAAACTTCCCTTATTTCAAATTTCTGACATTTTGGATGACTTTGACGTTTTGTTTTCCGACGATAACGTAATTTTATTTAGAAAAATTTTGTATTTTATAATATTTTTTCCATTTTACTGTCGGGTAACATCAAAAAATGAGTATCAGCAGAAAATCACAAACAAAAATAAACACTTTTTGAGGCTAAAATTTATGAACATAGCTATCATCTGTCAAAATTATGAATACAAAATAAGGTAATACTCTAGCACCTACTACAGTCTTCCAATAACTATTTTTTTCTTGGAAAAATAGTGCTGATGCACTAATAAAATAACGTAGATCCTTAATACTGCAAGGCAGTATTTAATAGTTCCAATAACTCTCTAATGTCCCAATTTAGTTGGGCAATACGGATGTTGTATTGAATAAAGCAAACGCATCAAAATGTTAGCAAAAAGCTAGAGGCAACGACCCAGGTTTTAGGTCAACGATTTTTGCTGACATTTCTGAATCGATTTGGATCGATAAGGCGTCAATTTTAGTTCAACTGTAAATCTAAATTCGGGCGCTAAAGTTGTGCTACGGGCTACAGAAAGATGGGTATCTGGTAAGTACATTTATTTAACATTTATAAGATGTCTTAGTGTTCTTATCGGTTAATCAATCCTTTAGTTGTAGTAAATAAACTTAATTATTCTTAATATTTTGGGACTTATTGTTTTACCCCATAAGATCCCAAACCCCCAGTTACAGCAAATTAAACTCGTGACAATATGAAGATATCAAAAAGGACAATAATTGGATTCTAGTTTAACGACCAGAAAATCATCCTGAAGAGACCATAAGTAGTTGAAATTTTTGAAGAAAATGTATCAGATTGTAAGTTATTCTTTGAATCTCGATGAGTCAAACAGCAGGAATGATTTGCAAAAATGGCGACCGTTTGCAAAACATGTTTGGTTTTAACACAAATTCAACGTAGCGTTCAGCAGAACAATCGCAAACCGTTTACCAACGTTTGTATCTGGTGAACGCGGCCATAGTGTTGTATACCAAAAAAAAAAAAATATGTCAATGCCAAACGAAAATAAAGAGCTGACTAGAAAATCAACCCGACAACCAAGAAGGAGGAACTTTGGTAATTACGTCGTCTATGCCTGCAACAGTCAAATCAAACCCATTCTAAAAAAGTTTTCACTCCTGAAGTTACTAAATAAAAATTAGTGAATATAATGTTATTCTCAAAATTTCGCTCCGCTTAAATTCTTACAAACATTTCCCTACAAAACTTTAACCTCTGTCTCTTATTTTCGTGTCCCTTAAGTTTTGAACAGGAAGAAATTTGTAAATTCTTATTTGACACTTCAGTCCTATGCTTCAACTAACATATCAAACTTTCTGTTTTGTGGTTGTGAAATATGAAAATTATTAAATACAAAATAATTTTGTTCCCGGTTTATTTTATTTTGTTGAATACTTCTTTCTTCTAAGACATCCTTATCTTGTTCCAATATTTCTGATATACCCACAATCTTAATTCTCAGGTTTGACGTTTTAGAGATTGAAACTTCATATTTCTCTCTCAGGTTTAATTTTGTTAATATTCTCAACTACTGTACACCCATTTTTCATGCTCTTACCAAACTGTATTTCTTGTGTTATGAGGACTATATCACACAAGTGTTTTTGGAAATATCTATTATCACTTATTCGATAAAATTGGTAAAGTTCCTCAAATACTTATCTGTCTATGTGGTAGATTTCCAAAAAAAAACGATCAATTACTTTGCGATTTTATTAAGCAGGAGTTGTTTCAAATCCTTAAAAATAATTCATCATATTCTCATATTTGCATAAATATTGGAGAAAACTTTTGATTTTGCACCTCATACATAATTTTTTTTTATTTTTATTTTTTAATCACTTGCTATGAGTTTTTAGTTTATAAAAACATCAATTACTTACATGATACCGCAAAAGTAACATTTATTATGGAAGGAATTAGTAAAAGGTCGTTTCTGGAAGTCTTTATGGGGACGATTCTAAAATCTCTTTACTTTGCTCTCTGATCACCATCTGAATCCAAGTTTCCAACTCAACATAAGGAGGTAGAGGCTTAATTAAGTTCACGGTGGCGTTTGGATGATGTTTTTGAATATGACAACCCAATAAAAATTTGTAAGTTAAACACAAGAAGCCACAGTCTCTGCATTGATATCTAAAACAATAAATGTTTGAGTAATAAAAAAAATACTTTAAATGAAGAACTACTATTACCTATGGTAATGGAACTCTTCATACAGATGAAAGATAAATTCTGCAGCTTTTTTCGATCTGAATGTGCCGCATTTGGGGCATTTCAGTTGCTTGTTGAGGGGTTTCCCGATGGCGCCGAACATGGATATCAAGTTTTCTCTGCTACATCTGTTTGCCTGCAAGTGTAAATGAAAAATTCTTAATAAATTTGTTTTACTTTAAAAAATTCAATACATTCAATACATACAAGACAAATTCAGATTAACATTGTGATCCGAAAAAATAGTCCCGATATTAACAATGTCTTTACTGTAAAAATTAAATGTAATCAAATAATCAAAAACTGAATTTCCTGTATTTCAAATCAGTATCAATAAATTAAAAATGAAACAAATTAACGTTGACCCCAAATACGTTCAAAATTATATTAGGTATTTCGTCACCAAGCCTGTGTCATCATTTAAATTCCTAAAAATATTAAAGGCGAGGCCATAGTTATTAAATCGATGATTTATGGCACACGTGTGTCGGCTTTCTTTGTGTTGCCCTCACATTCTTAAACTGAAGTTTTTGACCCCTATAAATCAGGATATTGCGACATAATTATACGATTTTAAACAAATAAAAATGACAAAAATTTCAAATAGATTGCATCATTATTTTTTGATAATATCTAGGTCGGCCAATGGAATTGACTTATTGATGGTCAAACGACCGTCTATTGACGATTTTGGTGGATAATTAATAATACTTTGGGGGGGAATCGAAAAATATACACCAGGCGGTTCAAGAAGTGGAAGTCAGTTGTTAGTTGAGTTAAATCTACAGTACCTAATGTGTCAGTCCTGGTAAAATTCGCGAAAGTTTATTGGAAAATTGTAAAAGAAAGAACAGTTAAATTCGTTCAATATTATGTGCGAGCTCTAGAAATTTTGAGTAATTAATTAAGTATTTTATCGAGTGACAATTTAAATGTAAGTACTTTAGTGATTATTATTGTTTTCTGACTTTTAACAATGATTCTGAATGATAAGAAGCCTAAATGCCTAAAAACTTGAGTGATTTTGACTAGTAAAACTTTTGGCTTTATAAATGATGAATGACTATGAAGTGGAACTTTATTGCATAAATATTAATAACTCGAGTGTTTTGACTATGGAACATAATTGCATAAATTTAATTGCCTTCGAGTATAATGACATTTTAATTAATTTTGCAAAGAATTAAAAGGGGAATTTATAATGCACTTAACAAGTATCGATTTTAAGTAGGAATTATTAAAGAATTTTGAATTGGATTGTCCAAATTGAACTTTAAGGGCTATAGTAACGAATCTAATAAGAATTAAATAATTGTGTTTGTTGGCTAGGAATCCGAAAATAGTAATTGTTCTGATTTAAATAAACCATTATATTATGTAAATGGGAAGTTTCGAAATGAAACTTGTTAATGAAGAAACATTGATAATCTTAATTGCTGAAATTTTGAATTAGGGTTTTTATTCTTCATGTAGAAATTATTGTAAGGTTTTTTTTATGAATAAGTTAGTAATAAGTATATTAATAAACAAATAATTATTTTTATTTTGCATAAGCAGTCAATAAAGGACTTAGGAATTTTCAAGAATTTATAGATATAGGTGAAGGGTAGTTTAATAGGAATGAATCGTAAGTGTTGAAATGTATAAACGTATAAGTTATTGAGAATAGTAGGAGTAGGGCGTTTTTCTTTTATGGATATTTCCTGGTCCGTAATAATGACATTTGAACGGATGTGAAATAACTTGAATAGGGAAAATTAGAAGTGGCTGTTAAAATTTTTTGGTTTTATGTATAATAAAATATAATGTAGTAAACCTCAATAGTTTATTTCTCTCTTTTGCGAATAGACCCTTCACAATTTTATAGGTAGCAGCTCCGAGAAAATAAACACCATCAATATACCGCTCGCCATTTACCATCTAACCGCTAACCAATTACATAGAGTACTTTGGGCGTTTTGCTACAAATGGTATGATGCACTTTTAGGCGATGCGGGTAAATTATTGTTAACTACATGTACTGAAAACTCGTTTATCTGGAAGTGCTAAAATTAGGTTGAAATCATCCTATGCTTCAAATATATTGCTAATTACGGATCTAAGGCTACATTTTATAACGAAAAAATCCGCGACTGCTTTATCTTCCAAATTGAATAATATAACACAAGGTTCAAAGTTTGTAGAAGAGTTTGGGAGAGCGATTGAAGAACTAATGGTTGACCTTACTATATCTCAGTCTGGAGGAGACTCTGGAGCAAGGGATATTTTGAGGCCAATGAGAAAATCGCTATAAGCTCTTTTGCAAACGGCCTTCAAAATTATGGCTTACAAACCATAGTCAAAGCGCGTAATTACGATACTCTTAGTGAGGCAATTTCTGGTGCAAAAGATGAAGATCTAGGTGAAACAAATTCCAAACCTCTGTTTCACATGCGGGGTAGAGGCAATTACTCACATCAGAATAACAGTAGTAATCCTAGACGCGGACAAAATAACAATTTTCGGAATAATAATAATAGGGCTAGAAATAATTTTGGATTCGGAAACAATAGCTTAGGGGACATTTTTCTCGAAGTCATCAAAATAATAATAATTTTAGAGGTAAGGTTCTTACTCTAATATTTATTCATCTCGAGGATAGTATGGTTCAAGAGGACGGTCCAGGGAGGATAATAATAATTCAAATCAAAGAGGATTTTATATGAATAGTGGAAAGTTTAATAATACAAATAATCATGGAAATCCAAGTCATTATCCTTAAAATAATAGCGAAACGTTTTTTCAAGTCCAACCTGAATAAAAATAAAAAAAGTGATGACCCATTTGTATTCAATACTAGTGGACTTAATTTTATTCATGTAGCATACAACAATGAAAAGTTAAAATTTTTGCTTGATACAGGAGCCTTGATAAGTGTGATTTTCAAAAACTTTGTAGACAAAACAGAAAAACTTAATTCTTTTAAGAAAATAAAAATTAACGGCGTTTCTGGGGAAATATATTCGCAAGGCTCCGTGAATTTGCGTTTAGAAATAAATGATGCAAAATTGTGTCACAAATTTTTGCTGATCGACAATATTGAAGACAGTATACAAGGCTTAATTGGAACAGATTTTTTTGTGCGATACTTTGCTGAATTAGGGAGGATTTTCATGCATCCGTTTTCCGTCGAAATATGTCCGTTTAACATTCTATTTTGACATATTTATATACGATTATGTCAGAATAGAATGTTAAACGGACATATTTCGTCGGAAAAACGGATGCATGAAAATCCTCCCTTAGACTACGAAAAACAGAGGCGGATTAAAACACTGGTGGGCCCGGTGCTATCATATTTTATGGAGCCCCTATTTTTTTAGGTAATGAAAGAAATGAAAAAAAAAATCATCATCAGTCATTATACCTACCTACTAACACCAACATTCAATCTATATATATAAAACATAGTGGTGTTGGTATTTGAGCACTTATAACTCGAGAACGGCTGGACTGATTTTTATGATTTTTGCTTTATTGGATTTGTCTTTGTCCATCCTAGAATAATAAATCGAAAAAATCCAAAAAAAAAAAATTATCTATTTTACTTATTTATGAAAAAAACTCACTAAGCCCGCATACGGCGCCATCTCTTATAACGGATACCAAGTTTACCGTCACATTTTCATTGCAAACCATGTGGATTTTATTGTCACACACTTTGCACAAAAACAATTTGAGGAAAGCACTTTATTTTTAATTGTTCTTCACAGTAAAAATGTCCAAAAGTAAATAGAATGACAATGTTTTAATTGTGTATTTTATTTTGTTGTTGGTTCGTTCATTCCGAAAGAGCGCGAACTGGTCTCCCTGTCATTTCTCGACGCTTGACCATTGACGTTCTGTAGCTAAGTTCCGTTTCTCCTCTCAGGCATCCTTTGACAGCCGTGTTCCGTGCCGACTGTTCGGAGTGCTCCGTCCGGCTGGTGTCGAGTGGCAGAGAGCCGCGTTATGAGTCCGCCACAACCATTTTGTATACGGCGCCATATATGATAGGTACCTAGAACGAAGCTCGCCGTTGCGCGGTAATTTCATTGCAGATACAGTAGAACAGAATACTGCTAAGGAACTGGAGCTATTCTGAACAGAACTATTCCACTATTCCGATCAGATAAAGTGGTGCAGAAAGAGTAGATCAGATAGAATAGTGCAGATACAGTAGAACAGATGGAGTATTGCAGTGCATGCAGTGCAGATAAAATGAAACAGGACTGCGCTGGAGATTTTCTTTGTTTTCTTTACATTTTTTGAACATTCCTGTGCCTGAGTTTATTTATTTGGTGGTACACTTTATAAGAATAATGCCCACAAGATGCCTAAAAAGGGATGATGTAAAATTTTAATTTTAGGTGACTTCTGATCCAGAGAGTAAAAATTAATTTTCTTCGACCAAAGCCAAATTCACCATCGAAAAAAACTGAATTTAATTCAGTTAATAGATACGTTAACACAACATTTAATAGGTATTTAATAATTCAGAGGAGGTACGAAGTTCGCCGGGTCAGCTAGTAATATATAAATTTGGCTTCCGCGGGGATTCACGCACGAATCACCTACCCTAGAACTATTGATGATTATGGCGATTATGCTGTTAAAGAAAGGTGCGTCTTTCCCATACCTATTATACAGGGTGTTCTTAGATAAACTGACACATTTTGCAGGTAAATATCTCGAGAACGAGAAAAGATAACGGGATGCGGTTTGTTCTGGGAGAATAAGGATTTTTTAAAGTTTTTTTTATAGTATTTTCGAATCCTGATACTTGGTTGTACAGGGTGCTGCAATTTGGAGTGTTTTAACAGGAAAAACACACTTCCAGACCAGATAGACGAAAATTGACTTAGATGTCATGGGATTGATTTTTGAGAAACGGCGAATGTCAAAAACCGCATCGCGATATCTTCAATGGTACCATTGATACAGGGCGATTTTCGATTTTCCCCTATTATGAAAAATGGCTATAAGTTTTTTATTTGTCAATTTTTTTTATTTCTGTATAAACATTATGGAGACACTTTTTTGAGCACAATCCAGTGGCGGACTCAGTTTTTTTCCATATTGTTCCGATTTCGAAATATCGACCAAACTCCGATATTTTTAAATGAAACACCCTATATATTAATAGCTCATTGGATAGCTCTGTTTTTACTGATTTCAATGATATAAACTTCGATAGGTTTATCTCTAATAGTTTTCGAGAAAAAAAAATTATATGTTTCAGTCATAAGAAACAATATGTTAGAAAGAGACCTTCCTCTTTTTCCTTACATATATTAAATCCTTTTCTAACACATTGGTCCTTACGACAAAAACAGATATAATTTTTTTTCTCGAAAACTGTTAGAGATAAACCTATCGAACTTTATATCATTGCAATCAGCAAAAACAGAGCTATCCAATGAGCTATTAATATTTAGGGTGTTTCATTTGAAAATATCGGAATTTGGTCGGTATCTCGAAATTGGAACGATATAGAAAAAAACTGAGTCCGCCACTGGATAGTGCTCAACAAAGTGTCTCCATAATGTTTTTACAGAAATAAAAAAATAAATAAAAAACTTATAGCCATTTTTCATAATAGGGAAAAATCGAAAATCACCCTGTATCAATGGTACCATTGAAGATATCGTGATACGGTTTTTGACAAAAACGTTTCACAAAAATCGATCCCATGACGTTTAAGTCAATTTTCCTCTATCTGGTCTGGAAGTGTGTTTTTCCTATTGAAACACTCCAAATTGCAGCACCCTGTACAGACATTCGATTTTTTGAAATAATTACACACTGACTGATTCTTAATGAAACATCCGGTATATTTTGTCATGGACAGAAAGCATGATTACTGACGTAGATATATCGCGGGTTGTTTCGAGCTGGTGAAGCAAACAATATGAGATGAAAGTACGCAATCCTTGTCTAGGGAGAATTTTGTTTTCTAATGTGCAAGCGTTGATATGAAATTATTCCACCAATAAGCATCAATTTTAAGTAGCTGGTATTGCAGGGTCGCCTGTCATAAAATAATTTAATAAAAAAACCACCAGAAAAACACAGCAAGTCAAAATAACGCGTAAATATCCTCAACTTAATTTAATGTGACAACACCGCACAAGAAGCATGTTACAAAATACCAACCGCCGGCCAATAAGAATCTAACATTTCACGCATGCGCTATCGCTATCATATACCTCTATTTATCTTTCTTTGCTTCAAAATCCGCACATTAGGTAAATAGGAAAGGCGCGATATACGCAATGAAGTAGTAAGAGGTATGGAATGAACTTTGCGTCATCCAATTGATTCCAGAATGAGATAGCGCTAGTAACGGCAAGAAAATCTCATGGATTTCTCCTATTCTCTCACTCTAATGTTGGCCGCAAATATACAGGGTGTCCCAGGGAAAACAGTCCACCCTGATTTATTGGGTTTGGGATGAGAATCTGGGAAAACGCTCAGACATGTCGATGTTTGATTTGAGGGGGAACTATTTTTCAGTTTTTTTCATCCCTGTAGCTCCAACCCCCCAAATTTGAATAGGGAATAGGGATCGTGTCATACCTCTTTTTAAAGGTCTCATTGAGTTCTTTATGGCCCTAGAATTTCATCTTATTATTTTCATCCGTAACGAAATGACAGCTTGTCAAAATCTTGAAAATGGACTATGTTTTAGTAGGAGTAAAAGCGGTACTTACCTCCCTTAATAAAAATACGAGTAAAAAGACCTACAATTTACAATTTTTCTTGTGTACACCTCATTAATAATAATGAGAAAAAACTTCATTTCAAGTATTTTTATTAGGAGAGGTAAGTATCGCTTTTGCTCCCACTAAAACTAATAGTCTATTTCCAAGATTTTGACAAGCTGTCATTTCGTTACGGATGAAAATAATGAGATGAAATTTTAGGGCTATAAAGAACTCGATGAGACCTTCAAAAAGAGATATGACACAACCCCTATTCCCTATTCAAATTTGGGGGGTTGTTCTCCCCATACCTAGGGGGTTGGAGCTACGGGGATGAAAAAACCTGCAAAATAGTTCCCCCTCAAATCAAACATAGACGTGTCCGAGCGTTTTCCTAGATTCTCATCCCAAACCCAATAGATCGGGGTGGACTGTTTTCCCTGGGACACCCTGTATGTATTGAGTAGATAGGCAAAGGGCTATTTCAAACTTCTTACTATTTCATTGGATATACGTCAGTATAATAGGTATGTATAGGTTTTTTGTTATATTTAGGATGACGTCATCGAACAAGAACAGACAATGTTGTCAATGCCTATTTTTTTTTCTTATAATTTACCAGAATGTCATGTGTCAGTAATTCTGACGACAGCTAAAAATAACGAAATGAGAATCTTTACATAAGTCATGCAACGTCGCTCGCCGTTGCCAACCAAAAACATCCGAAATTACCCTACTTTAAATGCATTAAAACGTATACTTTTAGTTTTGTTAGGTTGGCAGGAGGAATTTACTAAATGTGACGTCATCCTAAATATAGCGTAAAAATCCTATATATGGTTTTTCCTTTCCTGTATTTAATACTACAGTGGCAACAATAGAGGTTCCGCTGCTATTTTGGGGCTTAGGTACCTCTTGCCAATTTTAAATATAAATATATAGGATTTATGGCCGTTCGCATCGACCATTTCAAGGTTTGAGATAAATATTCCTCAAAGTGACATTTCTCCATGTAAAATAGCTATTTTCCTAACGAGTGCGGGTAGAGAAATTTCTTTCCGCAAGAGTTCTATATTTTTTCTACGAGCATACTAAAACTGATGTTACGAGAAGTTTAATTTAAATAAAATGCGATTGTGCAGAAGGTAGAATTAAAAATGTATTGAAAGGTATTTATAAAAAAAAGGTAAAGATATTAAAGGTAAAGGTATAGGTGTATCAACAATACAAACAATTCCATGTCACAATGATTGTTTCAAACTCTTCCCGCATTGAGTGCGGGAAGAAATCTCTTCCCGCACTGGTGCGGAAAAAAAGTCTTACCGCACAGCAAATCGTGCGGGAAGAGCCATTTCCCGCACGCTCGTAGAAAAATGTCATTTTTAGGGCCAGTGTCACAAACAGCGTTAACCACAAGACACTGGTAGCCAACAATATATCTGGTTTGATAATGTCTCATTATTGATGGCCGTTTGCACCGACGTTCCTTAAAAGTGACATGTAAAACGGCCATTAGTCGTAGAGCCAAAACCATGGATCAAAGTTCAGGTTATTTAACTTAGGCCCAGTTTCACAATTGGTAGTAACCTGCAATAGTTTAGTTATTAAACTAATAGTGCCGGGTTGACCACAAGTTTGCAAAATAAGTCTTGATTTAAATATTCTATAGCTTCACCAATGGTTTTGGTTTAGCTAAACCACATATATGAAACAGATATACCTATACCATTCTGTTGTAGTTATCGTTGGGTAAGCGCTGTTTGAGAAACTGGCTCAGTGCGGGTTACCATCAATTGTGAAACTGGGCTTCAGGAAAACTTATCGCTAAGGCTTCCTTGAAATGATCGGTGCAAACGGCCAATAAATGAATATCTATCATAAAAAATTGAAAACAATGTATGTGATGACTATAATTAGGTACCTACATCAAATACGTTGTCTTCAATTTGTTATCATGAATGTCCATTTGAATCCTATATATTCATATTTAAAATTAGCAAGAGGTAAGCTCCAAAATGGCGGCGTTTTCCATATGAATATATCGGATTTTAGAGAACCAATCAAAAATGAGACGGCAATTATCCCCACTGTGATATAAGAGTCACTGTATTTAATATTACTATTACAGCCATGTTGTGATGTAGTTATCCTCAATGTTAGTTATAGAGAATGATTATAGGCTGATGGTTTATTATAATCTTCTTGTCAAGCCAGCTTTTGGGGGAATTTTGGTAATGTTTCTTGAACATTCAAGTTTTAATTTTTTTGTCTAATTTTCGATCTCGCGAGGGCCCCTTGGAACGTTGGGTCCGGTTCTATAGAACCGGTAGAACCCCCCTCAATCCAGGCCTGACGAGAAATTTTTTCTCTCATTCACTGTTAACAATAAAGAAATATTAACACCTATTCAGTCAAAATATGAGAAGTACACTTGTATTCCGGCTAGACATGAAGTAATTAAATATTTTAATGTCAACACAAATGAAGAATGCGTTGTGTTGCAAGATGAAGTTTGTGAGGATGTATTTGTTGCAGGAATTTTAATAAATGCAATTTCTAATCGTATTCCGGTACTACGAATTCTAAATACACGCAATCAAGACGTACGCATAAAAAATTTTGCTCCAAAAATTGTGCCATTATACTATTATGATATTTGTCAGTATAGCCCAGTTTCCAAGACTGTAAACAGGATAGATAAATTATTGAATACTTTAAAACTAGATCATCTCGAAAAATCACAAAAATTTTCTTTGCAAAAGATTTGCTCCAAGTGTCCTACGACAAAAATTCACAAACAAAAAATTCATTTGCAACCGAACACATCCCCTTGGGCCCGGAGAACCCACGATTCGATAGTATCGTCTATTTCATATGAACGATACTATCGAATCGTGGGTTCGGAATCCGGGCCCTGTTTATGTTAAACCTTATCGTTTACCGTATTCGCAGAAAACAAAACTAAACAAACAAATTGGGGAAATGCTAAAGGACAAAATCATTGAAGAAGCCAGTTGTCCATGGTCAGCAATTTTGATAGTGTCTTAAAAAGGAGATGAGCAAGGAAATAAAAGGTGGAGGATGGTTATAGATTATAGGAAAACCCTAAATTCAAATATACAGGATGATAAATTTCCGTTACCGTGTTTATCTGAAATTTTAGATTCTTTGTCCGGAGCTGTATACTTTTCACATCTGGATTTGTCACAAGGATATTATTAAATTGAGCTAGAAAAGGAAAGTAGGCTTTGTACAGCATTTGTAACTGACCAAGGACAGTTTCAAATGACTAGACTGCCAATGGGGCTTAAGATAAGTCCTAGTTCCTTTTCTAGAGCGATGTCGATTGCTTTATCAGGGTTAACTTATTCTTCATGTTTTGTTTACTTGGACGATTTAATTATTTTTGGCAATAATTTAGAAACCCATAACACAAATTTGATAAAAGTCCTTCAAAGATTACGTGATGTGAATCTTAAACTAAACCCCGAAAAATGCGACTTTTTGAAAAAAGAACTTTCGTATTTCGGACACATCATTTCAGCAGAAGGTGTTATTCCTAACCCTCAAAAAGTTCATGCTATATAGAACTAACCTGTAACCAAAGACGAAAAAGAAGTCAAGAGATTTGTGGCGTCAGCAAATTTTCACAGAAAAAGTATAAAATATTTTGCACATATAGTTTCTCCATTAAATTATTTAACTCGTAAGGGTGTACCTTTCAAGTGGACATCAGAGTGTCAACAAGCTTTTGAAAATCTAAAGCAAGCATTAATAAGCCCGCCAGTATTACAATATCCAAATTTTTCTGATGCGAACACTTTTATAGTAACAACAGATGTTACCAATAAAGCTTTAGAAGCTACTCTTTCGTGCGGAAATGGTTCACCAGTTTCATATGTTTCTCGACAGTTAAATAGGGCTACCCAGTTATTGAAAAAGAACTTTTAGTCATTGTTTTTGCTGTAAAAGCTTTTAGAAGTAACCTATATGGGCATAAATTTATCATTTATACTGATCATGAGCCTCTTGTCTATCTTTTCGGAATGAATAATCCCTCAAGTAGGCTTACCAAATTTCGATTATTGTTAGAAAAGTATGATTTTGACGTAAAATATGTGAAGAGTAATAAAAATGTATAGGCCAAGCAATGAAGGAAGTTTACCTCAACATAATTAGAAGTTGACATTTTTTCGGTGGGATCGGTTCATTTTCATGTGCTTGAAAACTTATTAAGTTTGCGACCTTGTACTTCCATAGGGTTTTTAGTTAGGGGTGGTTTTTAGGGGTAATTTGCGGTTTATGGAGAACGCTGCTCAAAAGGATGGTTGAATAGCAAAAAGTTTCAAATGAATGTTGTAGCTGAAGTTTTTTGCTATAAAAAACTCAGCGACAGCACCCTTTTATCTTCTATAGTTTTTTTTATGCAGCGTCTTGAATACTCTGGCATGTTTTTATTCAATATGTTTTACATGGCAGAAAAGCAGATTTAATGCCTCGGCTGGTTTCCTAGTCTCGGCTATAAAACACCAGCCTCGGCATTAAATCTTGTACTTTTCTGCCTAGTAAAACAAATAATTATTCATGCTGTAAACAACACCGATAGAGAGTACATTACAACTTAAGAAATTATGTGCTGTCTTTTTGTGCTAGGATTTCGATTTTTGGACTTAGAGCGTGCATTAGGGCCTTGTTGAATTTACTAACATTTTCCTTCCCTGACGAGAGAATATGGGACCTCAGTACCTGCTGGAAAACTGGCTAACTAACCAGAAATTCTTCAGTATTGAAGAAAGGTAGTGTTGATTGAATGTTGTGTGTGGAATTAAAATTTTAGCACAAAGACAAAGGATGGTACCTAATTTAATTAATCTTTTATTGACTTAAATTATTGAATTATTGACTCACAATTATTATAAAAAATGACACTGTATGTTTCGATTTTTGAGGAATGTTAGATCGAGGGTTTCTCTGCCGTACTCTTTCCCCTCGTTAGTTCCAGGATGAGAACGGAACGATTTACTTTAATAATAAAGTAGACGTTTCACAAATTTTTCGTTTCTTTTACATATCACAACCTCCCTTAAATTTCCCTAATATTTGCTATGTTGGGCGCATGTCAAATAAGTAAAATTGAATGAGTTTCGACAACGTAATGTCTGCCCAGCGAGTCTGTGTCTACGGGGCAACGGTAAGGGGAATGCAGTTGTAAAAAAAAATGGCTGATTTCATTCATAAAATACTCAGCTGCGTGCGAAACTTTTTGGAAGTGTTATCGTATTGCAACTCGTTCACGAAAATCAGCATGGACCAAATCTCCGCCACTGGATGTTAATATTGGTAATATTAACATAATAATTACCTATATTAATAGACCAGTTAAACCAGTTATGTCAGTTTGATAGTTATATGATAATTGTTGTCAATTAATATAATAATAGACCGACCTGGACTGCGCGCGTCGCTTGTAGGCTGCAGGTGAGCGTCCAATGAGAAACAAGTTTGGTACAGGTTTGCGTCATATTCAGGGGCCAGTTCAGACTGAATCGTTCCTTCTTTCTTTGTAACGTGTAATTCGACAAAGAGCAAACTAATACTTTACATATTATTTGAACTCACTGCGGCTCCGTTTAATGTTATGTTAGATTATACTTGACATATTCCTTAGCAATTTCATTGAGCGATGTTGCCGGATGAAACATTTATCAAAATAAAAGTGCAAACGATGTTTATCCACTTTAAAGCTCTTCTTTTGTCTGATTTAGGGCGTTGTGAAACATTTGAGACTATATTACTTCTTTAATGTTATAATGTTCGATTTGTATTGTCTACATTTGTTCTGCAACAATACAATCTGGCTACACTGCAGCCTACGAGTTGCGCGCGCATGTCATCTTTTATTGTTTTCTAACTTGTATTTATTACAATGAAGCTTCCTTTTTCTAATCATGGGAGATAAATCTATTGTAATATTAAACGTTCCTGAATAAACCTATATTATAAAATAAAACATGGCGCAGTCGTAATAGTAAACCGACCTACGAAGAAATGGAATTTAACAAGCCTAAAGAGCTATTCCTTAGTGGAAATGTTGCTGAAAATTTTCGTAACTTTAATGATGAAGTACAGATATATTTTTTGGCTACTGAAACGAATAAAAAATCGAAGAAAGTTCAAGTAGCAAGATTAAAGAATTTGGTGGGATCAGAAGCTCTGAAGTTGTACAAATCTATTTCTGATCTGAAGCCAGAAGAAGAAAATGTTGAGAAGATCTTACGCGTTTTGGAAAATCATTGCATACCCAAAGAAAATGAACTAATGAATGTATACCAATTCTTAAATAGGAAGCAACAAGAAGGTGAGCCGTTTGAAAAATTTTATGCTGACCTAAAATTTCTGATCAACTTATGTCATTTTGATAGTCAGGAAAACAAGTTATTGAAAGCACAAATTGTATTGGGAATTTTTTCAAAAAATTTTGGATTCTTTTTTACGTGATGACTGTTCATTAGAAAAAATGATTGATGTATGCAAATCTGTTGAATTAGCAGAAAAAAATATCAAAATTTTATCTTCAAGTCCCAATGACATGTGTGTTGACGACAAAGTTAGATATAAAACTGACAGATCAGTGATCAAAAAAAATACAATTCAACAAATTTAAATGTTTTCGATGTGGTTCCCAGCATGATTATGGTAATTGCCCAGCGTTTGGAAAAAAATGTTTCAATTGTTCACGTATTAACCATTTTTCTTCGGTGTGTAAAACCCAGAAACAAAACGATGTAAGAAAAAATTGTAATGAAGTTATAGAATTAGGATCAAAAATACACTGTAACACAGAACATATCACATATAGAAAAATATCTCAAATGGAAGAATCGCGACAAAGGTTTTTAGTTAGGTTTTCATTCAACGATGGCGACACTGTCGGGAGATAAGAGAAATTTACAGGTATCTGTGGTGTGGACAGTGATTTGTGTTGGTTGGTTTTGTCATTTATTTTGTCATTTTAAAAGTCAAAATTTGAATTTTTAAATTGTGTTGTTGTACCCCACGGTTTCCACGCGCGTTAAAGTGAAAATTCAAAAAGTTTTGGTTGAAAAAAAACCTAATTTTTGTTCGTATTTTTTTGCATTTATTCGTTTGTTTCGTTTCGTTCGTATTTGTATTTATTATTCGTATTTACTTTGCGATCTACCTATAACTGCGTGTCTCTTGCTAACTCACTAACTCTTTTTGCACTATATTCGACATCGGAAACTTCCTGCCAGTCATAGTTCTTAAAAAAATGAGGCGAAAAGAGCTAAGAGGAGTCAGCAAGCCAAATGCAGTTGAACATTAAAAATTATACAAAAATAATAAAAATATAATATGAAAAAAATCAATTCGCCTTTTTGTCAAGAATACTCGATTAGTTGGGTTTTCAGTCAACGAGGGCGCCGTAATTCATAACCGGTACATACCATTGCAGATACTTTTCTAGAGGTGATATGTTCTGTGCACTGTAATATGACAAACTGTCTGTATTTTATGACAAACTGACAAAAAACGTTCTATCAATAATAATGCCACCATGCCACTCTTGAACCTGTTCAACAATACAGTGGCCTTTTTGTTAAGGAGTCTAGTCTTGTATAATGTACAAAATGACGTCATACTAGAAAATATTCTACAGAATTATCCGAAGAATTATCCAATTCATGGTTTTCTATAAATGTAATAAATAATGCAGGTGACCTCCAGACTGAAAAATCTTTGTATAAATGGTTGAAACTGGAGGATTTGGAAATCAAATTTAAGCTTGATACAGGTTCAGAGGTGAATATTTTGCCATTAAAATACATCAAGCAACTTGGTTTGCAAGATAATATTAAATTTTTCAATATAAATTTAATTGCCTACGGGGGATTCAAAATTAAATCATTAGGTAAAATTGTTGTTCAAGTGGAAACAGATAAAAATATCAATATTTTAGAATTTGTTGTAGTTAAAGACGATTGTGTTCCGATATTAGGGTTAAATTCATGCCTCAATCTGAATTTAGTTAAACGTATTGATACAATAACAAATCATTCAAATTTATGTAATAAAACATTTTTTTTTTGAAAAATATAAAGACACATTTGAAGGTTTAGGGTGTTTTCCTGATATTTGCCAAATTAAGCTACATAAAGATGCTATTCCTTTTGCCAGTTCTGCTCGTAGAATACCTATGAAAATCAAAGATAGATTAAAACCAGCTTTAGATTTTTTGGATGAAAGGAAAATTATAGTTCCAGTAAATGAACCAATCGAGTGGGTTTCTAATATACTAATTGTCGAAAAACCTAATAAATCTTTAAGAATTTGTATAGATCCAATTCATTTAAACAAATTTATTATTAGGGAAAGATATACTATTCCTACAATAGAAGAACTAGCACCATCTCTTGCATATAAAAAATATTACAGTGTGCTTGATATTAAAGATGGTTTTTATCATCTAAAATTAGATAAGGAGTCAAGCCAACTCTGTGCATTTAGTACAGTATTCGGAACATACAAATTTTTAAGAGCACCATTCGGGTTATGTAATTTACCGGAACTTTTCCACAAATTAGTATTTAAATATTTTGGAGATATTCCAGGGGTCACAATATATTTTGATGATATCTGTATAGCTACCGATACTATTGATCAACATAACCTGGTTATACAGGAAGTTTTGGAACGAGCTAAAAAATATAATATAAAATTTAATTTTGAAAAATTTCAATATTGTGTAGAAGAAATTAAATACTTAGGGGTAATTTTTTGTAAAAATGGAATGTTGCCTGATCCTTCAAAAATTGAAGTAATTAAAAATTTCCCTTATCCAAAAATTAAAACAGAATTACAGAGAATATTAGGTATGATAAATTATTTAAGGCATTTTATTCCAAATTTATCCAAGATTATTTCTCCTTTGCGCGAATTATTAAAAAAAGACATTGAATGGAATTGGTCAAATCTACAAGTTCAATCGTTGAATAAAATTAAAAATATTATTTGTAGTAGTCAAGTTCTTGCTAATTTTGATATATCACTCCCTATTGTCATTCAGTGTGATGCATCAAAAGATGCACTTGGATGTTGTCTTTTACAAAATAATAAGCCTGTTTGTTTTGCTTCTAGATGTTTAAATTCAGCAGAAATTGAATATGCGCAAATTGAAAAAGAACTTTTGGCTATTACTTTTTCCTGTCAGAAATTTTTGAATTATATTTATGGACACAATGATGTTACTATTTATACAGATCATATGCCATTATTAGCCAGCCACACACGAAAAGTTTATAACGCGCGTAGATGCGGGGTGTTCCGGATGAACATGCTTGGAACGACACGCATATGAGCGTCTTTGCCCACAAACGTTCAAAAATTACATGCAGGTTTAGCCTACAGATTTTAGTCTGACGTTCCAAAGTGTTTCGTTAATGGGTTAGAAGTGTCTCAAATCAAAAAGATTTGGAACGGCATTTGGCATTTTAGAAATTCTAACAGTTTTGCTAAGAGTGTGTGAATTTTACGAGGTGTACTTTGTAAATTTACTAGTAATTATGTTTTTACTCAATAAAAAAAAAAGAAAAGTTATTGTATGTGCTATGCTGTATGCATATTCTTTACAATTTTTACATGTACCACTTGTAATGGAACTTAGAGAAAACAATCCATATGATTTTCGAAATTATCTTAGAGTGGATTGTGCAACATTTGACCATCTTTTGAAGTTACTAGAACCATATTTGACAAAACAAGATACCATAATGAGAAATGCATACCTAGGAATATATACTATGATTTTTTTTTATTTGCCTTGCCCATCAGTTTATGGTAATTTCTAATAAATATCATACTTAAGTACTTGCTGACTGTCACCCATATCAAAAATAAATTTGGAATTCCTAAAAAACAACAATAAACTCCGTTTATGTGCAATTAACTCTTGCGCGTGCGATTTGCGCGCCAAACTTGCCAGAACGCGCAAAACCTGTTATCGTGACACTCCACTAACTGACACTTCTCTTGCGACTTTTGGAACGGCACATTCCAAACTTGCGCGCCGAAATCTTCGTGTGTGGCTGGCTAATATCTATCATTTCAAAAAGCATTGGGAAAATACAAAATAATAGAATTCGGCGTTTGAAACTAAAGTTATTTTTGTATAATTTTAAAATAAAATATTTGCCTGACAAAAAAATGTATATTGCAGATTTTTTATCAAGATGTAATGTAAAAACACCTATATATCATGATCATTTAATGAATGACGTTGTGCATGTAATAGCCAGCCACACACAAAAAGTTTATAACGCGCGTAGATGCGGGGCGTTCTGGATGTACATGTTTGGAACGGCACGCATATGAGCGTCTTTGCCCACAAACGTTCAAAAATAACATGCGGGTTTAGCCTACAGATTTTAGTCTGACGTTCCAAAGTGTTTCGTTAATGGGTTAGAAGTGTCTTAAATCGGAAAGATTTGGAACGGCATCTGGCATTTTAGAAATTCTAACAGTTTTGCTAAGAGTGTGTGATTTTTACGAGGTGTACTGTTTTTGCAAATTTACTAGTAATTATGTTTCCACTCAATAAAAAAAAAAGAAAAGTTATTGCATGTGCTATGCTGTATGCATATTCTTTACAATTAAGTCAAAAAAAGAAAAAACGATCCACTTGGTCAAAAAAATGGTTGGAAGAAAGGGCAATATATTGTCATATACCACCTTTTGGATAAATTAAACTTTTTTTGTGAACGAATCAGCTCTATCTTATATAGGCGATAAAATTATAGTTATACCTAGATATATGTATATAAGTACTATGATTTTTTTTTTCTTGTATCCCCTTTACATTTTAAGGGTTATTTGCTTAATTAATTAAACCTAATCCATTAGTCTATGGTAATTTCTATTAAATATCATACTTAAGTACTTTTTGACTGTCACCCATATCGAAAATTCAAATTCCAGAAACACAACAAGAAGCTTACGTTTATGTGCAGTTAACTCTTGCACGTGCGATTTGCGCGCCAAACTTGCCAGAACGCGCAAAACCTGTTATCGTGACACTCCACTAACTGACACTTCTCTTGCAACTTTTGGAACGGCACATTCCAAACTTGCGCGCCGAAATCTTCGTGTGTGGCTGGCTAATAACAGATAAAACTTTAAATATTTCTGATGAAAAATTAAAAGAATTTCAAGAAGAATCTCTCAAAGATAGTGTTCTATCTAATATTATAAATTTTTATAAAAATGGTTGGCCAAAAAATTTCAATATGACCGGTGAATTAACTCATTATTACAAATTAAGAAATAATATAGAACTTGTAGATGGTTTACTTTATTATAATGATCGATTGATGATACCAAGTTCAATGAGAAAATTTATGTTAAACTTATTACATGAAACACATTCCAGTGCATCTAAAGTGCTTGAAATTGTTAAAAATTTCTTTTACTGGCCAGCAATCATAAATGATGTTAAAAACGTGGTGTCTTCTTGGTCATTATATCAAAAATATATCAGATCAAAGTCAAAAGAGCCCCTTATAAATCATACCATACCTAATATTCCATTTTATAAAATTGGTGCTGATATTGCACAATACGCTGGTAAAAATTATCTTGTTATTATGGACTATTTTTCTAGATGGATTGAAATTTGTCCGATTAAAAATAAAACTTCTACTTCTTTAATAAAAGAATTTAAAGGCGTTTTTAGTAAATTAGGAATTCCTTCTTTGCTAATTACTGACAATATGCCATTTTCATCTTTTGAGTTTAAAATGTTTGCTAAAGATTGGAATTTTACTATTCAAACAAGCAGTCCACATTATCCTCAATCTAACTGACTGGCGGAAAAAGCCGTTGGTATTGCCAAAACTATGCTCAAAAAAGCACATGATTCTGGTATCGATTTGGAATTATATTTGCTAAATTATCGTAATTCACCTGTAGCAGGTCTTATTTACTCACCAGCACAATTGATATCAAGTAGAATTTTAAGATCCAAATTACCAATTTTATCAGAAAATTTAATACCGAAACTTGTACCTAGTGCAGTTTTTACAGAAATGAAAAATATGCAAACCAGGCAAAAAGAGTATTACAACAAAAATAGTATCGGTGAAACTGATTTTGTTGAGGAGGAAAAGGTATTGATTCAAGACGTTTCTACTAAGCTTTGGCATCCAGGAGTTATTATTAGTAAATGTTCACAGCCTAGATCTTATTTAATTAAAACATTGGATAATGAAAATGTTTTACGAAGAAACTCACGGTTTCTACGAAAATATAAAACAAATTTAATTTAGAATTTAAAGGGGAAGATGTTAATATAGGTAATATTAACATAATAATTACCTATAATAATAGACACTTACCAGTTAAACCAGTTATGTCAGTTTGATAGTTATATGATAATTGTTGTCAATTAATATAATAATTGTAATATTAGGCCTGTTCGCACAGCAATCACAAACCAGTCAGCGAATTTCATTGGTTGGAAACAGTCAGAAACAGTCAGAAAACTAGTTTAAACCAATAAAATTTGCTCTGACTGGTAGGTGATTTCTGTGCGAACAGGCCTATTAAACGTTCCTGAATAAACCTATATTATAAAATAAAACACTGGATATTTCAATATAAATCGATATTCCAAGATGGGAGGATAAAATGACATGAGCCCTGGCCAATGGCGAGACGTAAGGTGACGTTAGCTGATTGACAACCGTATGGTTCCCCATGGCAACGGCGATCCTGCCAAAAACTCCACCAATCAGGTTCATCCAGGACGGATGCTTGCCAAATTGTCAAAAGCTGATGGTATCTTTAGAAATTTTTTATTTTTTACAATAGACCAAACTGAAGAAATCAGGATTAAAATAAGGATAGATCTAACAACCACGTTAAAATATTTAGCGTTTTATTATTGTTATCAATATTTTGTTATCAAAAAATGGATTTTCAAATTAACTATACTTCATGCCTAGTATTTTCGCTTTTTTATAATTAAACGTGGCAACATCGCACATTTACGTCCGAATTCCTTCCATAGACTCAGAACCGCTGGGCAAACAATAGTACCTACTACTTGTCTATGACTTGTTTGTACCAGCAAGGCACATAGAAACGCACCTGAATGCTCATATAGGTAGTCAATGGTTAATTTCTTTATAAAAATGGACAAAATAGAATAAATTCAGTAGGATATAAAATTATCTATGTACCACGGGAATTATCAGGTGTTAATACCCACGGGCAATTGGTGTTCCTCGGGACACAAGCTCTGCCCTGGGGTATTAACACCCTCATAATTCCCTTGATACATAAATAACTATTATATCCTACTGAACTATTAAAACCATATAATACCTTGGTTACGATAATCATAAACAGGGTCTTAACTCCCAAGGGAGTTAAGGATTTCCATAACTCCCGCGCGGGACTTGGGGATATCATAACTCCCAAGGGAGTTAAGGATTTCTCCATAACTCCCGCTTTTAACTTGAATAGGTAAAACTTTGTAAACTTAAAAATAGACAAAATACAGTAAATTCAGTAGGATATAAAATTATCTATAGTTTGGCAAGTGGTAACTTGGTAGAGACGAAAGGGGAAAGAAAAGTGGGGCGTAGCCTAAGAATATTAGAAATTAAAAAAAAAGAGTTGACCTTGAAATAACCTTGAAAACGTTGTCAAAGTCAAAAATCAGTACCGCCATTTTGTTTCCCACATGATACCATGTAACTTTTATTTGAACTTTTTTTTCAAAAACGCACCGTTTTCGAGATATTAGACTGTCTCAAGTTAAATGGACCACCCTGTATAGCCATGCTGACTCTAGTTGTCCTAACATAATGCTATCTGACCATGTGCGTCATGTTTTTTTATCAAATAAACAATCGATTGAGAGATTTTCAGCTGTCATGAAACTCTTTCATCGCGATTATTTTTTTACACATTCAAAGGTGCGAGGGCGTAGCTTGTCCCGCTACCTCACTTGCTGACTCGAGTATAGTTATATACATCACAAATACAAGCTTATATTACATTTTCAACTTTCATGAAACTCTTGCACTTTTTTGGCGCTGGCTCTCCTACTATTAAAAGGTAATAAAAATTCTCATCGTTCAAACTGAACGAACCCGGGTATGTTATACTACAACTTTTCGCATATAGGAGCATTGTACTTGATTTATTGTAATCATTGAGGTAGAATAATAAGGAGGCGACATCAGGTGAAAAAAGCGTATCCACTTCCGCCATATTGTTACGACACTTCTGCCTGAGATTCTGTCACTTTTGTCATAGCAACGCGTCAGAATTGCATCAGGGCCGCATTTTCCATCCGAAGATTTTTTAATTGCGAAAAATTTTTGAAGCCCAGAATTCCTATTTTGGGTCTTGGAAGGATCTCCTGTTTCAGTATGTTGAAGTTTCTGTAGCAACTTTTTCTTCCTTGGTGTAATCTCGGTTTTTTTACGTTTTTAGATTAAAATCCATTTAGTTCGGCTCTGTATAAGTTGCCATATTGTTCCGACACTTAGCCACGCCTACCGATGTCGTTTTCTATTGCACTATTCAAATGATGACAGCGTCTCCTTATTATTCTACCTCAATGATTGTAATAGACTTAGATTTAACTTTACAAAAAAAGGTTGTTTTATTATACTCCAATGCCAAATTATTCCTTTATCACAACTGCTTCACGATGGAAATTTTGCATCAATTGTCAGAAATTTTTCATATTAATGTTACTTTCGCGTACTGAGTGCCTATTGTGTCATATATTGAGAAGAATAGAGTTTGTCAATTTCGGCAGGGTTCAAGGAGGACACATTGAGCCTGCCAGATTCTTGCTCATCAGCAATCAGCATCAGTAAGCAAATAAACTACAAAGTATTTGTGGCCCTGAAAAGGGCCGATTTTTGTATACAGGGTTTACATATGGCATACCAGACAATCCGTTGTATCCACCATCAGAAAACATGGGAGCCTACAAATGTAACACTTAGGTTTAAGATAATGCCATGGCGGTCTCAAGCCACCATCAAACACCGTGACACGTCCTACATAATACCCGAGGGTCGGCAGTCATATTCTAAATTTGGCTAATATAGTAGAGTAGATGATTAAACAATTCTCTTCGATGTCATTTGATACCTTCATCTGCCATGATTTCCATGTGTTGCACACTCTCTCATATAATAATGTATCTAGACAACTCAAAGTCACACGCCAATTCAACGTCATGCACACTCAAGGTCACATACCAACCCAAGGTCGCACATCAACTCAAGGTCACATACCAACCATATCATGTGACGTCAAAAGGGTGGGGGGTATGCTCGGATCGGGTAATGCATACTACTCTCAGCAATTTAGCGTTAATGATATTAGGCTTTTCAAATAGGCATGGAGTTTTGTTTAAACTTCAACTGAATACTTCAGTTGAAAGCTTTAGAAATGTATCTTCTTTAAAATATTTGGTGGGTGAATTTTGAACATTTATGGACAATAATTCAATATCTTGGTGTTCTTATCTTTTACTGCATGAATGAAACACAGAAAACAGAACTGCATTCAATATGCTCATAGGTTTTGAATCGGATTCTATTGTAAACCAATAATAGTAAGGTGTATTCATTTATCCTACAAAATGTAAATAAAGTGTATGTTCTTAAATTATTTCACTTATGGACAATGGTCTGGCCTTTTTAAATTTCACTGAAATATTATTATATAAGTATATAAATCAAATTTCAGACCAATTTATTTTTATCTATTAATATGTAGCAAAATAACACAACTTACGATAGAGGCATCATCAGTCTCTTCGATCCTTGGCATCTTAACTACTTCTTGCTCAGTGGCTCCGGAACGTTTTTGGCCTCTGCCGGTACTCGAAACATCTAAATTTGAATCTTGGGTTTTATTAGATTCCAAAGCTCTACTCTCTTGCAGTACATTACTTTTATCAGAATACATAACTACAAAAAAAATATTTTTGAAATAGAATATTTCCTATTTCAATGGGCATGAAAGCCATTTTCTTTTATTTGCCTATTTGATGCTACTTATTCAACCAAGAATGCGTTTTTCATTGTCCAGTGAGCCTGGAATTTGAGTGCCGGCAAACCTGTTTCCTTCCAATATCACTCAATACTCAATATAGTGATCGAGTCAACTGGCTTTAAAATAGAATTCATAATAAATAAAAGGTTTATCATTCCTTATACGTATTATATGTACTGGTAAGGACACCGAACCAAACTCGTTAGACTATGAAAGACTCTGGACAATAACAAGCAATTTTTGTGACATCAACTTAATTACTACTTACTACTGTAAGTGATTGTGTGACTGTAAGTGATTGAATTGAAATATTGAAAGTTTTTTCCCTTCTTTCGTCTACAAATGTTTAGTGCATTATTTTATTTAACCTAACTTACGATTATTTTTGAAAAAGGAGTTTCTAGTTAATAGTTGGGGAGCTGGCGTCAAAAACATGCAAGAGTTTTCGCAAGGCGGATATTTTCAAAATAGGTCGTACTTTAGTGTTAGAATGCTAGTGTACAGTCAGCACTCACAGTTCCGGGACAGCTGGCTGTGGGACGCGGGCAAAGTTGTAATTTTAAGAAGCATCTAAACTGTTTTCTCAAAGCTCAAAATTTATAGAAATTTTGCACATTATCTGTTTGAAGGTCACAGATAACGTATGTAAATCGTCAGACGTCTGGTTCATTGGAAAAAGGGGGTCAGACGTCCTCAAAGTTTTTATTTTATGGCATTTTCTTCAAATATATTTGTCAAATACCTGCAAAAATATATTTTGACAGGACACCGAAGAAAATGCCATAAAATAAAAACTTTGAGGCAGTCTGACCCCCTTTTTGCAACGAACTAGACGTCTGACGATTTACATACGTTATCTGTGACCTTCAAACAGATAATGTGCAAAATTTCTATAAATTTTGAGCTTTGAGAAAACAGTTTAGATGCTTCTTAAAATTACAACTTTGCCCGCGTCCCAGAGCCAGCTGTCCCGGAACTGTGAGTGCTGACTGTACACTAGCATTCTAGCACTAAAGTACGACCTATTTTGAAAATATCCGCCTTGCGAAAACTCTTGCATGTTTTTGGCGCCACCTCCTGGACTATAAGTATAAAAATGAAAAAAGGAGCTAAACTACAACATTTAAAAAAATATCAACACAGATCTGTACCTCAGAGGTGAACTGTATTAAGTTACTTTTTTTTCGAAAATGGGTTTTTAGCTGAATACTACTTCTAATAACTTACGTGACTTCCGGAAAAAATTTCATATACCTAGCTTTTAAGACAACCGAAATACCCAGTTGGAACCTGTATCAAGTGACTCACCAGGCTTAAAGGTAAATTGTACCAGAATCACTTATGGCCATTTGCACGGCTATCACTTAAGGGATATTTAATCTAAGTGGAGCTTTGAATGTGACTTTTGTTTCTACAAGAGTCACATTCAAAACTCCACTTGGATTAAATATCCCTTAAGTTATAACGGTGCAAATGGCCGTTAGTGTCTTAGTATATTAAATTTTTATGTTTTTTATTTATTTATTTCTGACCTTGAAACAGACTTACATCTGGTATTAAGGCCTAAACAATAATTTAATATAATCTAGAGTTAGGTTAGGTTATTACTTAACAATTTACTTTATAATAGAGTATAGCATTAATTATGTACAATAACATTTAATAAATTTTTTCTTGGATATATTGTTTCAGTTCTTTGTATATTTTGTCCTGCTTGCCTTCCATTTCCATATTTTTTGGTAAGTTGTTATACGACTGGATACTTCTTTCATATGGGGAGTCTTGCCTCTTCTTGGTGCGGGCTGCCGAGTTTCTTAGTGAAGTTTTTGATCTTATGTTGTAGTTGTGAAAGTCCTTATTTTGTCTAAATATGTTGTTTACTTTGATTAATTTATTTTGCACACAGTAAACTAACTTAATTTGTTCAAATAATTTTAGCTGTTTAATGTGAAGAAACGGATAAATTTTGTACAACTCCTTACTGGACGTTAAATAATCCAATGAGAATAAGACTTTTATGGTTTTATTTTGTAGTCTCTGTAGTTTATTGATTAAAAACTCACTAGCATTTCCCCAGCAGGGAATGAGGTATCTCAAGTAGGGCTCAATGAAACTGTTATATATCAAATATTTTGAGTCATTGTTTAGTTGGTGTGTACATCTCTTTAAAATTCCAATAAAAGGTGCTACTTTATTTATTATATTTTCTATGTGTAATGTCCATGTTAAATTATCAGAAATAGTAAGTCCCAAGTATTTATAATTTGTTATTTGCTTTAATATTTGCCCATTCAATTTTATCACTGGATTGCACCTTTTTTTTCCTGTTTGCTTTATTATCATGTCTTACTTATGTTGATTGTTAATTTATTTGTGCACAGCCATTCCTGATACGAAGTTAAGTCCAGGTTCATGGTTTCTTCCATGTCTTTTTCATTCGCAGCAGAATAAACCAAAACTGTGTTGTCTGCGAACATAAAGTATTTGCATTTTAGATCGAGCAACTTCAAGTTGTGCACATATAACAAGTACTGCAGTGGTCCAAGAACCGATCCCTGAGCAACACCCACTGATATTTCTTCCAAGTCACTACTCGCACCATCAACAACTGTGAACTGTTTTCTTCCAGATGAATATGACCTTAGCAGCTCATTACACTTTTCTCGGAAACCTAGTTTGTTTAGCTTTTCTAACATCAGTTCAATATTTACTGTGTCTAAATTCAAAATTTAGTCATAAAAAACCCTAAATTATATTTATCAAAATCATTACAAAAATTAATTAATTATTAGCGTCTAGATCATCAACACTATACACCGCCAGTAGGTCACCAGGAAACATACGATCTAAAACAAACGCAGCGTCATCAAAAATCTAATTACCAAATCCTTCAATATGGAGCACCCAACAGAATTTTGTCAGCAATTTATTCTTTCAATTAATTACCATTGTTTATGACGTTTGTTAAAGTTGCATTTTTTGTATATAAATAGTTGTTAATTGTTTAATAAAAATCAGTATTAATCCAACAGTGGTTTTACTGCCCAATACCAAACTTCCCGGGTGTACTAACCCAACCTACAAGCTACAATCAACAAACTACTAAGTGTTCCGAACAGCCGCCTAAATTCCAAGACAGGAATTTACATTGGTCCTTCGAGCAAAAAGAAGATAAAAGGTTGAAAACCAGCCCTCCGCAACAGTTTTCCCTTCATTCCTATCCTTTAACCTATACACATACACTCGCGCTCTTCGGGGTTAACGTTTAGACACCGGTCTAAACACCCACACAAAAATACCTACATCCCTTCCTTGCTGTAGCAAGTGCCTTGTCTGGTTACAGCATCCCGTTCCTAGTATAGCAAGTGCCTTGTCTGGTTATACACTCCTTTCTACATCCTATTAATATTCAAATATACACATACACTCGCGCCCTTCGGGGTTAACGCTTAGACACCGGTCTATAGCACCTATACATACATTCCTTCCCGCTGTAGCAAGTGCCTTGTCTGGTTGCAGCATCCCATCCTCAACAGAACAAAACAAAGAAATCAATTCAGATACCACCAGATAGCAGCAAAAAAGACAAAAAAACACCAGGTCCTGAAGTTAAAGTAATAAGAAGCCGGAACATACCTACACAAAAAAAAAAAGAGCAGATAACCAATAGTAGTAGGCAACATCCAAGATGGAAGAAGCCAACGAAATCGCTAAAGCACAAGAAACCTTGGGCAAAAAGTTGAAAACCCTATTTTCCAATTACAAAAAGGAGCCCCATGAGAGAAAAAATGAACAATATTTTCTCAGAAAAACTGCCGAACTTGAGTCCATTTGGGAAAACATTGAAGAAAACCATAAACAACTTATAGAACTTGACATTCCGACGCATCCGTATTTTACAGACAATTATTTTCGTCAACTACAAGAATTATTCCAAGAAATCACAAAACACATTACCGATTCCAAACCAAAGCTTCGTCAGGCAACCAAACCACCCGCACAACAAGAAGCCTCATATTACGATCTAAACCAGTATCAGGCACCAAAAAATCGTTTGAAAGAAGAAGAAGTCCGAATGAACCAAATGAGTCAAACCTTAAGGGACATCTCAAACGACCTAATCAGTGAGCAGTCTCGCAACCGTTATCAGTTTCTATTAGAGAAGCTATCCAAGCAATAGGACGTTATCGTTGAAATATACATCGAGCTTCAGGTTCAAGGAATTGACAGTACTATCAAAAATCCCATTCAAGACCTTGAAAAACGGTACGAAAAAGCAGTACAAAGTCTCCAGGACAAGATTCAAGGAGTAGAACAAGTTGTGAAACAATGCAACATAACATTACCTCAAATCAAACTACCAATTTTTGAAGGCCGATATGAAGAGTGGGTTACATTTCGAGACATTTTCATCAAAGTGGTTCATGAAAATCCAACAATTACGACAATAGAGAAAATGCAGTATCTTAAAACGCATGTGAGAGGGGAAGCTGGAAGACTGATCCAGCACCTATCTATAGCAGAAACCAACTATGGCCCTGCTTGGAATATTCTCAATGACAGATACAGCAACAACAGACTTATAGTCTCCAAACTACTAGATAGGATCTTGGATCTGCCAGTGATTAATCATGAATCATCATTCAAGATTAAACAGCTTCACGATACAGTTGTGGAATGTCTTGAAGCCATAAATAATCTAAGTATCGATACTTCCAATTGGGGTCCTATTATCAGTCGCATCATCTGCAGAAAATGGGATCATGAAACCAACAAGCTTTACGAACAATCGCTAAGCAAGCCCCATGAAATACAGGACTTTGTTGAAATAAGGAAATTTCTTCAAGCAAGATTCCAATCATTAGAAGCAATTTCAGACACACAGAAGAAAACTCGCCCCAACTCAAACAATAATGACAATGCCAGAAGTACTGATACTTGCAAGTACTGCAATGAAGCCCACATGATTTACCAATGCCCAAAATTCAAAGCCTTATCATCAGAACTTCGACTAAAAGCTGCCAAAGAAAAAAAACTATGTTTGAACTGCTTGAACCATGACTACAAATCCAAATGCAATTCGTCAATGAAATGCCGTATTTGCAACAACCAGCATCATACATACTTACACATCGATTCTTTTAGACCACAGCATACCAGAAAATCAACGTTTAAAAATGATCAAAGAACCGAAACAAAAATAAGCCATATCAGCCGACAAGATGAGATGGTATTCCTGGCAACAGCACTCATTAAAGTTAGAAATCTTTATGGAAGTTATGAAAATTTGAGAGTTCTCATCGACCCTGGTTCCCAATCAGCATTTATAACCGAAGAGGCTGCAAGTCTACTTGCCCTGCCCAGGCAGAAAATTCAAGCAAAAATTACAGGACTTGGCGCAGGAGAACCACAAGTGTCAAAATCCCAATTACAGCTACTAATTAAGCCGAGATTTTCCAGCAATTTCCAACTTGATGTTCTCGGAATCGTCTTACCTAAACTAACACGAACTCTTCCTGGAGTAGACCTTGACGTAGACATATTACAATGGAAAAACGACGTCCTTGCAACATTCTATAAACCTGGTCCAGTAGATATACTCCTCGGAGCCCGAGAATATGCCCAGCTAATCTTGGAAGGCATACGAAAAACTGAAGAAAGTCTCCTTGGCCAACAAACAGAATTAGGATGGATTCTTTCCGGGAACCTAACAAAAAATCCTGGAAGCAAACTACAAGTTGTCAGCATGATAACATGTATTGAAGAAGATAAACAATTAACTAAATTTTGGGAAGTTGAAGAGGTCTCGCAAACACTTCCATTATCAGAAGATGATCAATATTGTGAACAACATTACGATGCTACCACTACAAGAAATACAGATGGAACATACACAGTTAGATTTCCATTCAATGGAAAAGAGAGTCTATTAGGAGTTTCTAGATCACGAGCCGTCGCACGACTGGTTCAACTAGAGAAAAGAATGAGCAGTAACAAAGAATTAGAAATCGCCTATAAGGAATTTATGCAAGAATATCTAAACCTTGGGCACATGGAAATGCTTCCACATACAGAACTACAGCATCAATATATTATCCCACATCAACCGGTGTTCAAAGAATCCAGCACTACAACAAAGTTAAGGGTGGTCTTTGATGCTTCCAGTAAAACTTCTTCAGGATTGAGCCTCAACAATACCATGTATGCAGGTCCCAGACTACAGCCAGAACTGTCAGATATACTGCTACGCTGGAGGTCACATAAAGTAGTTATAACAGCTGACATTGAAAAAATGTACAGGCAGATAAAAATTCACACTGATGACTTGAAGTATCAGAAAATCTTATGGAGATTTGACAATAACAAACCAATTAATGAATACTGCTTAACAACTGTAACCTATGGGACGACAGCAGCACCATACTTAGCTATTAAAACATTACAAAAGCTTGCCCACGACGAGAGATGCAACTTTCCGAATGCATCCAGAGCAGCAATGAAAGATTTTTATGTCGATGATTTGCTCTCAGGTGCTGACACTATAGAAGAAACTCTATCACTACAAGACGAACTCATCAAAATGTTTCAACGAGGAGGGTTCACATTGCGGAAATGGTCCAGCAACAAACGAGAGTTATTACAGAAACTTCCAAATGAACTTAAAGATCAATCAGCCATGGAAATAACTGAAGATGACATAAGAAAGTCTCTAGGTATCCACTGGGCTCCGTATAATGACACATTTAGATTCAAAACTGAAATATCGACCAGTGATAACATTACTAAAAGGAGCATTCTTTCAGAAGTTGCTAAGTTATTCGACCCACTAGGATGGTTAGCTCCAATAATCATCAGGGCGAAGCTCCTTATCCAAGAACTATGGCTGCAAGAGCTAAAATGGGATGATCCTGTGCCACTCTCCATTAGGAGCAAATGGGAAATTTTCCGAACAGAACTAATGAGTGTCGAGAAAATTACCATATCCAGGTGGACCTACCAAGTAAAAAACAGTCACGTGGAACTACATGGCTTTTGTGATGCCTCCGAGAAGGCATATGGGGCCGTAGTTTACATGAAAGTCAGGAATTCCCTGGATGAAACACAAATAGTTCTGCTAATAGCTAAATCCAAAGTAGCACCAGCAAGAATGAAAGTTACGTTGCCAAGACTAGAGTTATGTTCGGCCGTGCTTCTTTCTCATTTACTAAAAAAGACTGCTACAACCTTATCACTACAAGATTCCCCCGTACATGCCTGGTCAGACTCTACAATAGCACTATCATGGATAAAAGGGGATCCGTCCAGGTGGAAGAATTTTGTAGCCAACCGAGTAGCAGGAATCAATAAACTTATTCCGCATCAACATTGGCATCACGTGCGAACCATAACACCAACGTACCAACTTCATAGGAGCCAGTAAGATACTACATGATGAAATTTACAATACAATACAGAAGTCAGAGATCCAAGATACCTTAGTTGCAGGTGGAACCCAATGGCACTTCATTCCCCCAGCTTCTCCTCACTTTGGAGGATTATGGGAAGCTGGCGTCAAGTCTATGAAGTACCATTTAAAACGAATAATTGGCGATACACCACTTACCTATGAAGAAATGACTACATTAACTCACCAAATAGAAGCTTGCCTTAACTCTCGACCTCTGTGCCCATTATCAGATGATCCAGATGATTTAGCAACATTAACTCCAGGTCATTTTCTAATTGGAAGAGAAATTATATCTTTTCCTGATCCAATAACTACAAACATAAACTCGGACGTTGTTGGAAGATGGAAACTAGTTCAGAAAATTAAGAAAGATTTCTGGAAGAGCTGGACAAATGACTATCTCCACCAACTTCAGCAGCGTTACAAGTGGAAGAATCACCAGGATTCACTCAAAATTGGAGATTTAGTTCTAGTAAAGGATCAGAATATCAACCCAAGCAAATGGTCACTAGCAAGAATCACTGAAGTGCATCCAGGTAAAGACACAGCTGTTAGAGTGGTTACTATAAAGAGAGCAGAAGGAGGCCCGATCAAGAGATCTACGCATCATTTAATTCCAAATATTGTCAAGTGCCGAGACTGAACAACAGCCAGTCCACAACAATGACAACCGAAGCCCAAGACAGCATTGGAAAAAGATATTGATCGCCATTCTATTCATTGTGATGATTCAAGGGTCCAGAGCAAATCAATATTCGATACATTATCCTCAACCAGGATTATACATTGAGCACATGGGACATGCACGAATAGACAGGGGCACTTTCAGAGTTGACCTTAAATATGAGAAAAACAAAATAATAAACGATTCCTTGAACGTTCAAGGTGCAATATATCAATTAGACGACCTCTGTCAGCAAGTAAAATCAATGGAAATGAGTACACAATGCATATCACTGATCCATCATTTAAAAGAAAAGGAAAAACAATTTCAATGGATACAAAACGGACTACAAACTGTGGTATCCAAACGTGATAAAAGAGGAGTTTTGGGAAAACTATTAACCGCAGTGTTCGGAGTAAACGATCAGATCTACATGAATATCGACGAATTAGACAAAAACCAGAAGGAGCTTATCAAGGCATCCACCCATCAAACCAAATTCATGCTACATGCTCTATCTACTTTCAATGACACCGAATCCAGAATCAACAATCAACTCCAGAGATTCCGGGAAAAAATCAATGAAGGCATTGCTTCGATAAATGAAATGAAAATATGGTATCGAACAGTGGATGCAAATAAACTAACAATTCACGTTCTCAGTTCATACCAAATTGTCTCCAATTACATAGATGAACTTCTGGACTATTATAGACGATTGTTAGATGTTCACTACCATAAAGACCACCTATATGATCTAATATCTCCGACCCACGTTGAAGAGATAATAGCATCTGCATCAAGAAAAATTCCATCCAATATCGAGATAATATCTTATCCTGTGCTCCAGACCAAAGTGGAACACAGTGAAGAATTTATCCACGTCTATGGATATTTTGTGATGATAGAACACAACGAATTTATGCTAATCAGATCAACTCCAATCCCATTAAAAACAGAAAAAGAGTCATACTGGATCCTGGATATTCCAAACGAAGTATTAGCAGTAGATTATGATTCACAGCTATACTTCCAAATATCTGAAGATGAGTTGAGCAACAGTCTGAACATTGCAGTAAATGTTTTCGTCTGTTCACCAACTACTACAAGAGGCATAGAGACAAGTCCTAATTGCATAATAGATCAAATATATCAAAGAGAAGAAAATACTTCATGCAAAATCCGACAACAATCCATAGCATCAATAATATGGAAGCAGCTACACACTCCAAACTCGTGGTTAGCAATTACGCCTGAGAAAACAAAAATTGCCATTATTTGCGATGGAACCCGGGACGATGTGGCACTAAATCAAACAGCTATTATAGAAATAGCCTCTAATTGCCTTATTAAAACCAAGAGGAACATCCTAACTCCTAAAAGGTCAGATACTGTCACTGTCTTAGAAGCATTCTCCAAACCCATACTACAAAATATATCATTATTCCCAGTTATGCATGAAAGGGAAATCACGCTAATTGACGAACCTGGAATTGACGCATCCAACAAGCTCAATGAATTCAGGAATGAAGAAACGAACATCAAACAACAACTTGAAACTACGCATTGGGTAACAGTAAAAAAGCACCTCCTAGTCACGAGCCTCAGTGCTACATTAGTAACTGTCATTGTTGCTATCACACTTATAGTGCTATTCATCAGGTTCTACAAAGGACGACATAATAACGGCTCCAATACAAGAAGAAACAGAGATACGGCAGCCATTCTATTAAATACAGTTAAAGCTGCCCAGCCATCCACCGAAGCTATTGTTCTCGAACCAGTATTGCCTCATGACAGCACTGAGCACTGATGGCATGGCAATAGAATGCCCAGAATGTCTAAATTCAAAATTTAGTCATAAAAAACCCTAAATTATATTTATCAAAATCATTACAAAAATTAATTAATTATTAGCGTCTAGGTCATCAACACTATACACCGCCAGTAGGTCACCAGGAAACATACGATCTAAAACAAACGCAGCGTCATCAAAAATCTAATTACCAAATCCTTCAATATGGAGCACCCAACAGAATTTTGTCAGCAATTTATTCTTTCAATTAATTACCATTGTTTATGACGTTTGTTAAAGTTGCATTTTTTGTATATAAATAGTTGTTAATTGTTTAATAAAAATCAGTATTAATCCAACAGTGGTTTTACTCCCCAATACCAAACTTCCCGGGTGTACTAACCCAACCTACAAGCTACAATCAACAAACTACTAAGTGTTCCGAGCAGCCGCCTAAATTCCAAGACAGGAATTTACATACTGTGTCGAAGGCTTTTTTGAGATCGATGAATACAGCAATAACATATTTGTTTTGGTCAATTTCACTTGCTATGTAGTCTAGAAGATCTGCTGTCGCTCCTAGTGTATTGCTTTTAGCTTGAAAACCGTATACCATCAAACCCAAATGTACAGTTCACAAAGCCAATCATTCGTGATTTAATTACTTTCTCAGTGATCTTAGAAAATGTGCTAAGCAGTGATATAGGCCGGTAATTATTTAGGTCCTCATGGGATCCTTTTTTGTAGACTGGTACAACCTTAGCCACTTTAAGTTCCTCAGGATATCTGCCTGTGTCCAAGATGTTATTTATAATTTGGACAATGATTGTTCCTAGACAGTCCCACAATAAAAGGATGTCTTTTTTTGAAATATTATCAGCACCTGGAGCACAATTATTTTTCAAGTTCATTAGGATATTTTGAACTTCCTCCAGGTTTGTTTGTTCAAGCTGTATAGTATCATTGACTTCTTCATACAGGAGAGGAGTGTTTGTAGAATTATTTATTTGAGAAGCCAAATATTGTCCTATGCTTGTAAAGTGCTTATTGAAAGTTGTCGCTATGTCCTTATTTGAATTTACTAGTTCACCGTCTTTGTTTTTGATGTGTTTTATATTTGGTTTTTTCATTGGTTTTCTGCTACATATGTCGTTAATCACTGTCCACACCTTTCTAAAATCACCATTAGCTTCTTTTAATTTTCTTTCAACATATTCCTTTTGTAACCTTTTCCTCATGCTATTCAGTTCATTTTTCAATTTTTTGAATTGTTGCTCCGTGTAAGCATTTGGAATTAGTTTCATTCTCTTGTATAATTTGTTTCTATATTTTATTTTTTTTATATATTCATATGTGATCCAGTAATTTTTTTCTTTTATTTTAAAGGAGTATTCTTTGGTATTTAATATCTTCTCTTCATGCACTAGTTCTGCTATCTGTTGGAATGATGCGATTTCTATATTTTTTATCCTCTCTTTAACATTTGTTACCCACTTTTCTTGTAAAAGACTTTTGGTTACTTTTTCGTTTTTTTTTCTATATTTTAATTTTGCTTACTTCAATATATATTACTCTATGATCTGATATAACATTATCTTCTAATGAAAGTGCACATTTTAGATTTTTATTTGATATAACATGGTCTAAGATAGTATTTGTTGTAGAAGTGATGCGTGTTGCGTTTTGAATTGATATTTCATTTTGTATTTCAAACCCATTCATATTCAATATATTTTTGTAATTATTGACTGCTGTGCATTTACTCAAAAGATCCAAATTGACATCTCCCACAACTATACATTTGTTTTCTTGTGTTTCTAAAAGGTTGTCTAATGTAGTTATAAAATTTTCAACATTATTTTGTGGTGGCCTATAGATACCAAATATTTTCATCTTATGTCTAGGTAGCTCTATGGATATAACATTGCAGTTCTCAAATTGGCCAAGTACTGTGTCATCCCTTATGAAGAGCAATTCATCCGATATATACATACTTGCACCACCTCCCCTACTATCTCGACAGTTGTGTACCGCTGTGTACCCATCTATGTTAAAAAATCTCTCTTCATCAGTGTATAACCAGGTTTCAGTCAATATCACAACATGGACCTTTTGTTCACTACATTAAATGATGTCAATTAAATGATCAAGCTTATTACGTAGGCTTCTTATGTTTAAATATAATATGTGAAGAAATCTTTGGTTTTCAGTATCCATTTTTTATATTTGATGGTTTATATATACAAACTTATTATTTACAAATTGGTGTGAACAGAATTATAGGAGGTTTAGTAGATCAATTTCACTTCTTATCTTAATAGGGCGATCGTTTTCTTCTTTTTTTATGTATATCTTGCCATTTGTTACATAGCTTGCAACAAATTTACGCTGCTTTTTTACCTCTCTTGCTTTTTTGAAGAGTAATTGATTTTGGCGAGTCAAGTCTTCATTGAAAAATATGTTTTTATTTCCACCAGTTAGACCACATTCATTCAATTTTATTCCTTTCAACTGTTTTATTTGCTTTAATATGTTTACCTTTATTTCAGGATTTCTCAGTCTTACTAATATGGGAGCATCCTCTTTAGCATTGCTAATCCTATATGCTTCTTGAATCTCACCTGGCTATAATTTCATCTTCATTGCTCCAAGTATTTTGTTTAATGTAACTTGTATATCTTCACTTTGTTTGGGTACTCCTGCCATTACTAAATTCGACTCCTTTTCCTTTTGTTCAATCATGTTTAATCTCTCTTCCATGGATGATACTCTTTGCTTCAATATTTCATTTTCTTCCTTCAGCGCCTTCATTTCCACTAGGTTTTTTTCAAAATTTTTTTTTTGCTCCTCAAAGCTTTCTGACATAAACTGTATTGAATTTTTTATCTCCATTAAGCTCTTGTCCATGTCGGTCTTAAATGGATCTAAATATTGGGAAAACATTTTTCCAAACAGTTTTTTTATTTGCTTTTCATCCATTTCCAACTTAACCAAACTTTCAATTTTATTTCAATTTCAATTTATTAAATAATCATGTATACAAATTTATAAATTTTTACATTTGTCATTTATCATAGATACTAATTTATCAATTAAACAATTAAATAAAACACAGTGTCACAACAGTAGATCAAAGTCAGCAGCAACATCCCTATCCAGAAATTCCCTATAATGATAAAAAATCTGGCCTAACAAATATTTCTTAACTACAGACTTGAATCGCTGAGCTGTCAACTCTCTTACAGAGACAGGCAACTTATTATAAAAGACAGGAGCAAAATAAAGTGTTGCATTCCTTGATGTTCCTAGTCTGAGAAAATTAATCCTAATATTGTCGCGATGTCTGGTATCATGATGGTGTGTTTCACCCAGAGCCGCGAAATTATGCAAATTACGGTGCATGTACAGTAGGCAGTCATAAATGTATTGTGATGGTACTGTTAGAATCTGAAAATCACGATAAAACTGTTTGGGGTCATCTCGATATCCGACATGAGCCAGAACTCTCACTGCCCTCCGCTGCAAACCAAACACTCTAGAGGCATGAGCCGAATGTCCCCAGGCTAACAGAGCATAGCAAATGACGGAATGGACCAGAGCATGGTAGGCCATTAGAGCGACACTCAAATTGGTGGTCCTACACAGATTTCTAAGTACATATATTCCAGATGTAATTTTCTTGGAGATATGGTTTACATGGCACTCGAAAGTAAGTTTGGGGTCAAGCATGACTCCCAGAAATTTTATCTGAGTAGGATTACTGATCTCTTCATCTCGTCTTAAGGTAAAGGTTATATTCTCGGTTTTGGTTTGATTGAGAGAAAGCCCATTGGCAAGAAACCAGTCACCCACACTCTCGGCACAGTCGCTCGCTTCCTCACACAAAGCGTTGAACTCCCCCTTCGCCACCAAGAAGCTGGTATCATCCGCATACAGTGTCACCTCGCTGTGCTGCAGCGCAGATTTTATATCATTTATGTAGATTATGAAAAGCAAAGGTCCTAGTATGGAACCTTGGGGGACCCCATGTAGCATCACCCTACTCTCTGAGCTCTCACCATTGACACTTGTTATCTGTCGCCTATCTGTGAGATAGTTTTGTATGAGACTGCAAGCACACCCGGCAACACCATAATACTTCAGTTTGGCCACAAGAGTCCCATGCGAGACACAGTCGAAGGCTTTGGAGAGGTCGCAAAAGGTGGCTCCCACAAACTTGCCCTCCTCAAAGCCCCCGACTATGGCTTCGCACAGTTTGTTAACTGCCATCACTGTGGACCTTCCCCTTCGAAAACCAAATTGATCTGCAGACAGGAGATTGTTTGTTTCAAAGTATTCACATAGCTGGTTTTTAAGAAGCAATTCAAAAATTTTTGATATCACAGGAATAAGTGAAATTGGTCTATAGTTATTTACAGAGCAGCGATCTCCAGTCTTAAAAATTGGTACAGTTTTACTTATTTTGAAAGCATGAGGATAGGTGCAGTCATTAATACAGGCATTAAACAACCTTGTAAGAGGAGAGATCAGCACATCCTTCATAGATTTAATAAGGGTAATATTAAGGTCATAAATATCTTTTCTATGTTTATTCTTCAACCAGTCTATTGCATTCCTAACGTCAATATATGTCACCTGTCTAAAAGAGAAGATAAGGTTGGGATCCACAGTACCGGCAATATTTAGGTAAGTATCAAACGGAATAGCCGCCCGCGGCAGGGAATTAACTAACCTGTCCGCAATGTCAGCAAAGAAGTCGTTAAACTCATTTGGTTGAATATCTGGGACAATTGATTTAGATTTCTCTCTGCTAGCATTGATAACATCCCAAGATGCTTTTGCAGTGTTATCTGCATTCCTAATGTAATTTGAATTTGCAGACTTCTTTGCCTCCACAATTGCCCCCCTATAGATACGCCTTGATGCCCTCAACTCACTACGCAGCAGTGGACAGTAAGATTCCTGACACATATCATTCAGCACCTGTATTTCATGCCTCATCACCTGAAGCTGTGGGGTAAACCACTGTACCCCATCTGCCGAGGATTTTTCAGAGCGTCGCTGAACTTCAGGGAATGCAACACCTCTCATAGCTAAAAACTTATCAAAAAACTGATTACATTTATCATTTACAGAAATATCACAATTTAAAAACCCCCAGGTTTCCCCTTCAAGCATATTGTAAAAGAGAAATTTTCCTCGATTGGTTATGGGACGGCAAATACTATTTGTTTTTGGTTTGTATGGTTTTTCAATTAAAAAGTTGACATTCCAAAGAAACTCTATAGCAGAGTGATCTGACAATACAGGGTTAAAAACATTTGATTTAAAATTATTCAGGTAGCTAAAATTTAAAAACAGATTATCAATACAGTGATCTAACCTAGTGCTAGTAAAGATTTGCTGCGCAAAATCGTATGACCCGACAACATCCAAGAAACAATTTTTTTCATTATAATCCCTTTCAAAGTGTATGTTAAAATCGCCTGTAATAATGACATATTTTTTTAAACTAAATATATGATTTAAAACAACATTAATGACATCTACAAACACATTAAAATTTCCATTTGGCGGACGATAGACTACAATAATAATTATATCCAGTTTTAGAAATTCCAGAGCACAAATTTCACAATGTCTTTCAACTGAACAACTCATTATGTTCTCGAGTGGCTTTGTTTCCCATGTTTCATCAGCAAGAATAGCAGCTCCCCCATGTTTATTGGATGCTCTGCAAAAATACGCTCCAACTTTGAAACCCTCTATTTTCAAGAGCTTTATTTCATGTTCCAACATGCAATGTTCTGTAAAACAGAGAATGTTGTACCTGTTTTTATTGTCCTTTAGAAAAGCTTCTATTTCCCCAACCTTATTTCGAACTGACCATATGTTTATATAGAAAAGGCAGAAATTTGATTTGGGTTTATCGTTGTTTGAACTCAAGGCATTTGTGTTCTCGCTTTTAGCTGTTTGTACCCAGTTGGTGTCGCTCTCTATAAAAAACTACCCGCATTTTGTAAAAAGTCTTTATGTTTTGCAAATATGAACCGTTTTATACCTACTTGGAGACGCCAAAAATTTTGATCGTACAATTCATCTTTACGGTTCAGGGGCGCAGTCAAAACAAAGCATTTTAGGTTGTTTGCATTGCTGGGAAGCTCCTTGACCGTTATGTTTTCGTGTTCAAAACCTGGCTTTCCTTTCACATAATTTATTATCATTTCTTCAGTAGTTTGCCTCTTGATTCGATTGAGATAAAGCCAGGCTTTCCTATCCCCGCCTGCGAAACCATTTTGTTGACTTTCCGGTGAAATTTTTGCGTTTCCCAGACGTTTTTTTCTGTATTGTCTTTTCCTTTGTGTGCGCTGAAATTCAAAGCCGTCATCATTTATGTTTATCTTCTTCTTCTTCTTAACTGAATATTGGCTCTGCTCCACAAGGGGCAATTTGCCAGCACATTTGTTGGTATCCAGAGAGCTGTCTGGCTCTAAGCCATGCTCCGGACGCTGTACTTTCAAGGTCTTCGAGATTTTACTGCTGCTATCTTTATCTGGTTTATGGAATTTATTTTCTTTCCTCCTGTGAGTTGAGGTTGTAAACACATAAAAGGATGACACAACACAGGTGGGGAGGATGTTTTTTTTTTTTTTTTTTTTTTTTTTTTTTTCTAAAAAGGAAATTTTTTTGGGATATTTTTCATTTTTTATTTTTTTTTATTTTTTTTTTTTTTTTTTTTTATTTTTTTTTTTTTTTTTTTTTTTTTTTTTTTTTAAGAATAGTCTTTTGTTCATGATATTGAGTGATTGTGGATGAGTGTGTTGCTGTTTCAATGTTTTTGGTTCGTTCAAAATTTTTTGGAAGTGCTTACAAGTTTATTTTATTGTAATTGAGAAAGGAGACCAGACTTTTAATTGTGTTAGTGTTTAAATTTCTTAGTGCAGTAATCATTGAAAGAGGTGCCGGATGTCCGAACTCCATGATTTGCCAATACATGTCCACGTTTACTATTTTATTAATTGGGCATTCAAAGAAAATGTGATTTAAATCTTCGATCTGGCCGCATTCGCAATTTGGGGAGTCTTTTTTGCCTATTCTGTGCAGGTATTGGTTGGAAAGGAAGTGTCCGGTTCTCATTCTAGTTATTACAGTAATGTGTCGTCGATCTATGTAAGGGAATTTTTTAAACCATGTTGACCTAGGAAAGCTGTCCTGTACAAGGGCGTACCACTTGCCTTTTTGTTTGAGGGTGCTTTTCCAAGCCAACTCGTGCTCCTTCAAAATTTTTCCTTTGATGGAGGCCAAGATGTTATTTTTGTTTAGTGGAAGGTTTTTTGGAACCTGAAGTTTTCTTCCAATATAAGCCAACTTGTCAACTGTTTCATTGCCAGGGATTCCCGCGTGACTGGGAATCCATGCCAGTTTAATGTCATAGCCTGTTTCATATGTTGCAATCAATAACGCTTTGGCTCTGAGGGCCAGGCTACTCATATCCGGATTCATGAAGTTTTGATTGAGGATGTCTATTGCGCTTTTAGAGTCTGTGAATATGATTGCTTTTTTGATGTTTCTTTTGACTGTGAATATGATGGCTTCTTGTATGGCTACTATTTCAGCTGAGCAGATGTCGAACCCATCTGGCAGTCTGCAGCTGAAGTTATGTTTTAAGGAGGGACAGTGTATTCCAAAACCAGCTTCATGATCCTTTTTTGATCCGTCAGTATATATGAAAATATAATCTTTTCTAAACTTTTCTGTGTTGGCCATGAATTTAGTTTTTGCAGAAAGATCCCTTTTCCCAATATTGACGTTGATGGTGCGGATATTCCTTATTTGGGTTTCGTATTTTATATTGTAGCATGGCCAAATATCAATTTTTTCTATTTTGTTCCTGTAAGGGAAAAAGTAGTTAAAAGCTTGGACCAGGTAGGGTATGTCCTTTCTTCTCCAGTAATTTGCATTATTCATGTAATGGATTTTGATAGCTTTGATCAATGGGATGATGGGGTGTTGATGAATGTTAACTGATTTGGTGAAAAACTTAATTCCCAACCACAACTGCCTGAAATTGAACTCCATTTGATTGGATTCTGCTAAGAGTGCGTTTGTTGGAGTAGATTTGGTGCATCCAAGGACTATTCTCAGTGAGTTGTATTGAACGGTTTTGATTTTGTTAAAGTTTTTTTTGTTCAGGTTGAGGAGAAATGCCCCGTATTCTAAATGGGACATAACAATTGCGGAGTGTATGTTTAGCAGAGTCTGGGGGTCTGCCCCCCACCACACTTTGCCAAAGGTTTTCAAAATATTGATGCCTTTCCCGGCTTTTTGAGTGACATATTCGATGTGTTTATTCCAGTTAAGTTGACTATCTATTATCATACCCAAGTATTTAATGGAATCTGAAAAAGCTAAGTGTTGATGTTGAATAGTTATTGGAGGGAAAACCCCGTTCCTTTTGCCTTTGGTAAAGAGCATTGGCTCGCACTTTGTTGGGGATAATGTAAGTTCATTATTTGTGAGCCAAATATTTATTTTTTCTAGAGCTGCATTCATCTTGTTTATGAGAATGGGAATATTTTTTCCTTTTGTAAAAATGGCGATGTCATCTGCATATGCCATAGTGATTATTTCCCTGTCCAATACTTCAAAGATGTCCTTCATGTATATGTTGAATAGAATTGTGCTAAGTGGTGAGCCTTGAGGGAGTCCTTTGGATGCATGTACTGGTCCAATTATGTCGTTTTGGATGCTTCTGATGTAGAGGTGTCTATTATTTAATATTTTGAATATGGTGTTGCAGGTTTCTAGGGGAATATTGTAAGATATAAGTTTTTTGTAAAGTTTATGAACGTTAACTGCGTCAAATGCTGATTTGATGTCCAGGAATATGGCCACGACCGCCTCATTTTGTGCAAAAGCTAGATTGATGTAAGTGATGAGATATGCCAGGCTGTTGTGTACGCTGGATTTTTTCCTAAATCCAGTTTGGAACGGAGAAAATGCTTTTTTATTTTCCATCTGCCAGTCAATTCTATTTTTTAACATTATTTCCATAACTTTGAGATAGCAGGAAGCCAAGATTATAGGTCTGTAGCCTTCTACAAGGTCCGGGTTTTTTCCAGGTTTGTTTATTGGCAATACTAGGTATTCTTTCCAGGCAGCTGGGAGGTCTTTTCCACCCAGAATGCTGTTGTAAATGTTTAGAAGGGCTTCCTTTGCGTTGATGGGAAGATTTTTTATCATGGAGTAAGAGACTTCATCAATTCCAGGGGCCGAATCTTTTTTATTCCTTATGGCTGCATTAAGTTCATGTATATTAAATTTCTGTATTTTTGTAGTTCTTTTGATGTCGAATTCTGGGACTATGTCTGTGATTTCCATGTTATTTAGGATTTGCGTTCTTAGGGTGTTGTTTGGCGTTTTGACTTTTTTCGTTGAATATATTCCGGCGAATTTTCTGATTTTGTTCCAGATCTCCCTGACGTCAGAGTTTCTGTTTAGGGTCGCAGCGTAATTTAAAAATTTTTCTTTTTTTTTTCTTTTAAAAAATCTTCTACCCTTTGCAATGGTATGTTTCAGGTTAAGATAATTTTCCATGGAGGGCTGGCTATTGTATTGATTTAGAGCCATTTTTCTTTCTTCTATTTTGAGGCTGCATTCTTGATCCCACCAGGGGTTTCCTGTTCTGTTTCTAGTATTTTCCGGCGTTCTGGGAATATGTTGGTCTGCTGCCTTTTGCATTATGTCATTCAATGTATTGAAGTTAAGGTTTTGGTCTGTATTTTTTGTTGTTTTATAAATATCTAAATAATATGGAACCCATTTTGCTTTTGTGAACTGTCTTTTGGGTAGATATGTGATTTTAAAATCCGATTTTGAGAGTCTGGAATATTGGTTGAATCTGATGATTGTGGGTAAATGGTCACTGTAACCAGGTTCCTGAGTGACTGACCATGTGCAACGTAGTGCTGTTTGCAAGGTTGCAATGGAGAGGTCCACAGGACTTGGTCCCTCGTCGGGTGCTCTGATTCTTGTTGATGATCCGTCGTTCAAAACAGACCAGTAATATTCCGATAAAAATTCTACGATTTGTTTGCCATTGATATTGATCCTTGTGCTACCCCAATCTGGGTGGTGAGCATTAAAATCTGCCATGATAAGGGTTTCTCCTTCTAATTGGGAGGTTATGTCTTCAAGTATATTTTTCAAGTTAGGGATTTGATGAGGTGTATAGCATGTCATTATGTTCAAGTTATTAATTTTAATTATTAAGAGTTCCAGACTGTCATTTTGTATTTTAATCTCAGTGTAGATATAATTATTTTTTATACATATCGCTACTCCCCCATAACCGTCATAGCGGTCGTTTCTTAGAATATTATAATTTTTAATATGAAAAGGGGTTTCTGGTTTTAGCCAGGTCTCATTTAGGAGTATTATGTCTGGGTCGTGTTTCCATAAACAGCTGATTAGGTTGTCCCTATTGTGAGTTATACTTCTGGCATTCCATTGCAGGATTGTTAGCTTATGGGTGTAGGTCAACATGGTTTATTTTTATTTATTTTTTTTTTTAAATGACTTGTATGGTTAAAAATCTGAATCTTCGTAATCCATATTTGGATTACTTTCCATTATATGCTGAAGGATACTATACAATTCTATCTGGGTACTTTTATTTAGGTTAATGATAAAATCAAAAGTTTCATCTTTATTTAGTTTGTCTATGGATTTAAGTGCACTTTCTGGCTTTTTTTGTGATGAGGTTGTTGGACGGTTGAATTTTGTGTTGCTAGAGGTTGATGGGATTGAGGGGTCGAATTGAGAAGAATTTCCTTGGAAGTTTGAAGAAGTTCCTTGTAGGTTTGAAGAGGGTCTTTTGAAATTTGAAGGGATACTTTGGAGATTTGTGAATGTTCCTTGGGGATTTAATTGTGACCTGGAGTTCGGAAAAAATAACTGTTCGTTGTGGAGCCTATGGTCGTACCCTGGTTTTTCTAAAATTCTTTTTTTGGTAGGGTTTACTAGTGCGTGTTGGTAAGATCTTTTTGAGGATTGGTGGCTGTTTTGGGCAGCAAACCTTCGTTGGTTAATAGGGATTGAATTTTCGTTCTTATTTCTATTTTCGAACGGTTTAGGGAAATCTCTAGGGTCTAGATTAAAGTTGGTGGTTTGGTTATTTTTTGGAATTAGTAAGGCAGCCTCATAGTAGGAAATGTTTTCGAAAACCATTGTTTTTTTAATTTGTTCTTGTCTTTGGAATTCGGGACATTGTTTTGAATTAGATCGATGGGAATCGGATTTGCAGTGATGGCATTTTTCATCACAGTTTGTGTGGGGAATATTTTCTGAAGTAATAGGTTCTGCGCATTGAAAACACCTTTGTTTTCCTCTGCATAAGGTTCTCGTATGACCGTACAAAAAACAATTGTAACATTGTGTTACCCTAGGAATGTAGGGAGAAACTGGCAACTCTAATCCGTACAAATCAATATACCTTGGTAGTATTGTGCCATCAAAAGTAACCAATATTGAGTACGTGGGTACGTAATCAAAATTTTTTGAATTATCTTGTACAGAAGATGAATTGTTAATTGGGGATTTTTTATTCACTCGCCTATTTAGTCTGGTCACGTTTTTTATTTTGTAATTTTTAAAAGCGGAATTTACTCTGATATCATTTTTTAAAGTTTCAACATCAAGTTCGGTATCTACAGACCTAACAACCCCTTTACAGGAGGTATAGTTAAATGGAATTGAGACCCTAAGGCCTTTTTGTTTTATTAATTCATTATGTAAAAATTCATTGGCTGCCTCATGGCTTAGAAATTCGACACCTATTTTGTTTCTGCCTAGCGCTTTGATTTTTTTAATATCCTTCAGCTTTAAGTCAAAAATTTCTTTTGCTATCTTAATTTGTGAAAAATTTCCTATGTTTTGTTTATTAGATTCGACTGTAAGTAAAAAAGTCTGATCATTATTATTGTAAGCCCTTTCATATCTTGGACGATCTACATTGGAATTTTTATTGTTTAAATTGTTTATATTTAGTTGACCTTGGTCAATGGTATGTACAAAAGTGGAATTATTACTATTAATATGTGTTTCCTCTATATCAGGATCTAACGGCGGGGGGTCGTCCCCCCCTGTGACACTCATTGTTTAAGGAAAATTAATAAATGCTTTTGTTAAAATGAATTGAAGTGATTAGATGAAAAATGGGATGAAAAGTGTGAATGGTAATGTTAGTAGAACTCACCAATCCTCTTGAAGGGCAATTTTCACCAATTTTCACCGAGATTTCCGGGAACGTCCCGAGATCGAGCAGCTGCATACACCGAGGTTTCAACAGCAAGTGTTGATTTATGTTTATGTTTACGTTTTCGTCTCGGTTTTGAATGAGGTTAATGTCACCTTCTTCTTTCTGTCGTGGCCGTTGCGATGTTGCTGCTTGAACCGGCAGAGTACCAGCAGCCGCACAGGTTTTACTAGAAACAGCTTTGTGGGCTCGGCCTTGGTTTCTAGGTGAAGCGTCTAACTTCAGACAGGTGGCCGTGGCCCCTGTCATGAGTGAAGGTCGTGGTAGAGGAAATGTTTGTTTATGATTTTCTAGGTTACTTATTTTTCCAATCAATAAACCGTTGTTTTCTTTTAAAATATTATTCTTATCGGCCATCTCATTAAGCATTTTCTTGAGATATTCGATTTCCATACTCATTTTATCCTTTTCAATTGCAAACAACTTACTTTCGGTCTTGTCGTTATCCGCCAAATCTTCCGACGTGCAGCAAACAATTTTTGTTTCGTCGATTACTCTTTTTATTTTGCCCAACCGCTTAACACAACTATTGTGATATATTGCGAAACAGTTTATGCACACGCACACACTACAATTTTTTTTAACACAACATTGAAAACCCGTAGTTTTCCCATCTTTAGTACCGCTCTCAGATTCACAATCCGATTCGCCCGCCATCTTGGTACTTGTTCAGGTGCACTGCAACAGGTTACTTTATTTGCAGAATCTGCAACTCCAGCCTGAACTCCACAATTGGGGTGGAAACTTGTATAACACTTTTCACAATTCAGTGCAAAAACGACTTTCTTTTTGCAAAATCGGCAAGTTTTTTGAAATTTTTTTGACTCTTTCAAAACAATGTTGTTTACATCCGACATAACCAAACTTCGATTATAATATTGACTTAATACAATTTACCTCTGAGGTACAGAGATAGAAAGAGATCAATTTTGAGACAAGATGATGAGCATAGAGCACATATGCAAATCATATTCTGAAAGATATTTTTTGTTTAAATTTTAATGTTAAAAGTTTACATTCCAGAGTAAAACAAATTTTATAAATTACCTGCAATGATCACATCATCAAATTCATCTGAGTCAATTCTGGCATCCTGATTAGTTGTAGTAATGGTAATTTTTTTCTCCGGTGCATTATTAATAACTTTATCCAATTTCAACGTTTCATCTGGGTTCGTAGGATTTGAAAAGCATTTATCGATATTTACTGGTTGACTAGACGAAACTTCGGATGAAATGGAGGGTTTTTGTCCAGATTTATTTTTTAATTCAAGTGTGATTGGAGGCGTCTTGGTAATAAAATGCCCAGCAGATCTCTTTTGAGTGTTTTCAGTAGAAACTACAAATGAATTATTCGAAGTGGAAGCGTTATCATCTACAACTGGCCGAGAAATAGTTTTGGCTATAGAAATACCACTAGACCCTGGTTTCCCTTGATCAGTTTCAGCAATACCTAAATAAAACAGAAAAATATAATTTACTTTGTATTCATTTCGTGTCCTTGTTAAAAAAAAAACTATCTAGTTTTCGGCAACGTTTCGGACATTTATTTATCCTTTCTCAAGCTTCAGACTGTTGTCTCCGAAGTCCCAAGTCCAAACAGTTAAAAAAAGGGCACCTTTCATCATATTTTTTGTCATGTAAGATCTAAATTGAAAACAAAACGATTAATTTATTAATTACCGATTACCGACAAAAAAAAATAAGAAATTAAAAAAATCTACAAAAAATATGATGAAAGGTGCCTTTTTCCCAACTATTTAGACTTTAGACTCCAGAAACAACAGTCTGAAAGCTCCACTCCCTGACCTACTTACTCCATAACCTACCTCTGGCAACTACATCAATACTATCATCAACATTTTTGTCAGAAATCCAACGTTTCGTAAACACGGAACTAGGCATTTTCTTAGCAGAACTGGTAGATGCAACAGGTGATGTTTTTAGAATCGAGAATTTCTTTTTGGGCGAATTTTTGTCAAAGAGTATTCCTCTGATGTGATGTACTCTCGGTTTATCACGTTGCCATAGGGGGGTTGTATCGAATGGAGTTATGCTTGTATCTTCCAGGGGTTCTTCTTCAGTCTAATATAATATTTAATAAACTTATTGAAAACAATGTTGAATCAATCTTACCTCTCTGTAAACCAGAATAATATCAAACTCATTGTCAGGATGTTTCTCTTCATAATGCTCCCTACAAACATTTTCTTGATCGTCCTTAAAGGCACACCAAGAACATTTGTATTGCGCATCAATGTTATGTTTCTTGAGTATGTGAGTTAGTATCTCGTCCTTAGTGTAATATTTGGCTATGCATAGGCAACAACTCCAAGATTTGAACTTTGTTGTCAGTGCCACAGATTGTAGTGGAGAGGTGAATTCTGGTTCCAATTCCATACACCTAAGAAAATAACTTAAATACAATTTACTTCATGCTTTATCGAAATTATAAACTTCGAATACTAAACTGACCTCAAACTAATTTGAGGTAAACTGAATCTGCTTGGCTATACTACTATATTATTGAGAACACTTGTGTCAAAAAATATTGTATTTATACCTAATTAATTAGTTTCGTTTGCATAATATACTTTTTAATATATGTTTATCTAGGTAACTAGTGAAAATTAAAATGTTTCTAGTAAAACCTAGAAAAATTACTCAGTCTTTTAGTTTGAAGAACTCACCATAGCAGTCTAAATCATTATAGAAGAATATGTTGTACCATTGTACAACTATTGAAGCTTTTCGATGGCGAGAGCCAATATCTCGACTTTTTTATTTCTTACAAATATTGATAAATTTTATACTGTGTAACAAAATCAATAACAAATTTATATTCTCGATTCAAATTCATTATTCGTGGGAAAAGTTTTATTTTTATAGATAGTTGAAATGTGACCCTATGATGAAATTTACAAACATATGAAGTTCTGCGAAAGGCCTTATCTATTCGAGGGTAAAAAGCACTTGAAAGCCAAAAAAGTATCGAATTTTATAGCTTCAACATTATTATTGCTGTAATCCAAAATTGACAAATATGTAGGCAAAATTTATGTTTTCCGAGATAAACACCAAAACTTTAAACTAATCTGTCGACTGAACCAGATCCTATGTGGTTGTAATAATTTATTCAAAGTCAAGAATAAACTCTGACCCACGTTTTATAACGAATCCAGATGTCAGGTAATCGATAGCGTTGCACAGAATGATATATTATATCCGAAGCATATGTATGTGTGTGACGAAGCAATAATTACATGAGCTGGATTTTTAAGATGCAATAACCAATTGTATAATGATAATATAATTATCAAGAGTTATTACTATAGTCAAATACTTAGTTATAATTAAGATATAGGTAGATTAAGATTATTTTATTATTATATTAGTAGAGATTTTAGTTTATCATGTGTAGACCATTTCACACCCTTGATAATTAGGTTAGAATTTAGGAAACTTTTATTTTATACATTTAATTAGGTAATTAGAAAAGGGAAAGATTTTCAATTAAAAGGGAAAACAGTAAATGCTCAATTAATAATTTGACAACATGTAAGTAGCGAACTCTGTTGGAGAGCCATCAAACTGGATCACAGGGTTGAGTACTTTGAATAGAAAAGGTTGAATAAACTTAAGAACCAATGGGAACACGGCAAAAAACCAAAGGGTACTTTCAGCGAATCGCTGGAAGCTAAGAGGGTATGGAGATCCTCGATTCTCGCAAGTCCGGTACTGAGAGAAGCCAATGGGTTTCTTAAATGGTACCCAGAGGGTGGTTCCTTTCGCTTATTTAAGCAGATGTAGAGGCCACATAACTTCAGTTATCGTCAATTCGCCACTAGATTTTATCACGAGTAATCGCCGGAAAATTAAGTCGCAAAGTCTCAACGAGTTCTCGATCCGCTCCTCATCCGCTAGTTCATCTGCCGCCCGGTGTTTTAGTGAAAGCTCTCCAAAGAGGTGATAGTTATTTTTTTAATTTAAATTTCCAATAAAGTCTCAGATTTTAAATTAAATCTTTTAAATGGGAAATTATCCTCTTTTCTTTTAATTGTTTTTAATTTTTCTTCAATTGAAAATTGTTGATGGTCTATTAATTAAATAAGGTATTTTAATTTTTTTAATGTTTTACCTAACCTTTTTTTATCTAATTAAATAATTAGCTTTTCTTTTCACTCTTAAATAAATTAATTTTAATCTTTCAAAATTAGTCTTTTTTTTCTGATTTTAAAATTCCCATTAAAACACTGGTGGTGGTGTAGAAAGATCATACGTGCCGGTTTGTGCGGTTAGAGAAGGTGTTTCCAGCTTCAGCAGAAAAGTGGTAAGTGGTAACACCTTTCAATAACCACTCCAAGAGGAGAAGAAAAAAGACTTCGTTCAAATTGCCTCCAGTTCAGAAAACTGTTATATACTGCTAGGGTTGCCAGATACTTGAATTTGGAAAATGGGAAATCCTGTATAAAATTATATGAGATTGGATAATAATATATGAGAATATTTTATGTACTGCAAAATTCCCAAATCCGAAAAAGCTCCTAACTTGACAATTAGCTATGATTTTTAGTAGATTTTGGATTGTATTGCTGAACGACATTCTTTCAGGTAGTTAGATACTCCTCCTGATCCGTCAGTCTCAATTATTGACAAGTTTGGGACAACAAAAGAGTCTGGGGAGCAGACAGGCGAAGCTACGAAGGATGCCAAAGGATATTCCGCGTGTGGCTAAATTCACCAAAATGTTGCACCTATATTAATGGGTTCCAAAATCGCTTTGTTTTTTTTTTACTTTTATTTTTATTTTTTATCTATAGAAGCGGCAACATTAATTCGATGCCATGTTTGAATTTGAATATCCATTATCGACGAAGCTTAAAACGCAAATTAAGAATTGGTTTATTGTTTTGTTTACTTTTTGATGAAAATATATGAGAAATAGTCTCATATTAAAGATGCCAATATGAGATATGAGAAACAGGTAAAATATATGAGTCTCATATTAAAAATAGGAGGTCTGGCAACCCTATATACTGCATCAGGTCAAATTTACTTTTCAGCATAATTTACCACGAAATTTTAAGATGTAACAGAATTATTCACGCTACCAAAATATCAATACATTGTAGAAAGTGTGGTGAATCGGTGTGGTCAAATAATACTCTTCATGGTTCGGAATAGACTGATTTATTATATATGATAAAAAACATGATGGACACGAGTATAACAATCTATTATTATTGTTACAATAACGCATATGACCTAGATTTAGTTGCTATATCAATGAAATATATAAACCATATTTGGTGGCCTTACATCTTCCCCGTTCGAAAGAATGGATTTCATTTGGACATAATGAAATACATTCGTTTCAAACATACAACTTGTCCTATTTGTCGGGAAGCTGTACTGCTCCAAATTTGGATTTAGCCTAAACCTTTTATGAATGTTTATTTCTAAAGTAACATCTACAGTATTCAATATATTGCATAAAATTGTAAAATAACTATTTGGTACATACATATAAAAATATAAATTAATTAATATTACCTACTTAAATGTGTGGCGTGCTCCTTCGCCCTTAATGAAAATGATTGTGAAGCATTTCAACATTAATATTACAAATTATTGCTTCAAGCTAATATTGGCTTTACAGTATAATTATATATGGTTTTAAATAAAATAAAATAATATAAATAGATATGGTATCATGAAGTTATATAGAATTAAAGAATCACTTTTGGCAGTACTTCTGCACTCTATTTTTGTGCACTATAATTTCCTTTCCATTTTCACTTCTCACTTTACAATTTACACCATGTGAACTAATCAATCGAGTTTTGTTCGATTTTCATTATTAATCATAACAAAGTCACCTGGTTGCAAAACGAGATTTCGAGATGTTTTATCGTACTCAGTTTTTCGTTTCTTCTTTGATCTGATCAGAAAATCCCTAGCTCGCCTTAAAGAAAATTGAAACCTTTGGCGAACTTCCTGGTAAATAGCGTCAATGTTATAGACCGGATCAATTTTACTTGTCAGCTCGTCAGGAATTTCACGATTTTTTCCGAAAACAAGTTCAAAAGGCGTATAGTTATGCAAAACTCCCGGTGTGGTGTTAAAGCAAAATGAATAAATATTTAAGACAATTGTCCCAATCTGTCCATGTGTCATCAATGTACGATCTAAGGTATTCATTCAGCACTCTGTGAGTTCTCTCACAGCTGCCAATGCTCTGATGGTGATAAGCTGTTGAGAATTTATGGCTGATGTTTAGTAAACTAGACAACTTCTTCAAAACTTCATTTTTATATTCGGTTCCCATATCCGTTCGAATTTCTTTCATGGGGCCAAAAACCAAAATAAAGTTTTCCATGATAGCTCTAGCTACAGCTGACGCTTCCTTATTTGGAATTGGTACGACTACCAGATATTTGGTTAATTCGCACTGCATAGTTACGGCGTAAACGTTGTTTTTATCGCTTTTAGTAAATGGTCCAATCGTATCTATGCATACTATATCGAAAGCTTGCTGTGGCGTAGGTGTTATGACCATGGGTTCTTTATGGGTGATTTTGCTTTTATTTATCTGGCATTTCCGGCATTGTTTGACGTAGTTTGCAACATCACGTGACATGTTTTTCCATCGATATTTTGTTCTTAGTTTCTTCAAAAGTCTTTTTTGACCGCAATGACCCCCAAAAAGAGGATTATCGTGACATTTTTCTATAAGTTTGTATTTTTCGTCGTCATCATAAATTATTTTGGGGTCACAGTATAAAAATATTTTCAGGTTGTTTAAATAATCTTGTCCTACTAATTGAAAATCGTCTAACGAGCACGTGTTAAATATTCCATCATTTGTTTTTAATTTTAATTTTTGCAAATTGTTTTCACCAGCCATAATTTGAAGCTGAGACAATATTTTCCCTAAGGAAAAATTGTCATTGGTGAAACATTATGTTGTTTTCAGCGCTGAATTTCTCTTTCCCACATTTTTCCACAACAATCCTTAGATTATTTGGCTTAAAAATAAATTTTAATGAAGGAATCTTAATTAAATTATAATTATCATTTGTCAATATTATTCTGGAAACTTCATCAGTTGCTATTTGAGTATGGCTATTTGAGTTATCATTGGGTTCATCACGCAGGATTGGTTGTTGTTTTTTGGACATTGACCTAGTAATTGCTAAGATTTTGTGATTTTCTGACGTCATATTTTTGAGATCATCGATTGTAATTCTAGACAGTGCGTCAGCTACCACATTATCCTTTCCTTTTATACCTATACTGAATTTCGAAATCATATTCTTCCAAGTCTAACCTCATACGCATAAGTTTCGAAGATGGGTTTTTCATTGAAAATAGGTACACCAGAGGTCTATGATCTGATTTAACTAGAAATATGTTTGACCATCATACAAGTAAGGTCTAAAATGATTAATTCCCCAGTGTATTGCAGCTAATTCTTTTTCTATAACAGATTTATTAGATTTGCCTTTGGTAAAGCCTCTTGAAGCGTATGCTATTGGAAGATCTTGTCCATTTGAATTTTGAGGCTTCTTTTGACGCGTCCGTCGTAAGAATGAAGGGGTTTCTCAAAATCCGGATATTGTAAGATTTGTGGATCAATCAGCATCTGTTTTAATCTCTCGAATGACCTTTGACATTCGGCGGTCCACAAAAATTGTGTGTTTTTCTTTGTCAATTTTGTTAAGGGTTTTGTTATCTCTGCGAAATTTTTACTAAATCGACGATAATAGCTGCAAAAACTGGTACATCGCCTTACGTCATCGCCTGATTTTGGTGTAGGGTATTTGCGAACTACATCATATTTTGATTCGTCAGGTAAAATTCCGTCCGCTCGTATTAGATGACCTAAATAACAGCAGTTGTTTTAAAAAAACTTCCATTTGTTTGGGTTTAATTTTAAATTGAATTTTCGATATGTGTTAAATATATTTTTCAGGTTTTGAAGATGGTGACCTACCGAACATCCTATTACAATTATGTCATCCATATAAAGGAAAGCCTTTTCGGGTGTTATACCAGCAAAAGCGATGCTCATCATCCTCTGGAAACTGTTTGGGCTGACTTTAAGACCGAATGGAAGACGAGTAAAACGATAAGAAGCTGAATTAGTACTAAAGGTGGTAATATCCCGAGAGTTTTCTTCCAGAGGGATCTGATGAAATCCCGATCTTAAATCTAGCGTCGAGAACCACTTAGCTCTTCCCAATTGGTCTAAAATATCATCAATTCTTGCTATAGGAAATTTATCTGCGCAAAGTTTTTTGTTGATCTGTCTATAATCGATTACAAGACGCCATTTTTTCTCGCCATTAGTAGATTTTTTAGGTACGAGCAGTATTGGGCTACTATACTCTGATTGCGATGGCTCAATTATATTTTCATTTAACATTTTATTTACTTGAGTGTTGATTTCGCTTATTTGAGCATGTGGTGTTCTATAGTTTCTTTATATATGTTGGAGTTTCGTCTGTCAATCTTAGCTTTTGTTCATAGAAATTATTTGTTGTTAATTGATCTGTGTCTAGAGCGAAAATATCTGAAAACTCCTGACACAAGTGTATGACGTCATTCTTTACGAATTCTGGTATATCATTAGTATTTTGGACCACAGAATCTTGTTTTAGATTTTTCAGTGAGTTCAGTTCCCTTACAACTTCACATCTCGGTGGAATTATTAAGACATCGTCTTCTGGACTATTATATATTGGCAATGTAATGTCGTTTTCATCGGTTTTCATCGTCATTGTCCAATTACTATAGTTCAGCTGACATTGATACTTTCGAGATAAAGTCACGTCCTAAAATTCCATCTGCTGGTATAGGAAAGTCATCATTTACGATATGAAAAGTATGGTTAAAACTGTAGTTTTCTATAAAAATTTTTGTTCTATAGTGGTTCTAGTATAGCCTTCTGTCACACCTTTTATTTTGCTTACATTTGATCTATTAACCACCTGTTCCGGATCTATTTTAGTTCTTTTAAAAAGCGAAATATCGGCTCCAGTGTCAACAAGTAGTGTGATATTTTGGTAACCTGTCATTTCTGTTTGAATTGATACGAAATTTGACAGAGCTAGGTCCATATTAAATATTTTTAGGAATGCCCCAAAGGACCTTCTTGGAGTTCCCGAGGGTTTTCCTGATCGTTCCGTGTATCATATGCCCTTACAAAACGGTTTGGCGTCCTTTGGTAACTTGACCCTCTATTGTTATTACTCCTCGTTTGTCTGAATTGGCGCTCATTGTAGTTATTATGCTGATGAGAGGTTTGATTATAACGATTATTTGGGTGTCCGAATCTTTGATTAGTTTGACCTCTTCTGCGGAAATTATTCGTTGACCTTCCTCTGTAACCCTGCCTTTGAGTGTAGAACACTGATATGGCGCTGGTAGAGCTTTCAGCACTAACGTTTACAAATTTTGTTAGCGCGTCCTGCGTAGTTTGAAAATTTCCGGCTTCCATAACAATTTTTGTTTTTTCTGAGGTCGCATTTGTGGAAAGAGCTTTCACAGTTGCGTGGGTGGTGTAAGTCTCCGCAACCTGCTCTGGTACTCCTTCACAAATGTATGCTGTTTTTAACCTTTGAGATAGCTCCTCTACTTCAGTAGCATATTTTGTGTCATTATGACGCTGTTTCAAGTTGAGTAGCTTGACTGTTAGTGACTGAGAGCTTTCATGCTTTATGCCATTTTTTAGCCTTGCATGAATAAGATCAAGAGTGTCGCTATCGCCTACTAAACTTCTAGCCTTACCCGTCAGCCTGGTTTTGACATAAGCAACGGCATTACCTTCATGCGTCTCAACGTTTGCCCTAAGAAGCGTGAGTGCATCAAGAAATGACGTCAACTTATCTGCAGAACCATCAAACTCGTTTGGTACGATTTCGCTCGCAAAATTGAAAAATTCTAAAGTTGTCATAGGCATGGTGGCTGGAGAGTTAATTTCAGTTTTTAACTTCAAGTGCTCTTGTTGATTGTCAAGATCGTCGTCGTCGTTCGTTGCTAAATCAATTGTTAAAAGCTCGTCTATAATGTCAGGGTCAATTTGCTTCAGAATCGAGACAGGGATTTTATAGTCGACGCGAAGAACTTGGTACGATCTAACAACTCTATCTCTACAAGTAGTAAATAAATCTTTGACGGTTTTATGTTGGCTGTCATTCAAATTGTTATAAAAAGTTGCTACTGTTAAAGTAATATTATTATATAGTGTTAGTAAATTATCTCTTACTTGGCTTCTTACACTTTCTGATTGTTTTGTTGTTTTTAAAACTCTTTTTGATTCTTTAATAATTTCTTCTTTTAGGCTTGATAGCTTGGTTAAAACGTCCTCAAATGTTAATTTTACATTGGACATAAATAGAAATTAAGGTTTACTCATATAAATAATAACATATTAAACTTCTTTATAGTAACATTCATTAATGCGATTTTAAAATTCAACTATACCTACAAAAATTATAAAATAATCAATTTTAAATGTAAAACTGACCTACATAATATCTAAAACCTTTATTAAATGTGATAGTATTTAATATAAGTTAATGTCCCATATTATTGTTTCGCGAAATTAATACTGTAATTACGCTGTGAAAAACGGCCTTGGGAAAAATGTCTGTATCAGCGTTTCCCGTTTCCATGACACACAGGTACTTAGGTACATACCAAGAAAGTTCATTAACTCAATTTTTAATGGTGTATTATGTGTCGAAACCAAGCATCCAGATTAACACAACATTAATGTACATACCAAAGAATCAGCTATTTTGGTATACTTAGCTGGGTCCTAAACATCCTCTGCTCCCCCTTGGGTTCTTAGGGGTGATTTTGAGTACAATCTTCTGGTAATGTCCTTTTTTAAACTTCTCCGATACAACTTCCGAATGCTTATTATTGTGAGAATCAATACGCATACTGCAATTATGTGGAAAACGGCCCGAATGTCGTGCGGAACTTGTCATTCTCAACAATAAAGTTTGAGTTGACCACTCCCGAACTGGTCACGTCACTTTGTTTAGAGACCGATTTACCCATTTTTCGCGCTCTTTTCGTATTAATTAGCTACCGGCACCGTCGCTGCTACTATTTATTGAACTTTTCGAGCAAAGAAAAAAAAATTCTAACTTTGGGCACTGGCAGGATCGCCATGTAGAAAGTGTGGTGAATCGGTGTGGTCAAATAATACTCTTTATGGTTCGGAATAGACTGATTTATTATATTTGATAAACATGATGAACACGAGTATAACAATTTATTATTATTGTTACAATAACGCATATGACCTAGATTTAGTTGCTATGTCAATGAAATATATAAACCATATTTGGTGGCCTTACAACATAACATCTCAATTTTGTCACACCTGATCTTAAATCATGGGATGACATTAAAGATGCACTTAGATTGAAATATGGAGACCCATATTCTCGACAGAATTTGGTGCAGGAACTCATATTTACGTCTAAAACTAATCATAAAGAATCAATAACAGAATATCTGTGATTGAAATTTGCTGTAGGAGCACCCTACACAAAGAAAAAACGTCAATTTATTTAATAACCAAATAATCTTTAGATATTCCAATAATAATAATATTCGGAAAGAAATAATGAAACCATTTCGAAATAAAAAAAGAATAGTAAGTATTCTTTTTACCAAATAACCCTCATTAATTAGAACCATTAATATTACGAATATTGCAAACAATGTTTAATGCAAATTCATTTACACTAATATTTTCAATTCACTCGTAGAAGACATTACAGAAAAGGATAAGCAATTAGACAAAATCAAATTCAATCATGAAACGAAAACATCCTACAGAGGAATTGATGAAAACGTTTCAGCTCTAAAGAAAATATATTATTGATCAAACATGGAAAAAGATGTCCAAGCATACGTTAAGGTATGTGATTTTTGTAACAAAACAAAGTATGAAAGACATCCATACAAGATTGTTTTGAAACCAATAGCGATTAGAACGAAACCTTTATCATAAATAATCAAAAATTTCTAACAATCATTCACAGTTTCTCAAACTTTAGTCAAGCTTACCCAGTGCCATCTTTAGGCATGGGCCAGCTGGGCCCTGGCCCAGGGCCCCCTGTCATAGGGGGGCCCCGTCGTTAATTTTCATAAAAAAGTATTCAAATAATAAATGATAATATCAATAATATCAAATGAAATAATAATTATTTGAATATGAACTAGGTGCCTATATACCTATTAAATATTATTATTTAGTGAGGCAAAGGTTACTTATTTGTTCGTATATGTACCTACCCAGGGCCGCAACTAGAACCCTCGGCGCCCAAGGCAAGTCCAAATTTTGGCGCCCTTCCACCCTCCACATGTAAACAAAAACAAAATAAACTGCACTGGGTCTCCACGAGCCTTCCTAGCTCGTGCCAAAAAATGCGCACTAGGTGCATACATAATTTCACTGGATTTCAAATGGAAAATAAAAATTGATAATGTGCAGTCAAATGGAATGTAAAAATTGCAGTGAGTGCACCTCCGTGCAACAAATGGAAAACGCCATTATTTTATCGCAACCAGTTTTGGAACGAGTTCTCCAGACTGTCTAATAGGTAAACGAACTTTATGTGTCAATCCTGAAGTTCTTGCTAAAATCCAAAGACCGCTAGATCTGGTTCAGAAATGGTTCCGAACCGATTCTGGTTGATCCGCGAATCCAGAACCGTAACTAAAAGTTTCTGAACTTTGTGATCCGCGAACGCCATTACTTGAACTGCGCATGCGAAATAGTTTCGAACAGTTCAGAATCCTCACCGCGAACGAACCTATTGTAAAAGTAAAAGCTGTTTACGGAAACTATGATCGGGTTAAAAAACGCTAAGCTAGATTTCTACCTTCAAAAATAACAAGACTATAATCTAAGAGTTCAAAGAGCCTGCCAAATATTATTTAAGTTAGTCTTGTAGTGGATAGTGGCGCTAGTATCGATATGACGTCATCGCAATGCCAGTGTCGCACCACAGAATCGGTAACTCTCACCTTGGTTTATTATATTTCTCTATGTTAGGAAATGTATAGTACATTGTATCATTAGAACCCCCCTTTTTATTTGAAATTTTGCGGGTAGAGAGTGAACATACCAATAAAATGTGGGATTATTACCAATATTGAGCAATACTGGCATTGCAATGAATAAGTAGACTTATAGCATATCAGCAAAAAACTTGGTGCAACGACCCAAGTTTGAGGAATCAATAATTTCTTGCTGACAATAGGAAATCGACTTGGATCAATAGTTCGATTTTCCTAGTCAGTTGGGTCTTAAAGCTGAAGCAGATAACAAAGCTTGAGCCAGGTTATCGGGCGCGAAAAAAGTTAAAGTTATAACGTTACAGAAAGATGGATTTCCAGTGGTAAGTCATTTGTCTTTGTCAATTTGTAAACTCATCATTTTAAATCAATAAAATTATTCATGATACTTTCCCTTATTTTATTATTATTTATTTTATTTTGTGAGTAATAAATAGGCATTGTTATTTTACATTTGGTTTTCATTTTGGACCAGATCCCAAGTCCCAAGTCACGACAAAACAGGTTGTGACATTGTGGTGGAGGCGCCGTTGTAGTGGTAGTGCTTCCGAACATCGAAGCAGAAGTAGTTGTAGTAGTACTGCCAAACATTGGAGTTGCTGGGGTGTTTCCAAAACTGAAGTGGTACTGCCAAAAGTTGGAGGGACAGCAGGAGAACTAGTGGCACCAAAAACTGAAGCCGTGGTAGCTGGAGTGCCAAAAACTGAAGAAGTTGTATTGCCAAACGTTGGCGGGGAAATTGTCGTTGTGGTACCACTGCCGAAAACTGGAGCTGAAGCTACCGGTGCGGTACCAAAAACAGAGGTGGTATTGCCAAATGTTGCCGCACTAAATATAATAGGTAATAATTATAGAGGAAAAAGATTGTTGTTTCTAATGAGCTCTGAGTTTAAGAAAAATATTTCAGTCAATGTTTCTGAGCCTGAAAAACCAGCGACAGTTACAAAAGAGCAAACAGAAGTCCAATCATCCTTAACTTCAATTTTATCATCTCCAAAATCGAGTACAAATCACATAAACCTACTGAAAAACATGTACACTTTAATGAAACTACAGCAGCAGCACCATCGATCAATCAGCCCTCTTTGACACAAACCTCAGCTCATATAGTATCAGAATCTGTTAGTAAAGCTTCTATTATCCAGACAACACCTGTTGTTTCAACCACCCCAACCTTTTCTATAGATAAAACTGACACAAGTAAGCCTTCGTTTGGTTTAGGTAAACCTTTGGAAACTAGCCCTCAAAAACTTGGATGCTTCAAATTTGACCTTAACGCACCTGCCAGTACCACATCTCCTGCTACAAAAACTACTTTACCCTCTATAAGTTTTCCTGCTGTCACATCTGCAAATACATTGAATTTTAATAAGCCCTCAGAAAGTTCTGTAATAGTTTTTGGATCAAGTTCCAACACAACAACAGCTGCTTCAACCACTTCAAAAACGGAACCCACCTTTTCTTTTGAAAATTCATTGGCTAAATCTCCAGCGATTAATTTTGGTTCCAATGCTGCACTTAAAAAGACTCCTAGTTTCAACATTACAACCACTCCAAGCACAGTGCCATTTTTTGGTATCGCTAGCACAACTACTACTAGCACTACACCGATGATAAATTTTGGTGCGCCAGCAGCAACAACGACGACACCTTCGATAAATTTTGGTGGAACTTTTGGTGGACAGAGTACCGCATCAAATAAACCCAATACTTCCTCGCTCTCTATGTTTGGCTCCAATACTAGTACTGCCACTGTCACGCCTACATTTCACACAGAAAGCCCTAAGCAAATTAGTAGGGAAGGAGAACAAGGTAACCCCTTATGTGGATACCGGAACACGCTGGCTTTGAGGGCAACGAAATGGCGGATCTCCTTGCCAGAGGGGGAGCCGAAACCAAGTTTACAGGACCCTTTTCATCGAAACTCGACTTCAAACAGTTCAGACTTACCGCGAACGAAGCTATTATAGAAGTAAAAGCTGTTTACGGAAACTATGATCGGTTAACCCGATCGCCAGCAGACGTAGGTATTTTGTCTTTTTTCAATTGTATTCATTAAGGAAAGATAGAAAACATTCAGCTGCTGATCGGGTCAACCCGATTATAGTTTCCGTATACGGCTAAAGAGAAAAGAATCAAAAGAGATAATGCATGCAGCATGCAGAGGGCGCCCACGTCGCCCACAGTGCTCTTGCTCAGTTTGGTCGGATCAAAGCTCGACTCGAAGCTAATCTCTGGAAGGAATGTTGGGCGCTACGTCATCAATACTTGAATTTATCACAGACATTGCGATTTGCTGGTGCCATTTGCACGCGCATTGTGTTTGACATAATTTATATAATTACTATCGATATTCGTATTGTTGATGATTGACAAAGAGAGACGTAACAACCAAAATAAATTTATGTTACGACAAATGACGCGTAAAACCGTTGCATTTTTTTGGATTGTAAAATATGGATGGATTAAATTAGGCGCCTTCGGCGCCCCGGTACTCCGGCGCCCTAGGCGGGCGCCTAGTTCGCCACCCCCTAGTTGCGGCCCTGTACCTACCTAAAAATATGTGTTTCATTTTGTTATTTTTGATACGAAACAGGCTAAATATCTGATAGAGGGTGTAGAGCTGTGTGCACGTTGAGGAGTAATGAAGAATGAAAAAGTTTTGTATTTCGTGCAAAATTCTTTAATAAATATCAGTGCAAAGCGCTTTCGGCCGTGGCCATCATCAGTGCAACCTGAAAGTAAGGAAAAACACTTTCTGAAGATACTGGAAAATTTAATGAAAGTTTGGAAATTTTGGAAAATTTGAAAATTTTTTAAAATTTTTTGAAAATTATCTGAAATCTTAGAAAATTTAATCTATATCAATTTAAATTATTCAAAAGGAAGAAATTAATTACTAAAGAAAGTAAATTTACTCACTTCGTCAGGTTTGTACAAAGAGTCTTCTCGTTGAACATATAGGTGTAAAGGAACGAAACATCACATTACAAATTAAAATAACACATTAAAATATCGGAAGATCTTTGGTTTTTCCGCTGGTGCACTATGCAAAGGCTGTGTCCTCTCAAATTACAATCACATCGAAAGATGTTTTTTAAGTTTAAGTTAATATTTCTTTAAATTTGTGGAAGACCAACAAGTGATGAATGATGTGCAGCCATTTTGTGTATGGTTGCACGTTTTTGATTGTGGTTTCCCTTTAGAGTGACACATGACAAGTAAGTCAGTGTAGCTGACAAGAGCGGGAAGTTCGAAAAGTAAAAGTTTATAAGTCCCAAACCATTACCAACGTTTTAAAAACAATATTTGGAGATTTAAGATGTTTATAGTGTAAAAAACTTGTAGTGTAGATGACGAGCTAGTCCTCCACAATGTGTAGACTACCCTTATATCATCATAGAGTGCAAAAAGGATATATGAGATACAATTGAAATAATGAAAATTTTTGAGTAAATAATTGAATAAATTGACTTAGTTAAGATCATCTATTGGTTTTTTGATTTAATTTAAAAGACGTCTGTGTAAGGGGATGTAAGATCTATTAAGGTTCACCTGAGTGTTGAGACAAGAGAAGTTGTCCTGAAGTTCATTTCTGATTTCAATGTCCTCCATAAAATCCAAACGGTTGAAGTTTTTAGAGCGAATTTCGTGAAGAATTTTAGAATTTGACCTGGGGCTGAAATTATGCTTAGTTGTCCTAATGTGTTCACCAAAGGCAGATGCAGTGTAGTATAAACTAAACTGCAACTCCTGCAATTGCACTTACATTGGGCGAACTTGCAGACCTCTCAAGACTCGAATACAGGAACATCTTACAAAAACTACATCTGCCTTTGGTGAACACATTAGGACAACTAAGCATAATTTCAGCCCCAGGTCAAATTCTAAAATTCTTCACGAAATTCGCTCTAAAAACTTCAACCGTTTGGATTTTATGGAGGACATTGAAATCAGAAATGAACTTCAGGACAACTTCTCTTGTCTCAACACTCAGGTGAACCTTAATAGATCTTACATCCCCTTACACAGACGTCTTTTAAATTAAATCAAAAAACCAATAGATGATCTTAACTAAGTCAATTTATTCAATTATTTACTCAAAAATTTTCATTATTTCAATTGTATCTCATATATCCTTTTTGCACTCTATGATGATATAAGGGTAGTCTACACATTGTGGAGGACTAGCTCGTCATCTACACTACAAGTTTTTTACACTATAAACATCTTAAATCTCCAAATATTGTTTTTAAAACGTTGGTAATGGTTTGGAACTTATAAACTTTTACTTTTCGAACTTCCCGCTCTTGTCAGCTACACTGACTTACTTGTCATGTGTCACTCTAAAGGGAAACCACAATCAAAAACGTGCAACCATACACAAAATGGCTGCACATCATTCATCACTTGTTGGTCTTCCACAAATTTAAAGAAATATTAACTTAAACTTAAAAAACATCTTTCGATGTGATTGTAATTTGAGAGGACACAGCCTTTGCATAGTGCACCAGCGGAAAAACCAAAGATCTTCCGATATTTTAATGTGTTATTTTAATTTGTAATGTGATGTTTCGTTCCTTTACACCTATATGTTCAACGAGAAGACTCTGTGTACAAACCTGACGAAGTGAGTAAATTTACTTTCTTTAGTAATTAATTTCTTCCTTTTGAATAATTTAAATTGATATAGATTAAATTTTCTAAGATTTCAGATAATTTTCAAAAAATTTTAAAAAATTTTCAAATTTTCCAAAATTTCCAAACTTTCATTAAATTTTCCAGTATCTTCAGAAAGTGTTTTTCCTTACTTTCAGGTTGCACTGATGATGGCCACGGCCGAAAGCGCTTTGCACTGATATTTATTAAAGAATTTTGCACGAAATACAAAACTTTTTCATTCTTCATAAATATCTGATGCCACGTTTATTTTTTAAAAAATCGCTCGTAGACGTAATTTGATTTTCAAAGGGGGAAGTTTTCTGTAACCATTTCTAGCACTTCAACTTTATTCCCCTAGGCGGGATGGGACCAACCCTTACTATTTCAAATGGAACAAGGGGTCGAGTGATACCTCTTTTAAAAGAGCGTCCAATTCTCTTTCATTTGATGTCATTTGAAAGAAAGTTGAAAAGTCTTTTAAAACAGGTATCACTCGACCCCCTGTTCCATTTGGAATGGTAAGGGTTGTTCCCCCCCTCCTAGAGGGTTGAATTAATGCTGAAAATGTTATCAAACACTCACAAAATCATATTTCGTGGACGAGTAATTTTTTAAAAAATAAAATTGGCATCAGATATTTAGCCTGTTTCGTTTTAAATGGTATACCCTGTATACAGGTTGTCCACTTAGTGCGATATAGGACGATATCTCCTAACAAGGTGATGCAAGAAAAAAAAAATTAAATTACAAAGTTGTTTGATACTCTAATATGCATTAGTTAAAAATATTATATACAGGGTACTCCGTTTATGGAATATGCAACAGAACTTTCTTATTTTAAATGGAACACCTTGTATGTGATTGCATATTTGGATTCTACGTGAAATTCTGAGCAGATTTCATGTAATATACCCTAAACCTAGGTATCAAACAACTTTATAATTAAATTTTTTTTCTTGCATCACCCTGTAAGGAGATATCGTCCGATATCGCACTAAGTGGACACCCTGTATAAATAAATTCTGTTCCGAATAATTATTGTCGCCTTTCTTGACATTTTCAAAAATGGGGACAGGGGCCCCCAAATTTAAAAGTGCCTAGGGCCCCGAGATGGCTAGAGACGGCCCTGAGCTTACCCGATAACGATAAAAACTGCCGTGGAAATTACGTCACAATTATTAAAATACTTTAGTGACCAATGTGACCGCGGAATCCGTAAAAAGATAACCTCAGATAATGGAACATAGTTTAAAAACTCTATTATTACAGATTTATGTACACTGTATAAGATAATATAGAATTCCATTATGAAACTCCCAGAAACCCAAAAAGACTTCATTCGACATTGAGAAAAAATTATAACAAGTTTAAAATTACAGAATCCCTATAAAAATATAGTTGATTTAATGATAGTTGCTTTAAATTACGCAATTCCGGATCGAATCACCCAATAAATTGATGACAGATTATATTACAAACCTAGCGGAGTTTTTGCCACTATTAAATAATGAAATACAAAGTAAAATATTGTCAAAACAAAATAAATCGTTAGAAAAACGTAACATAAATCGAGAGAACCAGACTTACAAGAACCTATCTTTGTTAAACAGTTCAACAGAGATAAGATAAGCCCACGTTATGAGAATAAAACACAACCACACTTTAGTAAACAGAATGTAAAGCGACAGTATCATGTTTCAGATTAACCAGAATGAACCTCATTCATCCTTATCGGAACCGTCAAGCAGCATACATGATAACAACATTGGAAAATCTCGTACCTCCTATTTCCCTAGGAACTACCTATATAACTAGCCAACATAACACGGCATACTACCACATAAATATGACAATTATGCTGCGAATTATACATAAATTAACAAAAATTATTTATGATAGAACATAGTCTAGTCATTTTTCAAAATTGTTTCAAACAAATATTGAAACAAGTAAATCTCAAATGAAAATCATGAAACAAGCTGTCAAAAGTCTTAACAGTAAAAGAACTAAAAGAGGACTTCTAAATTTCATAGGAACAGCTCAAAAGTGGCTCTATGGCAAAAGATGGAGTAAGATACGATTCTTACATCCAAACCTTGAACGACCAACAAATACTTGAGAAAAATCTGAAAAACCAATCCCAAAAGTATTAAAACAGATCAGAAAAACGTTTCATGACCAATTTTTAACCAACGAGACCAATCAAAAAATAATAATTAATAGAATACAAAACATTTCCATTGATAACCAAAATCCACATGCAATGTTAGATTTGAATTTAATATTAAATAATATCAATATGGAAAGTGCCAAAATTTGATCATATACAACTGGCAATAAACTTCGCACAGTTAGGAGTTATGCACTATACAATCTTACAATATAATAAGTAAAATCAAATATTGGCCAACATTCCAGAAAAACAACACATTCCATTCGTTAATATACCAATTAAATATTACGAAACAATGATTTGTGGCGACCCTAAAATTTTCGAGGTGCTTAAATCCCAGAAAATATAACTAAACTCAATTCGTAGAAGCATGTTTGTAGTCATTTTAATCAGAAAAGTACCTACGTCAGTTGCAAGATAATTTAATCTCAACTTATTAATTTAATAATATTAAATCTCCTAGCAATCCAGCATCTAATTCTGTATAAAAATAGTATAAATGAAAAATGACGAAATTTCTAAGCTCAACTCAAATTATATAACAATTTTTTTTACCAACGCAAGCGATAAGCGACCGGATGTCAAAGTTCAATGTTCCCAATTAATTGACTCTTGCGACATTCTGATAAAAAAAAAGTCAATAAAAAATTATAAGATTAGGAAGCGTTCAACCGGAAATCACTTTACACATGTGATTTAATTGCGTCATAACTGATAAACTAAAACACCGGTGTTTTTGCAAGATGTTGCATCATTTCCTAAGTAAAAACAACAATGTCGTTTATCACTCGATAAACGAGGTTAAATAAGCGGATTGGTTCGAGACATGCTAAATGACCGCCCACGTAACAGATTTTTGGTGGGAATTGAGTACTATTTAAGCAGGTTACAATCAGAAAGAGAGAGATAACATCCAGCAGTTGATTTGATAGTAAGATTTTAAGAATCACGAAAATTGGCAGTGAGTGAGTCTCCACCAAAAAGTTTTTTTTTATCTTCGTTTTGCCTCGGGCAAAAAGCTAGGTTTTCCTTTGTTTGTGCGTGCTAAGTAACTGAAAGTAATTTTGATCGTTTGTGTATATAAGGACAGATTGTAAGTACAGTGCAAGCTTGTTCTATTATTTTCAGGCCTAGCCAGAGTAATTAGTTTCAACTGTAATTCGTATTCACTTAATTTAATAAATTGTTTTTTAAAAGTTAAGTTTCTGATATGAATTCATAATTGTGTGGTCTTACCACAATCTATTTAAACATGTTCATGTAATTCCTCGAAAATAAGTGAATCATACCTTACTGGAACAACCTCAACAGCGAAATTCGAATGCCCATCCAAAATGTGCTTCTGGACTTTGTGCTTCAAATAGTGTACAAAACTACAGTATTTGCATTTGTATAAATACAATCCATGCAACTTAATATGCGTGATCACGTTCTTCACGTCACTAGAATCTATAGCGACCTTGCAATGGGCACACGTGAAGTTAGCTTCATTCTTATGGAAATCCATAATATGTTGTTTCAAGTTATTCTCTTTAGGGCATAGATATGAGCATCCTTGAGCAGAACATACGAATCGGCGATGACTTGGTACAAATTCAGGGTACTTGTCCTTGTTTTGGTCTTTTTCTAAGTAAAAAAGTAAACTTAATTACAGATAAAACTTACTAATAACCTACTTACTTTTTACAACAGGAGATCCTCCCATTCTTCCGGTAGGAAAAGAACTAGCTGCCAAATTCCACATTTTATCAAACAGTTTTTTATTTTTCTCAAGACAAGGTGCTGGATTTACTGGGGCAGTATCAGGAACAACTTCCTCGTTTAAATGCATTTGAAGATGCCTTTTAATATTTATCTAACAAAAAATTATTAAAAATGATTTGACATGATTTTCGTTATTTTTTCTATTTATTCATGCAGTTAGTTGCCAAGCCAATTGATGAAAATCTTAAACCATATCGAATATAAAAACTTGCAACAAAGAATAAATAGAGAAATGGGCAAAAATGGTGTCGAAAAACTGATGTCTAAATTCGAAGACATTAATGCAAGGTTACATAAATATTATTCCTGGTAATGGTAAAACGTCTTATTTGAACTTACCCTAACTTTTGTCTGATAGTTACACTCTCCACATTTAAGATTAGTGTTAAATATCTGCCGATCGGGTATTGAATCAATTTCATCCGGTTTATAAGTAACACTAACAACAGATAATTCAGGAGTATGATGAGTAGCTACTTCTGTTTCTTTTCTAGGTATAAACATAAATTCGTTTGGCGATATTGTAGAAGTTTGAAGTAAGACTTTGCCAGTAGGCCCTGGGTGTTTTGAAATTGATGCCGCAGAAGCTGTAGAAGTCTGGCCGAGAGACGCAGTAGATGTTCCTAATGGTATTTTCGACTGGGATACCCTAGAATTGTTAGATAATAATGAAACTTCGTCGTTTGTAGTGGTAGATGCAGCTGATATTGGAAGATTTGGATTGCTCAAAACTGACTGGCTATTTTTCTGTGAGATCGGTGAAAACAGGGTATTAGATGGCGACGTTATAGGTGGAGTCAAGGCCATAGTTGATTCTTCAGAGGTATCGCTTGAATCGGACTCAATTATCCTGATTTCTTTACATTGAGATCGCTTTATTATTATAGACAATAGAGTAGGAGGAAATTTTCTGATGTAGCCAAGGTATCGGTAAGCTTCATCTGCATATCCTACTTCTTTATGCTGAAAAAGATAAATGTTTTTTTTTTAAAGGAAATTTATGTATTTTACGATATTGATCAATAAATTATTTTCCTATCTACCTATCTTTCTTATTTTGAAAAACATATGCTGTCCTGGTATAAATTTTGATTCTAGAACTAGAGATGCCAACATAATCATGGCAGACATGATTGAACTCTTCAATATAATAAGGGATAAAGTAGTCTTAGGCCGGAGTTACCCAATTCCTTAATTCTTAATATTTGTCCTTAATTCTTAATTCTTAAAAAGTTCAATTTATTTAACATTGAGGTTTTTAACGATTAAGAATTAAGAACAAAAATTAGGAATTAAGGAATTGGATAACCCCGGCCTTAATCACACAATCTAGTAGAGATTATATCAGTATACCAAAATGGGAGCTACAAGCCTATTTCAGTCTTAACCACGTTTTCAAAATTAGTTGAAAAATGCATTAAAATAAGACTTATTGAATTTATAGAAAAAAAAATTAAATTTGATCAACACCAATCTCCTTCGATTTAAATAGGAATAGACACGTAACAGTAATCTATGTGGATTTAAAAAAAAAAACATTCAACACTGTTGGTGCTAAACTTCACAAAATGGGAATGCAGGATTCCGCTTATAATCTGCTTGAATCATATGACATACGACAGACGACCTGAGAGTACCACTAAGAACATGATAGGTCCCTTAGAATACTTAATACTGTAGATAGGTACGCAAATTATATTACCTCTGTTCCAACCGACATGGAGCACCGTTCTAGAACGGTAATTTCCAGTCGATCAATTCATTTGTCAATTAGGATAAACGTTCAACTTATTGAGAAATAGGTGGGTAACTGGAAATTACCGTTCTAGAACGGTTCTCATGTCGGTTGGAACATCGTCAAACTCCTAGTTATGTTAATTAGATCATTTGTTTATTTAAACTTAAAATGTAAACGCATGATGCAAAATCCTTTTCTATGCAGGTGTTGTTTATCCAGAAACTGCTTATAGTTGGGAATCTGACGCCTCCTAGGAAGCATTTTAAAGATGCTCTATACAAGTCGCGAACATCCACCTAAAAAACATGAAATCCTATGTAAAATGACCTGCCGGATTTGAATTTCTTGTTCGCCCTTTGATCCGGAATAGGGAATTTTAATGAGAAATAAATATGGCTTATTTTGTTTTTATGGTGCACTTTTTTCTGTAAAATATTGAATATGAGCAGTTTTGCGTTAAATTTATCGATATTGTAGTCATACGGCAATTATTAGTTTTAAATTGAAAAGTTTCGCGCGGAAAAGTTACGTTTAACATGGCCGCTTCCAGTGACGTCAACTGTTCGTAAATTAAGGTTAAGGGTAGTTTACACTGATCGTGAATCCACGGTCCACGTTTTCGTGGTCCACTCTTGAGTCGTAGAACGATTAGTCCACAATCAGCTCACATCTCGCCACGACTGATATTGAACCACCATAAATGAGTCTAGTATAGAGGGAAGATTGTAAGACTGTGCTTTTGTAAATCATTTATCAACCCAACCATGATGAAGGATTTAACACAAGAAATGTCATAATACGGCACTAAATACGGAAACACCACGTAATAACTGCTTTCAACAGGGGCGCCGACTACGTGGGTTCTCGGGGGCTCGAGCACCCACGAGACGTAAACAGTGGGTGCGAAGCACCCACGAGCATATTAGACATAAAAACTGATAATCCTCTCTAGTTCCTGGAAAACTGGTTAATTTTGTACCTCGGGTTCCTGAAATCTGGTTAACCAAATGTCAAAATAGTTACCGGCCATCGGATGTCGGTTCTGTTGTTTTCATCCATAGAGGTTTCATCAAGGTTTTATCTGTAACTTCTGTCAATTATGGTTTATTTCCATATTTGCGTTTCCCAAAGTAACCGGAATTTTCAGTAAACATCTGTTGACCGATTCGGTTACTTTAGCTCTGTTCCACCAGACATGAAAACCTTTCTAGAACGGTAATTTCCAGTCGATCAATCCATTTGTCAATTAGGATAAACGTTCAACTTATTGAAAAATAGGTGGGCAACTGGAAATTATTGGTTCTGGAACGGTTCTCATGTCTGTTGGAACAGAGCTAATGGTTAACGTTTGGTTATATTTGGACCATATTCTTACAGTCGATTCAGTACTGCACAAGAGTACAGTAAAATCAGCACAGTAAATCCAGTACTGGCAGTTAATATCGGAACATGGTGGCACTTTGTTTAGAAGAAGAAGAAGACGAAGAAAATCAGAAATGTTTTATGGAAAACAGCGTAAAACGCAGATTTTCGGTACATGCTGCTTGGAAAAGAATATCTGCAGGAGAGTTTTTCACACTTTACAGTAGAGTTTTTTCACAGCTATCAGACCAATACCCACCTCTACCACGTAAAAAACCCCCCTCCAGCACAGCCATCATACCACTACCCACCTCCACTGTACCCCCTTCCGTGAAGCTCTCCATTAATCTATTTTCAAAAGGCTCTTACCCTGAGATGGCACTTTATTATATCCCTTCACTTTCTTGAAAACTAAAGAATATTTAACCAATTCTTCCATTTGTATTCGAATTCGTCAATTTTGGGGTTGGCCTGGGTCAAATCCCCAAAATTTCAGATCAAGAGCGCCGCCGATCTAGAGATTTTCCCACGTTACGAAAAACTTCCCAGGCTCAAGTGCCCCCGACTATCAGACCAATACCCACCCCTACTACGTAAGTGGTCCACCAGATTCACAAGCAAAATGTTATTATTGCAATAAAATTATTCTCATGGAGTTTAGAACACTATTGACGAATACAAATTGCAGGAATAGTTGAAATATTCTTTAGTTTTCAACAAAGTGAAGGGATATGGAAAGAGGTACCTCTTCAGAGTAGAAGCTTTTTGACGTAGTGGAGGTGGGTATTGCTCTGATAGCTGTGAGGTGAGTATTGGTCATAAACAGGTGCATTAATTTTATTGCAATAATAAATATTTTGCTTGTGAATCTGCTAGTCTGATAGCTGGGGGCACTTGAGCCTAGGAAGTTTTCGATACCGTGGGAAAATCTCTAGATCGGCGGCGCCTTTTGAAAATAGATTAATGGAGGGCTATGATGGCTATGCTGGAGAGGGGCTTTTACGTGGTAGAAGTGGGTATTGTTCTGATAGCTGTGAAAACACTCTACTCTTTACCCTTATAGCCTTCCTTTTTTTCCAATTTCAACAGGCACTGCAAAAAAACTTACGCAAGCACCAAACAACACTAGTTCCCGTAGCTGGAAAACGAATATGGAAAGGTGTGAACTACGTTGTTTCAAATGTATTACCATTCCCTTCTTAGACACTCGTCCGAATGTAAATTAAATAATGCTGGTAAACGTTTTTGGGCGTGGCTTCTGGAGAAGTTTTTTCGCCACCGGCCGGCGGGCTGTTAACCCCCCCTCATAAATGCCGGTGCATGAACATCAGCACCCACGAGGTTTTCTGAAACCCGGCGCCCCTGGCTTTCAATGCAGTCGAAGATTCGAGCTCAGCGATTCTTTCTGACAGTTTGCAAAGTGTTAGAGGCTCTTGTGAGAACAGACCTTAACGTTGTGTTTACAGACAGTTGATATTTGAAAACATAAGCAATAAGAAAAAAAATAATTTGAAAAATATGATTGTTCCCTTTGGGAATGTTTTCCCATTATGTGAAATGGATTCCAAGATATTCGGATAAAATCAGACCTCATCATTTCCTATGTCACAAGAAGCACTATCGACTGTCAAAGCTTTGAAAGAAGATATTTCAAAAGCTGTTGTCACTGCCATTGATGAAAATCTCACATTCACAGTAGAAACAGACGCATCAGACTATGCCATTGGAAGTTGCTTATCACAAAATGGAGCTCCTATAGCATTTTTCTCAAGGATACTGTTGGAAAGCAAGAAACGTCATTCGTCAGTCGAAAAGGAAGCCTATGCTATAGTTGAATCGCTTCAGAAATGGAGACATTTTATTGGACGACCTTTTCGACTAATAACAAATCAACGCTCTGTTTTTTTTATGTTTGATGATATAGTGTAGGCAAGTTAGATGTTGAACCTGAAAAAATTCTATACAAGCATTTCTTAGCAAAAATATACGAGGAGTAACGTTCTAAACAACATACTAATGGCGCTTCCGATTGGTAGATTCAGTGCGCACCGAGTGTATTTGCATCCTTTTAATCGACCTGTAGAAGAAAAAGACAGAAATAGAAAAAATTGCACTAGTTCCGCACTAAATCTACCAATCGGAAACGCCATAAAAGTCCCATGGATTATGTCTCTGGCAAGTTGAAAAAAACGGCCGCCATTTTGTTTTTTACATTTTATTGGAAATATCTCAAAAACTATCAGGTTTATGAGGAAAAGTGTAGGGATATTTTTTACTTAAAATGCAAATTTACATTTGTTGGGATGTATCAGCATCATGTATTTAAATAATTACTGACTTTTTCCAGTTTCACAAAAGAATATAGGTACCTACTACGTTCAATTATAAGTAATATCATCATCATCATTTTCATATACGATGCACGAATTCCAGCAAATCATTCCTAAGCATTGACTTATTTTGCAGAACATTTTAATTCAAGTTTTCTGCAGGAGCATGCCTTGTTGCATGTCCCTTCCTTGCAATTACAGAATACCATTTTTAGTATATCAGAGGGGGCAATTTCTGTTGTTACGGATGTAGGCGCAAGATGTTCATCTCTATCTCGTTCCCATCCATAGAATAACGGATCTAACATATATCCCATCCACTCTTGAATCTTAAAATTACATACTATATCTAATGTAGGTTTCCATAACTTATCCTCGAAATAAGCTTACGGTGCATACCTGAGTAATTGCACTGTTCTACTTTTTTAAAGATTCCAATAAGTTACAATAACAGGCCCCAGGCCACTGGCGCCGAGTACATGGGGGCATTGGGGCAGGCAGGTGCTTCCATAAGTAACCTCTCATGGATGGTCGGAGCTCTCGTGGGTATCATGTAATTCAAATTTACACAACTTTGTATAAGAATTATACAAGTGGTATTAGTCTTAGATTAGGAAGGTATTAGTATTCTGTCCTTTTGTTATTTGTGTTCAGTTCTATACTCTATTACTTTATTTTGCTAATGTTGCTATTTTCCATCTCCATCTCTATTCTTTGATAATAATCGGGACATGAGGCATTTTAGGACATAAAAGTACCAGGGTAACCTTAAATTGTATAATTATTCTACTTTTCCGCATACTAGTGCGAAAAAGTGATATTTTTCTGGCCTGAAATGCGTGCAGAAAGAAGCACTTTTCGCACGCTTGTAGAGAAAAATAGAAAAATATACAGGTCTGGCAAGCCAGCATCTTACAGGCCAATTTTAATGCAATAGAATGAAATGTATAGGAAGAGTCCAAGGTTAAATAGAGAACGAAAACGATTTCCCCTGTTCCACCTCCAGCATGCAGCGCTTGGAACGCTGGAGGTGGAACAAGGGAAATCGTTTCCGTTCTCTATTCAACCTTAGACTTATTCTAGACGTTTCATTCTATTGCATTTAAATTGGCATGTAAGATGTTCACTTGCCAGACCGGTATACACTATGAAAAAATTTAATAATGTTGCTGATTTCTGAAAATTTTTTGAGTTGATCCGTTCGCTTGCATTTAATATCTGTGAATACTTTGCCTATATTTTTTGTTAGTACTGTTCTTCCAATTTTATCTGCTAAATCGCAGTTTATATCGGATTTAGCTATTCGTCCAGAGAAAACTGACATGAACTCCTAACTCCTTGCATTTATAAGGGTTGTATTTTGTCACGTTGCTGGCGTGAGCGACTCAATTCTATATGCTGTTCTGAAGTCACAGACTTACATTACAAAAGCTTTTGTAACAGGCATACAAACTGACAAACCAGCAATCCATCTGGCCATATAGAGAAATATAATAAACCAAGGTGAGAATTACCGATTCTGTGGTGCGACACTGGCATCGCGATGACGTCATATCGATACTAGCGCCCCTATCCACTACAAGATAAACTTAAATAATATTTGGCGGGCTTCTTGAATTTTTAAATTAAAGTTTTATTATTTTTCTAGCCCAGCGTTTTTCCGCAGTCGACAGAAAAAAAAAAATGCGGAGAAACGCTGGCCGGGAAACAAAAATAAAAAATGTTCAGGAAGTAATCTATATATTTTGATCTTTGACATTTAACAAAGAATAAAAAAAATTAAATTATACATAAATATAACTTTGTGACTAATAAAATGCAAAAAAATTACAACAAAAAGTGGGTTAATATTTAAATATCATTCTTTATGCATGAACTTAACGATTTTCACATTCTAAATCTTACCAGAATCATGTATTTTTAATAAACTAGTCAATTTTAGGTTCACTTATTTCTGTCAGTTTTGAAAAATGAAAATGTCAATTTATAGGTTAGAAATCGCAATGTAATAAATAAAAAACCCTATGTCCTCTCACTCCTCTCTTCCTTTATTATGACATCTCTTAAAAAGAGACAGATATAAGAATGCAAGGCGATGTCAGAATTGTCAGAAAGTTCCAAGCTATACTAGCGCCACCATGGGCTACAAGAAATACGTTGCCACTTGGCGCATATGAATCGGTAACTCTTACCTGGGTTTATTATATTTCTCTATGCATCTGGCCAAAGACGAATTAGTAAATCCGCGTCCATGAGTTAGGCCACTAGTTGTTTTGATTGACCTCATCAAATTCTGCTCGATCACCATGTCGGCCCAAGTACCGGACCAAAAGTTGTTGGTTCTTCTTACAAGTGAACATTCCTTCATCAACAAATTTTTCATAGTTTTCACGACTCATACCTATTATGAAGTTTCTGAATCTGTTGTAGATAAAGGTGGGTACTTTAGGAATAATTATTATGACCTGTTGCGTAAAATATTGGGATCATCAATTTTAAACAGTAATTGTGAAGTTGCCTGATCTTCCTGCTCTAATAAACTGCAGCAGCCGGTCGAGACGATCCTAATGGGTGTGTTTGTTTATTTGCACCAAAGTTACACCAAGCTGCACCAGGTGCAGCAAAAAATCAGTCTGTCTCTGTCAGACTAACAAAAATATAAGGATTAAAATACATTTGGAGTAGAAAGTGCCATATTGGTGCAAATAAACAAACAAAGCTATTGGCGACCACTTTTTTGCCATTGTCAGAATCTACGGGACTTTTAGTATGTCATCTAGGGCCACATTATCTGTATGTTCCCACTCATAAACATTTGTAGGTATATAATTTTTTCAGAAGTTGGACCTAAATTCCGATAACTTGACTACACTAATAAGCATACAGGAAAAATAAAAAATGATAAAATACAACGATGGCGGTTAGAATTGGCCTGTTACAAATATGACATTGTATATAGATCAGGAAGAGAATCATAGTGGCTGATGCTTTATCAAGGGTTTGTGCCATTATAAATACTAAAGAAGAACAACAGAAACTGTTAAATTTCCACTAGAGTCTATGTCATCCAGGTGTCACGAAAATGATTCAATGGGTTCGTAGCAAAAATCTACCGTATTCAGCTGAGGATATTAGAAAAATGATTGCCAACTGTTCAGTCTGTTTACAAGTAAAGTCTCGATTTTTCAAAAATAAGGAAACAATAATAAAAGCAGCAGTTCCATTTGAGAGATTATCCATGGATTTTAAAGGACCATTACCAAGTTCAACAAACAATAAATTCATACTCACTATAATCGATGAATACTCCTTTTGCTTTTCCCTGCCCTGATGTTTCAGTAGTTTCCGTTAAGAAGCACTTGACAAGTATTTTTCAATTATTTGGAATGCCAAATTTTATACACTCAGATCATGGATCTGCTTTCATGTCTTCAGAACTGAAAAACTTTTTCAAGAGCGAGGAATAGCTACCAGTAGAACTACCAGTTACAATCCAGAAGGAAATGGGCAAATAGAGAGAGAATGGTACGATTTGGAGAACAGTTCAATTAGCGCTGAAATCGCAAAACTTGAATGTATCCAGATGGGAATCTGTTCTGGATGAATCATTACATTGCATCAGATTCTCCTCTGCACCGCAACGAATGTCACTCCACACACATGAAAGAATGTTTCGTCATAATAGAAAATCTACTACGGGCGACTCATTGCCATTTTGGCTGACTTCTCCGGGATAAATTTTGATGAAGAAGCATATTCGCACAAGCAAATATGACCCTTTAGTTGAGGAAGTTGAGCTGATAGAATAAAATCCGCATTATTCGTTTGTCAGACTGAAAAATGGGAAAAAAATATCTGTTTCAAATAAGCATTTATCACCGAATAGTCGAAAACTTTTATCATTTGATATGTTATTGTCATCTATGATTGTCATTGCATTCAATTGCATTAGGGCGAGTTCTCATGAGCGTAAGTTGACATTTCTAGCGTAATCTCGTGATAATATGGTGTAATTTGATTGGTAAAATCTCCAGCATGGCAGATATTTTACCAATAAAATCCAACCATTTTATCATGTGATTACGCCAGAAATGTCAACTTACGCTCATGAGAACTCGCCCTTAATCAGTTTGTTATGTCAAGTTCTTTGTCTAATAAAGCCAATATTTTGGTATAATTCAGAAGTTCTATCTATTCATTACAGTATGCTGCTTTGTTTTCGAGATACAATTTAAAAACCATCTTAGACGAGCCACGAACGTCACTGACATCAGTGACATCCATAAATTTAAAAAAAAAAATTACAGAATTACCTGAAATTTTACCAACCTATTTGTTGCTTAAATATAAACAAAAAAAAAATGAAAACATTTTTTTTCTAAAACGCAGGCATTTGGCTTATTATTACAAAGTTCAACACCCTGTATCTGGAAAGCGAAGCATTTCCGGACACATGTTTATTAAAAAAAAAGCCTAATTATTACGGGATCTACCATCCCTAGAAGTTTGTAACAAACTTTTCGTGACACCCTGTATAAAAAGGTAGGTAATAATAAATAAAATAAAAACTTACCTTCGGCAAAGAAGATTCATTCTTTCTAACTAAAATATTGGGCATCATATTGGGATGCACTTCAGCAAAGTGGCTGTACATCCTATAAATGTCTTCACTATTCACTTTACAATTGCTACACTGATAAATGCCAACCTTGTGGACCAGTGCCCAATGGTTAAGCATCGCGGAGGGGTCCAACTTCTGGAAACATCTGGGATATCCGCACTGGACAGAGTCTTGTTTGTGAATATTGAGATGTTTAACAAATTCATTTCCAAATAGATACTCGTGAGATTTTAAGTTTCCATCTGGAAAAACAAAAACAATTAAGTACCTATACGAATAAATACCTAAATTCAATTCAAGACTCACCTTCGTTTGTACATACACAACGATATGGCTCGCAAAGTTGCTTGTAGTCAATTTTTATGTTAGCTGCAGAAAACTTCTTGGCAGCTTTATGTGGAGGAACTGAGATAACAACAAAAGCTTGATTAGGATGGCACTGCTCCAGATGCAAACAAACATACTCAGCAGCCACCGCCCTATACAAACAATACCGACAAGTATGTCTACTCGCAGCATGCCTGATGTCTATATGCGTTGACACGTGATCCCAAGGTGTTTTCACGTCGCAGTAGACACATGGTACCATGGTAGTATTTTCAGATGTGTGTTCTTTCAAGTGGGACGCGAACACAGTGCGCACATTCGAACTAAACTTACAAGAAAAGTGAGGACATTTGTATAGATTTCCAGGTGTTTCTATAAGTGATTGGAGAGCTTGGGCTTCTTTTCTTGGTTGACTTGCCTCGAGACTTGTTAATTTTGCTTCTCTAATTACTTTCGATTGTGGTGGGGATTCTTCCTGGCTGGCTAGTACTAATGGAGGTAATTTTGTTATGGCGGCAGTTACCGGCTCAATATGATCAGATTCGGCTAATGAGGTAACGTCAACGATTTCAAAATCATGTGATGTATTGGCCAATGAGGTAACGTCAACGATTTTAAAATCATGTGATGTATTTATGACGGCAGTTACCGGCTCAATATGATCAGATTCGGCTAATGAGGTAACGTCAACGATTTCAAAATCATGTGATGTATTGGCCAATGAGGTAACGTCAACGATTTTAAAATCATGTGATGTATTTATGACGGCAGCTACCGGCTCAATATGATCAGACTCGGCCAATGAGGTAACTTCAACGATTTTAAAATCATGTGATGTATCATCTGTTGGTTCTATCATTGCCGCAGTTGCAGCAGGTCCTTCTTTTATTAATGAAGTTACTACAGAGTCATTTACTATTTGCAGAGGAGGACAAGTATCAGATATTGAAAATGAAGGGGTATTAGATTTTGAAGCTAACAAAACAGACGCATCATTTTCAGCCTGAATATCTTGCAACAATACAATTTCTTTAGATTTTTGCTCCTTTGAGTCTTCTGTTTTAGATTCTTTTCCTTTTTTAATCAATAATAGTTTATCATTGCCTACGCCAACTGGAGACATTGGAGAAATGAAGTTTCCATGAGCATTTACCAAATGTTCATATAAATTTTCTAATAATTTTTTACCTTGAGTAATTTTCACAAGTACTCCACACCTATCACACAACGAAGAAGTTGCTTGAATGTGTTCATGAATGCCAAGCTTACAGTGAATTTTAAATATTATTTTGTCCTTTGAGGTGAAATTACATTCATTTACATGGCAGGAATACAATATACCCGAGTCAGTTCTAGTAGCTCTTATTAGATCTCCTAGGGATATAATCGATTCTCGAATTTCTGGTATCAACTCATCGTTAGATGTTTTATCTTGAACTGAGAATTCCAGGTTTTCATTTCTCTTTAATAAATCTTCTTGAACAGTCTCTTTAATTTTTTCCTGCAGCTTTTGAATTGAATTGAAGAGCAAATTTTGAACTTTATTTTGTGGAAGTTTTACAAAGGGTGGCGTCTCAGTACTAGATACTGGAACGAGTTTCTCTAATAGTGGCATTTGTTGATGTTCAGTTGTGTCTGGAAGATCTTTTTTTATTGTTATGGCTTCTAGCTCTTGCGCACTGTTTGGTCGATTAGATAATTTTCTAATAAAAGCTAGTTCAGGTTTCTCAAGAAATAACTTATTCACTTCGTCCATTTGCCTTAATTCGTCTTCTTCTATTGTATTAGCTTGTTCTGGAAGTATATCGCACATGAATACATCAAGATCACTTTCCCTTGATTTATTTTCAACAGGAGGGGCGATTTCATTAGTATTTGTACTACTAATTGTGCGAACCCTTTTAACTTCTTCAATGTGGTTTTCAACTGAAGTTCTATTTCTTTCAACATTCGTTTGCTCTTCGTCCGATTCTTGGTCAGATTCAGTCGATTCCTGGTCAGAGGATTCTTTTTCAGAATCTGATTCATCACTCTCGATAAACAATTTTAATTTTGCAGTAGCCTTTTCCTTAGCTGCCCGATTACTTCTACTGGAAAGATTGATGATCGTATCTAAATCATCCTTACTATCTTTATTTATGAGATTATCCAGACTTCGTCGTCTCTTTCTAACCGGAGCAACAACATCTTCCTGAGAATGCTTTAGAGGAGACGCTATTGCTTCTTTCGATTTGGACCGAGGTTTTATCAATGCAGCAGATTTACGAACAGGAGTTGTGCTATTTTTTGTCGGCAAAACCTCCGTAGAACCTTTCTTAGTAGAATCAGAACTCTTCGCATTTTTCAGTGGAAGATCTAAGATTTTAGATATATTAATCTTGTGAATAGTCGACTTAGCGCCAAAATGATAAACTTTAATATGACCTTGTAAGCTTTTTTTTTCTAACTGAACAAAATTGCATTCGCTACACATATAGGCGAAAACAATAGCAAAATCAAACTGTTTTGGTGCTGTTCTTTCACTTTTTTCTTCATCTGGGTGAAAATTACGATAGTGTTTAGACATTGATAAAAAATTTGCAGTAATACATTCACAAAATTCACATCTATGTCGGTACTCCCCAGTGTGCATAGTAACATGATCGTAAAAGTATTGTGGTGAAAAAAAACCTACATACCCACAGAATCGGCAAGAATATTGAAACTTTCTATTACTTAATTCTTTGTATGCTACATTTTTGAAAGTTTCTTTGTTCAAAGCATAATCTTCAATGGCTTCAGCTGCAGCATGAGGAGATAGTCTTGAAGTTAAAACTTCCGATCCCGGATGCTCTCTCAGATAATGCACAGTCATCCGATGTCCACTATATTGACATAATTTGCAATTTAGCTTACTCTTTGTTGTATAATCATAGTAATAATCTATATCAGGTACAACAGGAATATCGTTCAAATCTGAGTTGCTTAGAGAAGGTGTTTCAGATGGCACAGAAGCTAATCGCACTGACACGACATCATCCGGAATCTTTTTCATGATTATTTTTATTTGCTTCAGAGTTGTCATTTCTGAGCTGTTGCACGCCACTTTTCTTTTAGGTCCACGCGTTTTTATTCTTTCTGATTCGTCAAGAATGGATTGTTGCTCAGGGTTCAAAAGTACAATGGGATCGTCCTTTTGCGCACACCTTCTCTTACCAGTAGCTTTAAGAACACCCTCGTTGATAAACATGTTTTGAATATCAGCATTAAGAAGGTCTAATTCAGATTTCCTTTTTCGAGCTGCTGCTACCTGAGAGGCACGTCTGCGATTTTTAATTCTTCCACCAATACTCACTACTATAGGTTCTGAATCTAAATGTCCTTCATTGCATTGTTCTTTTTCCAAATGCTCCAGAGATTCAGTAACTTCATTTACTTGTGTCTCATCAGTATTTCTAATACTTATTGGTAAGTCTTTATTTTCTACATCATTATCACGTTCTGTTACAATACTGGAAATTATTTGCTGTCCTTTTTTTGCTTTATTGGGTCCAGAAATGTTTTCTTTGTTAGATTGTTCCTTACTTAACACACTTCCAACTCTCTGTATCTGTTGAGAATTCAATGTACCTAGGAATGATTCTGAAAGTGAACACATTCTGAAGCTTTCATCTTGGGTATTTGGTGTATCACTGCTAATAGGTTTGGCTAGTGAAATTTCTGTAGAAGTTGCAGAATTATTTTCCTCAATTCTCTCACCAGAAAGGGTTGCTTGTGATGAATGCAGTTCTGAAATATCTTTGGAGGAAGAACATTTAACAATTTCTTGTTTTTTCGCAGCAATTTTAATGCATTCTTGCACTAACTTACTTTCACTGATATTATTATTTTCTTCAGATTTGTTATTATAGGAAACTGTTCGACTTTCATTTAATTCATTTGTTGAATCCTTAACATTAGCGTCTTTGTCATCATATTCTACTGTTATATCCATAGTTGAAACGTGACTAAAATCTGCTTCATCTAGGATATCTAGATTGTCATTTGTTTCGCTTTTATCCGATTTGCTCGATATTCTTTTTTTGCAACCACCGCTATTTCTTGATAGTTTTTGGCTACTGTTCGACTGTTTATCGCTGCCGTCATTATGTGTATCGCTAGCGCTACTGCTTCTTTCCGTAGTACCAGTACTGCTATTCATGCTGGTTCTTGTTTCACAACTAGTTCGCGTTTCTTCTGTATTTTTTTGATCATTTATTATGTCAGCTTTTCTAGATTTATTTGGAATTTGAAAGTTTTGTAAACCATAACCGGGACCGTTCCTGCCTTCTTCATCATCGTAAAGACTGTTTAAAGAGGAACCAAATACCTCATCGTCATCTTTCTTTTTTTGTTCATACTTTGAGTCCAACCTATTATCTTTGATTTTTGCGTTTACTCTAGGGTCTCTGGATTTTACCTTTTCTTCACTGGATGATCTATCTCTGGATCTGAATCGCTCCCTGCCTCTAGATAATCTTGAATCTCTAATATCCGTTTCTGTTTCATCTTCGTCTTTTGTTTCTCTTGGTTTTAAACGTGGATCTTTTATTGAATTTTGCTCTTGAGCCCTTTCATACCTTATTTCCCTATATTCCCTATAAATTGTAGGGCCTTGCGGCCTTTGCGGACGTCTTTCTTTTTCACTACTCCTTCCTGGCCATTGATATCGCTCTTGGTACAAAGGATATTCTTCACAGAAATAATTATTAGGTCGTTTATAATTTGTATTTATTTGCATTTGATTTCTTTGCGGATAAAAGCCTTGAGAGGCTTGGTAAGAGGTATAACTATTATTTACGCTCAGAGCTTGTTGCTGAATAAGAGCCGTTTGAGCTAAATCATAGGGATTCATATTGCCTAATTGTTGCATAAAATGTCCAGATACCATATAATTATTATTGTCACTTCTTTGATTCAAACTGTGCATTCGATTTTCGAATGCAAAACTATCAAATTGATTTTTCCCATTACACTGAGATGCGCCATTATTGTTTGCAGGTGGTGTATCAAAGTCAGGTCTGGGAGTCATGACAGAACCGTAATCAGGCCTGGGTATAGCAAAATCGGCTCTTGGAGTAGTAAAATCAGATCTAGGGGTACCTAGATTCATATTGACATGAGAAAAATTAGCCAATGGATGTGTCAAAATTCCAGAAGTTTGCTGCATAAACGATCTTCCTAGTAATTCAGGATTTGGTGAGATGATTCTTGGTATTGGAGGAGGTGTCAAATAGCTCGAGGGTAGAATTGGTGAAGGAGGTGTGTGAAAAACAGTTGGCTGTGTTCTCAAATTATGTTGAGACAGTATTTGTGATTCTGAAGTTAGTTCTGATCTGACCTGAATCGTTTCCGTATTTTGGTTAGTCCCTAGGGAAATTTCACTCAAGGAAGGAATCAAGGCAGTTACTTTTTGTTGTTTTGGGGTTGAATCTAAATTTTTGTTGCTATCAAGCGGATCTTGAATGCAATCAGAAACGGCGCTATCGACATTAGGCAATTCTATTGGCAACTCTTCGGGTTTTGGATTTTCATTTGCTAAGAATTTATCGACTAGTTTGTTCTCACTTTGCGAGTTGATCAAATCAATAATTTGTGAAGAGCCGCTTTGGATTGCGGGTGTACTTTGAGTTTTCAAAGTAATCATTTCTGATGGAGACCGCTCATTTTCTGTGTCAGTATTTACTTCAGTCTCTAAAGGTGTTTGGAAGGCATTTGAGATTTCGCTGGTCGATTGTTTATCTTTATTTGCTTCATTATCTTCCTTGTGTATTTTTTTTTTATCATGTTTATTTGAATCTTTAGCCTTTGCATCTGATTTCTTGTTTCTACTGTCATCTTGTTTATGTTTCTTCTTATCTGAATCTAAACTACCTATACTACTCCTTCTATCGCCTTTCTCTGTTATATTTTTTCCTTTCGTAGTGCCAGCAAACAAATTTCCAAATATGTCAAATTCTTTCAGTACGTTTGGACCATCTTTTGTAGATTTGCTTTTAAAGTTTTTGCCACTAGATTTCATATGGCTTGTTGGTGGATTTTTTGTTACTGACTTTGAATTTTCTCCTGACTTTCTTGATGGCACTGCATTTTCAGAATCATTGGTTTTATTTATCTGGTAGACTGCTTCTCGGACAGTTTTCGACTCATATTCGACTTCAACCATTTCTTTCTGCACATTTTCCTGGTCTATTATTTGGCCGTTAGGGTCTACTATTTGTGACGACACCACTGGGTTGTTTGATGAACTAGTGGTATTTTGTGGCTGAGGGTGTGTGCTGAAAAAATGGTGTCAATTAATGGACAATATGAATAAACAACACTCAACTTACTCGGTTTGAGTTTTGGGATCTTCTATATCAGCTAAGTTTTTTGGACTTTCTGTGGAACCTGTTGTCACTTTAGTCAGCAATTGAGGATTCTAGAGTAAAATAAAATATTTGAATAATATTGCTTTAATAATTGATAATTATTTTATCAAGTAATAATTTTTTTGGTAAACTGTATTCAGCATACCTACTTAGCTAAAATGACTTACCACTTTCAGAAAGATATTCTTAAGTACTTCTTGATATCTATTGAGGGTTTCCAATTCCATTCTAAAATGAAAATGATAGAAAATCAAGTGACATTATTTTGACTAGAGTATTGTTTATATAAGATAGTAACTTTTGTTCGCGGCTTTGCACGCCCCTTTTAAAAAAACGATATGTAGGTACTACCAAACAAATTCTCACACCCCATGTTCCCCATATTTAGGTACCTATTAATAATACGCGCAAGTCCCAAATTTTCACAAGAGGTTTGTTTTGCTGTAGAAATTACCCTACGATACATCCAATGGTAAGTTGAAAAATATTGGTGGAAAATTAGATAATTTGTAAACATAGTGACGATAAGTAGAAATCGAAGAAACTTTGAGACCTTCAGGCTTTTTGTGAGAATTCTCAATTTATTTTTTCGGCTCGCCCAATTTATTTATATTATATTGCAATAAAAATATATGAGGAATTAAGATAACAAAAAGACTACGTGTAGCGCAAAACTGGGAAATCTGGCAACATTGCCGATAGCACTGTTCAATAAGCGGTTTTGAAGATATTTAAGCGTTGCAGTACTTTTTACTAACCCTCCTGTATATTTCTACATTCCTTCATACATATTAAATACCTAATTAATAGGTGTGTAGTATCAAGCTAATAATGAAGATTACGTTGAACTTTTTTTTTTAAATTACTATTGTTGTCTATTATCAGAATTTATGCATATTACGAATAATTGACTGTTACTTATCACCTTCTTTCAGGCATTTTGATTATCAGTCACCTGAGTCCGGAATGTGTGGCGCGCAATACATTTCCTGGCCCAGACGTCGATGCATTTTCGTAACCACTATATTTAGTGGAGTTCCCTCGTACGAATTTTTGGAAGAAAACACCAAATTGGGTTACAAGCATGAAATTTGGCATAATTGTCAGGAAACACATTTTAAGAGATCTGACCCGATTAGCCAGGCTCTACGACCCTCAAGACTCCCAATCTCGAATTTTTTTTCAAAATGGCGGACGCGAACGCCCTGATTTAGGCGTGATGACTTCGCTTTTCCACGTCCTGCCACGCGGCACGCGCCACGTCAAAAGACCTCAATGCCCCGCTTTTCAAATTCAAAGGAAAATACAAGAATAGAGCTTTTCAGAAAACGCCTAATAATGGTTAAACCCGACAACGCTGTCGCTGCTCCACAGGGTTCATAAGTTTCTCGTTGTTGCCACGCTTTTCCCTCTCGTAAATCTGGCAACCCTACCCCCGCCCCACCACATGCCCGCCGCCGAAGGCAACAAATTTTTTCGGGTGCCATGCCCAAAAACGTGGATTTTGAGCCAAAAAGAAAAAAAATAGTATATTGTTGTATTAGGAGTAGAAGCTGGATGGGGTAAGCTCGAGGGCAAGTGAATGGTTGAGCGGCACTAAAAGTACTTTTGCTACCGCTGGGGTTGCCAAGCAGCATAGAAATTGAATTTCTACCACCTCGACTAGGGTTGCCAACTATTATTTTCTGAAATCCAGGACAAAGCTTTAAACAAACAAGGACACAGAGTAACAAAAAAGGACACCTAATCATATAACGTTGTATTAATTTTAAACAAAATAAATTTAAAAACCAAAAAATTAAGCTTACTTTTCATGCATCCGTTTTCCGTCAATCCGATGATCCGGAAGTATTCCTATTGGTCCAGTATTTTGGCGCCAAAATATTGAACAAATAGGAATACTTCCGGATCATCGGATTGAAGGAAAAACGGATGCATGAAAAGTAAGCTTAAACCCTAATTTCTAACTAAAAGGATTTTTTAGCGAGTAACTGCGTCGTTCGCAAATAACAGTGCGCAACTGTGCATTGTTGTCGGATGTCATCATAAATAGTAAAAACATCTTTTATTCTTTATTGTTTGAGCAACTGGTTAAAATCCAGGACAAAATGCGTCCTTTTTAAGGGCTCGGAGGGACGAAGGACAAATCTATTAAAATCGCTCGAAATCCAGGACGTCCTTCCTAATACAGGACGGTAGGCAACCCTAACCTCGACAGGTGTTTACCTGCTGGATTTGCCTACCAGCATAGAAATTAAATTTCTGACATCTTGACAGGGGTTAACAAAGTGACGTTTTTTTGACGTTTGGAAAAAAAAAAAATTCTGCAATTGACAAGAAATGTCAGAATTTTTGATCGGTTGACAGGTCGCAAAACTCAATATCCTGGTATGTTGAATTTGTTTCAATAGTTGCTAAGGAATCAATGAATAACAATACGGGAATCACTTTTCCGGCCTAGGCCGAGAAAGTGACTCTCATACTGCTGAATAATTGGAACAAAAAGACAAACATTTAACAGATATTTAACCGATCGCAGAAAAAATTGTATGTGTATTTCGGTGGAAAAGCACATTCTCGGCCTTCGGTGTTTACTTATGTTAACTTACACCGTCGGCCGAGAATGTGTCACTTTTCACCTAAAAACACAATATACTATTTTTTCTAGTACCGTGCGTATAAGTAATTCACTTAGTGCGTAAAAAATCATTGAAAAAGTTTAATAGATTATTATTGTATTACGGCCAGTTCCATAATCGCAAAAAAGCCTACTTTATTCATAAAAAGCTCCTTTAACTTCTAAAATCTGTTCCATGAACAGTTTTTGAAGGAACCATTACGAAAAAGTGACGTTTACCTTGAAGTGCCGAGCTTGGCCAATTACGCATTGAAAAGAGTACTTTATAGGGCAATTCAACCTATAAAGTGCCAAATTACAGTTTCTATGTTTTGGTTATTTCCATAGACATTTCATGTCAATATCAAAATGGCAAATTTCGACCCATTCAGATGATGAGGATATATAAAATTATATTGACTGATACAGGATGAGAGTGGATTGTTTCGAAAAATATGACAACATAGGATTCTTTGACCAGTTTCGGTTAACAAAACCGACTGTTGGAGCCCTACACTGGATAAAAAAGCACATACAAGCTTCCTTTTTTTAAATTGTCTTTCCGCTTTAATTGATCTACAACTCTCCACTAACATTGTAAGTTATAAGCTAACGCTACCTCAAGCCTTCTCCTTAAAATATCTTATGCATAGGATGCAACCAAATTGAAACTACAAACCTTGTTAATTCATTTGTATCTTTATTTTCAATAATTTTAATTTTGCGCTCTTCATAAATAAAGCTTCCAATAAACGAATTTATTCCTCCTAGTTTCTGCCCGAATTAATAGTTTAGGTACCTAGTCAACAAATATTTTATTGAATAATGAAAATCAAAGTTGTAAGCAAAACTGAATGCAAAATAATTTAAATTACGCATAAAAAAATATTCAAAACAAACTTGCTTGGCCGCCACGCCACATTGAATTTTCCTTTTTGACAGATGGATTGAATTGCCTCTTGGAATTGCCTAATTGCCTAATATAATTTGAGGTTAGAGAATTAAAAAAAAAAAATTTCAAAACGATAGACCTCCAGTAACCTTGAAAATTACAGTTTAATTCAATTTTAAAATAGTTTTAATATAACATATTTGAAACCGCCAATAGAGGGGGGTTTTCAAATCAAAAATGATTGCTTAGCATAACATAAAAATTAAAATGTTTTAACAAAGACGAAAAGTTTCTCTTATAATAAATTAGCGCTAGCTGATGCAGTAGTGGTAGTAATAACGTATGTACAGTCAACAACTAAAATAATGTCCCTCGATGTGCGGCATCCTACTTCATTGCTACACAACGTGGCAACGGCGCTGCGCGTAAATGTTTACATTATTAAAATCCCTCCGATTTTTCATTGTTTGATTGTTTGGTGGATACGTATTTTTTTATATAGGATGCATTTTATTCAGTGTTTAATGTTAAAGTAGAAAAGCAGATGCTGATAATATTCACTTGCAAGTAAAATAATGAACTAAACTTTTTTAATACCTACTTGCGGTGGGGACAACAAAAGGTTAAGATACTACAGAGGCTCAATATATCTCAAACATTTTGAAACTTCATTGTTTTTGTAGTTTTCAAAATGCCCTCTGAGAAACTAAAATGTTATTAGTTTTGCATTACTTTACTAACCCATACCTATAAGTGATTACACTTTATTAAACTTAAAAGGTCGCAATAAGGGCACCTCCAATTAATTTTTTATCCAGATTTTATTGAATTTTATTTCGATAAAAAAATTATTTATTAAGTAATTGCTATTCAATTTAACAATAACAACTCAAGTGGGTAGGTATACTTACCTATGTATTAAATAGTTTAAATAATTATTATGCACGAACGGGCGTAAAAGTACACTTTTACGCCCGCATTTCATAGCGTGAAGTAGTACTTTTACGCCCTAGGGCGCCTTTTATACCCGCGGGCCTAAAAGTTCTAAAATTTCCAAAATAAGCAAAAAATTCGACGTCATTTTTTTTTAGTTTTTGCATTCCCATTGCTTAGTCCAAAAAATACCACATTTTGTTCAACAAAACAAGCTTTATTTCAATTAATAAGAATAATGAAACAAGCAATAATAAAACTCAATCTAGTTTAAAATTGAAAATAAAATTTTTACAGTTTTTCAACTTTTATAACCGATCTTTTTTCACAGAAAAACACAAAAGAACTGTTGCCTTCAACCTTGAGTAACAGCTCCATAGGGTGGATGACTTATTTTTCTGCGTTTTTCATTAATTTATGTCAGGAGAGTTTCTTCTACAAAGTACTACTGCTGGTCATTAACAGCATAACACCATGTTGGGCACACCAGGAAATAAAGTCCTTATATGTTCCTTCATAGAGTCTTTTGGACTTTGAAGATAATAGATCTTCCTTGGCCTCTTCAACAGCCTCAAAAATAAACTTGTGGAGGCTATTTTGCTCCATTTCCAGACGCCAGACTAGACAACACAATCATAAAAATACTATACACTACACAGCTTAATAGTAGATTACACCACGAGTCAATAATGATAGCTATTATTCCCGAGGATTATTACGAACTGAGCCGCGTTAGCGGCGAGGGAGTAACATTCCGAGGGAATAATAGCCATTATTGCGAGTAGTATACTCTACTTTATTTACGACAAATTAATTTATTTGAGATTTTCAATGAACAAATTTCATCCGTCTCATAATTTTCAATACAAATCCACAAGCACTACACGTTTGACACTGACACTTTTGTGGAATAATGACCATTAATCCCGCTACTCGTCATTAATCCCTGGAGGAATAACATATGTCATTATACTGCCAAAATCGCAAATATAATACGCACATTATACATTAGTCGTAAATAAAATAGTTATTTGTTTGTATTGTTCTGGGTTGCTATAATAGTTCGTGACACTTCTTTCAACAACTGCTTTCTTGGTCTAAATTTGACAAAAACTCGTCCTATTATGAGGTAAAGATGAAAATTTATATTTTGAAATATTTTTGATTGATGTCATAACAAAATTAAAAATATATAATTTTTTAAATATCGAAATGTAAACATGCTCATCGTGCATAAAATCTTGTATGCACCTCGGTCAAAAACAGCTTTAACGTCCTCACCGTGTAAACAGTTCTCGGCTAACGCCTCAGGCTGTAACACACGCTGCGGACGTTAAATCTATACTTTTTGACCTAGGTGCATAAATAACTATTATGAAAGTCAAGATATGTCAAAACGAAACAACTTTTAATTTTATGTGCATATTTTACAACGAAAACTAGGTGATATAAAGCAAAGTGAATAGTGAAACTCGGTATAGGTCAAAAGAAAATTACGAACAACACATTGTGTAAACGATAGCCATTTTTGGTGTCGATTTCAGTTTTTAGAATAAAAAAAAAAACAATTCAGTTGACAAAAAACTGAAATATGCCTGGTGGACTTGTGTCAAAAAATAAAAAAAAATCAATTGAAAAAGATGGCAACTGGCCTTTTCCATACGGTAAGCCAATACCTTAGGTCTAAAGATACCTATATTGATCACAGTATATTAAAAAAAAAAGTCCGTGAACTATGTTTTGCAACACTGGGACGATTTAGTACCTTTTTTACATAATAAAACCTTATAGACTGTGAGATAGGGGCTGTTTAGTGGAGTCATTTTTTTTGTCTGGCATTTTGAGGGCTGAATGTGGCTACTAAGCTGATGAGAATATGGTTGATTTTAATGCCTGCCTCCCGTTCGAAAATTTGTAGAGGAAAAAAATTGATTTACATGAAGATTTTTTTTTAATGATCTCAAATTTTCTGGGTTTTAAATAAAAGATTTACATTGATAAATAATTTACCCATGAAAAATACTAGATACTTTTCAATAGCTGAAAAAGTGGGAATGTGTGTCAACTTCCAAGAGAAAAGAGAAGAGTCTTCAGCGTTTACTTTTGGTCTGGCATTCGAGAGAATTAAAGGTTTTGTTGTGAAAATAACGATGAAAAATCGCCAGACCGTAATCACAGTTCGAAATCGAGTTTTCCGACGAAACATTCTGTGGACATTTCGAACAGGTGGCAGGCATTAAAACCTTTTATATTCTCATCAGCTAACTGGCCACATCCATCCCTCAAAATGCCAGACAACAAAAAATAAATGACTCCACTGAACAGGCCCTAGCTAGGGTCTATTATCTAAATAAGAATACAACAGGGTAATGCAGAAAAATAGATCGTATGGGACCTCCACAGAAATTTTAGCTCTTTCTGAACTTTACCAAGTAAATTTTAAGATTTATAGACAATCTGGGAATGATGATTTGGAAAACATTTTGTCTTCATCCCCTATTTGCATAAATAAAGCAAATCATGAAAACTCAATAAATTTACTTTTTTCTGGTAATCCTGATTCCGGACATTACGACCTTATTATTTCTCCTGAAAAAAAGTTTGAAAAATAAAAAAAGGTCTTAAAATTCACCACTCAAGAATACATAGAAGCACTAGCCAAAGCCAAGCCAGCCAAAAATCTACTTCAACTATTTTTTCTCAACAAAAAATCTTATCAGCTGATATTGGTATAAATCTTATCAGCTGGATATTGGTGATATGACATTTTCAATTCCAATTTTATGTCGTATTCCAAAAGGAGCTAGAAATACAATTTCGTCAGAATATTGTATTTTAGTGGACAAGGTAGCTAAAGAAAACTCTCTCAGGGCTTGGATACTTTTTTAAATTTTTCCCTATGCCTGTTTGTGTCTGCCAAAAAAACGGCACAAGGAATCCCTAACGTCAGATGTCAAAGAATTTTTTTTAAAATGGACAAACAACAAAAAAAAAAACTGAAAGAGTTTATAAATATTTATACATCTTCAACAGTTATTAGAATAGAGAAAAAATGAAATTTACAAGAATAATAGCTCACCAAAAAAAGTAGAATTTAAAATTTTTGAAGGCAATATCCAAGGAGCAGTAAGCCTGTTATGCCCCGAAAAATCAAGAAATTTGGCCCCAAAAAGTCAAGAATTTTTTTCAAAACTACAAGAAAAACACCCAAAACCTACTCAATTACCCCCATTTTCAAAAGAAAGGCAGGCAAATACCACCAAATAATATTAACTTTTCAAGTTCCGACGTCAAAAAGGCAATTTTCTAATTTAAACCAGGATCAGCCGGCGGCATGGCTTCCTTTAAGCCTCAACACCTCAAAGATATGGTATCAGAGAAGCTGAGTTCTACATCTTCCCTTTATTCAGCACTGGCCAATCTCACCACGAGAATTCTTCAAGACCCGTTACCTCCAAAAATCAAACCAGTTGTTTTTGGAACCTCCCTATGCGCTTTAAATAAGAAAGATGGTGGAATCCGACCGATTGCAGTAGGATGCTGCTTACGTCGGCTTCTTTCCAAAATTATTTGTTATAGCATTTCTGAAAAGGTTGGTATCCACTATCCACCTTCGTCCGTTACAATTGGATATGGTACGAAGTGCGGATCTGAAGCTATCACTCATGCAGCTCGTCGTTTTGTTTCAATTTCACATAGCTCGCCAGATTTTTTTCTAAAAATTGATTTTTTCAATGCTTTTAATATGATTTTCAGACCCTGTTTTCTTTCTGAAGTTTATAAAATTATTCCAGAATATTTTTTTTTTTAATTAACGAATGCTACAATAAACTCTCTTTTTTATCTTTTTATGAAAACATTATTCTTTCTCAAAGAGGCGTTCAGCAAGGAGGACCTCTTGGTGCTGTTCTTTTTTCCCTTGCTTTGCATAATCTCATATCCTCACTCAAATCCAAACTTAATCTTTGGTATCTTGATGATGGCACTATCTCTGATGATTGGGAAACGGTTTTGCAGGATTTTCAGAAAATAATTTCTTTTTCAGAAAAAATTGGTCTAACTGTAAGCTTTAAAAAATGCGAACTGTGTATTCTGTCGGAAACGAACGAGGATTTATCTAATCAAATGAACCATTTCAAAAACATCTCCCCTGGTATTAAAATTATTCAAAAGCAGAATCTATGTCTTTTAGGATGTCCCCTTTTTGATGATGGCTTAGCCCCAGTTTTAATGTAATTTTTTTAAAATTTTTTTATGTCAAAACCTTGAAAAAGCAAGTTCTCACATTTCTTTTTATATTTAAAAAAATTCTCTGTCAATTCCTAAAATGATCAATTTACTCCGCTGTTATCCTTGTTGGAGAAAACCCGATATTTTGAAAGAATATGATTTAATTTTAAAAGAAGCTGCTGAAAACATAACAAATTGTAAATTTTCTGAAGAATCGTGGCAAATCTGTAATTACCCGTCAAATTAGGAGGTCTAGGCATTCGAGATATTTCCACATTATGCTTTTCAACATTCATTTCTTCAAATAGATTTATTTCACCTTTCCTTTCAAAAATTTTCCCTTGTGACATTCTAGACAGGCAAGATTTTGCCCTCAACAAACCCCTACTCTCTTGGTCCTCCTTATGTAATAAAGAAATTAACAACAAAAATTTATTAACTCAGAAACAATTTAGTTTATGTTCTTTTTTTATTGAAAAAATTATATCACTTAATAAAAATCCTTTAGATTGTGCACGATTATTGGCTAAGAGGGAAGAGGAGAGTGGAGCTTGGTTGAACGCTTTGCCCTCACCTTCCTCGGGAACACTTTTGGACGATTCATCATTTCGCATTTCCATTGCCCTGAGGTCTGGGCAAACTATTTTCGAATCACATACCTGTACGCGGCGAAACAGTTGATAATTTGGGTCTTCACGGACTATATTGTCGCAAGAGCGCAAGAAGGTGGTCTCGCCACACCATGCTCAATGATATTTTGAAAAAAGCTTCCGCTTCAGCAGAAATAAATACAACTTTGGAACCTGTTGGAATTCACAGAGCTGATAGAAGGCGAGCTGATGGGTTGACTTCGGTTCCTTGGAAGGGCGAAAAACAACTTGTCTGGGATGCTACTTGTAGCGATACTTTGGCTTCTTCATATGTAAATTTTACCAGTATAAAATCAGGGGAAGCAGCCAGAATTTCGAAAAAAAAACAATAAATAAAAGGATATTTTAAATAAATATTATTTTGTACCTTTTTGTGTGGAGACTTTTGGACCATGGGGATCGGAATTAAAAAAATTAATAAAAAAATTAGGTAGACGAATTCAGACTTTAACAGGTGAGGCAAGATCGACAAGCTTTTTAAAACAAAGAATCAGCATTGCAATACAATTCGGAAATGCCACATCGGTTTTGGGAACAATGCCAAAAGAAACAGCTGTCCATTTATCCAAATTGGAACATTTAATCTTAATATTTTTACCATACTGTACATATTAGAATTAATTAATTATAAGCAACCTACTTTTATTATTGGAAATGACGACAATCGATGTGTGCAAAATCAGCATTTATTGTATATAAAAGGTGATCAATTTCATTAATAAAATCAGATTCAAACTTATTGTTGTTTCTCTTACTTAAATTGTGCCCAAGTCACCATTGGCCTAGCAACGCTAGTAGAGTCGTGAGACTGCGCTCTAACAATTACTTTTCTTTAGCCTTATTGTAGCAGGTGCTCTGTCTGGTTACATTAGGCCCTTCTCTAAACCTGTAGCAAGTGCTTTGTCTGGTTACAGGTTTAATTTAAACCTTATAGCAAGTGCTTTGTCTGGCTTGGGTCCTTTTTTTCCAACTAACAACAAGTGCTCTAGTCTGGTTGTAAGTTACCTATCTTACGCCCTAGTGCAAGTGCCGTGACTTTAAGTCCTGTCTGGTACTAAGGCCCTTCTGCTCTTCTATCCTAAACCATCGGGATCAAGCAGAAAATACTATCCAGAGAATTAGAGTCTCCTGGAGCGTACATGGTCCTTCGAGCAAAAAGTTACAACGGTCAAGAATCAGCAGCCTGCAACAGCAGGCAACCAGAGTCCTAGAGGTCCCACCAGTAGCGATCCTCAGGTCCATCAGCCAGGGTCCCAGAGGTCCCACCAACAGCGGGCCCAGAGGTCCAACCGAACCAAGCAGCCATCAACCAGAGTCCTAGAGGTCCCACCAGTAGCGATCCTCAGGTCCATCAGCCAGAGTCCCAGAGGTCCCACCAACAGCGGGCCCAGAGGTCCAACCGAAACAAGCAGCCATCAACCAGAGTCCTAGAGGTCCCACCAGTAGCGATCCTCAGGTCCATCAGCCAGAGTCCCAGAGGTCCCACCAACAGCGGGCCCAGAGGTCCAACCGAACCAAGCAGCCATCAACCAGAGTCCTAGAGGTCCCACCAGTAGCGATCCTCAGGTCCATCAGCCAGAGTCCCAGAGGTCCCACCAACAGCGGGCCCAGAGGTCCAACCGAACCAAGCAGCCATCAACCAGAGTCCTAGAGGTCCCACCAGTAGCGATCCTCAGGTCCATCAGCCAGAGTCCCAGAGGTCCCACCAACAGCGGGCCCAGAGGTCCAACCGAAACAAGCAGCCATCAACCAGAGTCCTAGAGGTCCCACCAGTAGCGATCCTCAGGTCCATCAGCCAGAGTCCCAGAGGTCCCACCAACAGCGGGCCCAGAGGTCCAACCAAACCAAGCAGCCATCAACCAGAGTCCTAGAGGTCCCACCAGTAGCGATCCTCAGGTCCATCAGCCAGAGTCCCAGAGGTCCCACCAACAGCGGGCCCAGAGGTCCAACCGAACCAAGCAGCCATCAACCAGAGTCCTAGAGGTCCCACCAGTAGCGATCCTCAGGTCCATCAGCCAGAGTCCCAGAGGTCCCACCAACAGCGGGCCCAGAGGTCCAACCGAAACAAGCAGCCATCAACCAGAGTCCTAGAGGTCCCACCAGTAGCGATCCTCAGGTCCATCAGCCAGAGTCCCAGAGGTCCCACCAACAGCGGGCCCAGAGGTCCAACCGAAACAAGCAGCCATCAACCAGAGTCCTAGAGGTCCCACCAGTAGCGATCCTCAGGTCCATCAGCCAGAGTCCCAGAGGTCCCACCAACAGCGGGCCCAGAGGTCCAACCAAACCAAGCAGCCATCAACCAGAGTCCTAGAGGTCCCACCAGTAGCGATCCTCAGGTCCATCAGCCAGAGTCCCAGAGGTCCCACCAACAGCGGGCCCAGAGGTCCAACCGAACCAAGCAGCCATCAACCAGAGTCCTAGAGGTCCCACCAGTAGCGATCCTCAGGTCCATCAGCCAGAGTCCCAGAGGTCCCACCAACAGCGGGCCCAGAGGTCCAACCGAAACAAGCAGCCATCAACCAGAGTCCTAGAGGTCCCACCAGTAGCGATCCTCAGGTCCATCAGCCAGAGTCCCAGAGGTCCCACCAACAGCGGGCCCAGAGGTCCAACCAAACCAAGCAGCCATCAACCAGAGTCCTAGAGGTCCCACCAGTAGCGATCCAGAGGTCCATCAACCAGAGTCCTAGAGGTCCCACCAGTAGCGATCCACAGGTCCATCAGCCAGAGTCCCAGAGGTCCCACCAACAGCGGGCCCAGAGGTCCAACCGAATCAAGCAGCCATCAACCAGAGTCCTAGAGGTCCCACCAGTAGCGATCCACAGGTCCATCAACCAGAGTCCCAGAGGTCCCACCAACAGCGGTCCCAGAAGTTCAACCAGACCCAACAGCGGTCAACCACATTCCCAGAAGTTCCACCAATAGCGGTTCCAGAGGTTCAGCTAAGCCCATTGCAAGATCAACAGAACAATGATGGAAGAAATGAACGTACGTGCTGCTCAGCAAGAAGAACTAGGCAAAAAGATCATGCAGCTTTACACCAACTGTAAAAAAGATGGCCAATCAAGAAAAACTGAACAGTATGTAGAACAAAAACTTGGAGCACTAGAAGAACTATGGGATGCAGTTCAAGAAAATGATCATGAACTAAACAAGTTCAATGAACCAAATCACGCCTACTTTACTAAAAAATACCTGCAACAAATAAATAGAGGAACATTTAGAATGGAAGTCACTTATAACAGAACAAAAATCAAGGAAGACATCCAGAATGTAACTAGAGTCGTAAACAATTTTGAGATGCTGTGTAACAAGACAAGACAACTATCGGAAGAAACGCACTGTGAAATATTGGACCATCATCTAAAAGAGCAACAACAACATTTTAGCTGGATATTTAAGACCCTGCAAGAGATACAACTTCGTCCAAAAAGAGGTTTATTGGGAAAATTTATGACGTCCGTTTTTGGCGTCAACGATGAGGTCTACGAGGATATAAATAATATAAACAAAAATCAAGAAATGTTGATAAAAGCTTCCAATCACCAGACACAATTCATGATCTCCGCACTATCAACATTCAATACAACCGAACAAAAAATAAATAACCAACTTCACAGATTCCAAACAAGGCTTAATCAAGGATTAGAAGCAATTCAATCTATGAACAAATGGTTTTCAAGTATAGACATTAACAGCCTAAACATTCATGTCCTAAGCACTTATCAAATAGCAACTAACTACATTGCAGAAATAAGTTCATACTACGAGAATATGATAAATATCCAGTTTAACAGGGGAACAATCTACGACATCATATCTCCAACGTATCTTCATACTCTGATAACGGATATCAACAGAAAATTACCGAACAACTTAAAAGCATTATCTACGCCTTTGATAAAAATGTCCCTATGTCAGAATAGCAGCCACTTCCAAGTTTTTGGCTATTTTCCCATAATAGAAATATCACAGTTTGATGTTATAAAAGCAACCCCAATTCCAGTACGAATATCCAACAACTCTTACTGGACATTAGATATATCGAACGATTATATCGCGATCGATTATAACTCTCAGCTTTACTTTCAACTCCATAAAGAAGAATTCGAACGATGCTTGAAATTAAAACATCACATGTTTCTCTGTTCTCCAGATGTTATAAGAAACATAAATAACGACGGCAACTGTATTATTGATGAAATATACCATAAGCCTGAAGCCAAGAAATGCAAAACTTTCACAAATTCAGTGCAGGCTACTATATGGAAACAAATGGCCACGCCAAATACATGGTTATTTATTACTAATGGATCAGCCAATATAGCTATTATTTGTGGTGGAGTCCGGGAAGATGTTGACATTATTGCAACAGGAATTCTCAGCTTGGCTCCCGATTGTATTATAGAAACCAAACAGCTAACACTAACAGCAATACGAGTGGAGCATAGCAGTTTAACCAGCTATTCCAAAGCTGTCTCACTCGATAGACACGACGAACCCACACATATTCAACATTCACAACTTCGGCCAGCATCTGAGTCAGTAATTGGGCATTCAGATGATTTAACCTCACTAATGACAGAAGAGAAGTCAATTCAGATTGAACTTCAAAATCATATATGGAGAGATATACGACATCATTCTAGCATAGTTGGAGTGACAACTACCATTGCAACAATCCTGGTAGTTTTGGGTGTCTGGATAGGCATCAAATATCTAAGACTTCGAACAAGAGAGAAAAAGACCACCAACAAACCTGAAGAGTATGAACTACAGTCCCTGAAGTCGACAAATTGAGATGCGGCAGAATGTCCATTTATCCAAATTGGAACATTTAATCTTAATATTTTTACCATACTGTACATATTAGAATTAATTAATTATAAGCAACCTACTTTTATTATTGGAAATGACGACAATCGATGTGTGGAAAATCAGCATTTATTGTATATAAAAGGTGATCAATTTCATTAATAAAATCAGATTCAAACTTATTGTTGTTTCTCTTACTTAAATTGTGCCCAAGTCACCATTGGCCTAGCAACGCTAGTAGAGTCGTGAGACTGCGCTCTAACAATTACTTTTCTTTAGCCTTATTGTAGCAGGTGCTCTGTCTGGTTACATTAGGCCCTTCTCTAAACCTGTAGCAAGTGCATTGTCTGGTTACAGGTTTAATTTAAACCTTATAGCAAGTGCTTTGTCTGGCTTGGGTCCTTTTTTTCCAACTTACAACAAGTGCTCTAGTCTGGTTGTAAGTTACCTATCTTACGCCCTAGTGCAAGTGCCGTGACTTTAAGTCCTGTCTGGTACTAAGGCCCTTCTGCTCTTCTATCCTAAACCATCGGGATCAAGCAGAAAATACTATCCAGAGAATTAGAGTCTCCTGGAGCGTACACAGCTCTAGATGAGATTTTTTTACTTTAGTTTTAAGTTAATTATATTAAAAACATCAATAAAAAATAATAATTACTATTTAAATAATGTGGTATAACCACTATAACCAGACATGAATTTCTTAAAATCTAGTTAGCGAAACTATTTTTGTGGGTTGTTTTTGCAGCTCAGGGTTTGCCTGGATGAAATATAATTGGTTCTCACACCAAATTTTCTGCCAACTACTATAAAACACACATTACGTAGTAGTATTTAAAACTATAAGTTTTTTTTTTCATTGGATGTCACTTATTTTAATTTGTTTTTGATTATACCTATTGGACACATTATTAATCTTGTCGAAAAAAATTTCAAATAAACACCATATTGATATTATTGAAGAAAAAGAAATTATGGCTGTTTTGAAAGTGTCTTGAACAAATTTATTTTGAATTTAGTATTGGTATCAAAAATGTATTTCACCAAAAAAAATTATCAAATCAAATTTAAATACCTAGCCTACTAAACAAAAAATGAATTATGGATTTAAATGTAAACTGTAAACATTTAGCCGCAATGGGTTGCGAGTCGTGTCGCCGGCGCCGTTGCCAAGTTGTGTAGCAATAAAGTAGGCTGCCGCACATCGAGGGACATTACTTTAGTTGCCGACTGTACATGAAGCCATGTGATTACCTTACTTTTCTGATTTCTTAGAGTTGTATGTATGATCTGACAAGAGGGCGTACGCTCAAAGGTATTACTTCTTTCTATACATAAAATCAGCTAAAGGCGTAAGTACACAGCAATTGCATATAGGATCTGACTAAAAGGCGTATATCCAAATATTAGACTTACGCCATTTTACCAGTAAAGGTTGATGTAAAAGTAACAACAGTACAAGAAAATCTATTAAAAATACCAACCGAGGCTTCAGAAAATCCAGCTAGTCATAGTATCTCGCCTAAAGTACAAATACAAGAACAACCCGCTTCTGATGTACCTATCAACAACAAAAAAAACATAGCAGTTAACATGGAAGAAGTATCTGCTGTACCCGAACAAGTTAGGTGGGGTGTGACCCAAAAATGAAAGTTTTAGTGCAAAAAATCTAAGAATAAATATTTAAACCGTATCTTGCTACGATGATCCGTTTTCGAGTTAGGGCGGTTTAAAATCACAACTAGGTATTTGTGACGTCACACTGAATTATCAGGCACAGTATCAACACTTTTAAGAATTTTCCAAAACAAAAGACAATTATCTAGAGCGAATTGCAAGCACTCAAGTATAGGATACGTTTCACTGATGACTAAACGAACAGAAGACTGTGATTTCGACGTTTGTGACGTAACAAGCTCCTGCATAATTTATCTCCACAAGGAATTTATTCGGAAACTATTTTGAATGTAGGACTGTGATTTTCACGAGAGATCTAAGATTTTTTTTCTTGATTCAAGTAGCTTAAGTAGTTTTTTAGGGTCACACCCCCTTTAACATACTGCTTTATTGCAATACCTTCAACAAGTTTTGGTGAGATTGACGTTGAAATATAAGTTCCAAGTGCGAAAGGACCCATAAATGGTTGCAAAACAATGTTTTCAAATACTTTGGGTATTTCGGAAAAGATGATGCGCACAGCCTTGAGCAAAGATTGTGAAGAAGGAGTGATTTTGGCTGACAAGCTGGGAGATCGATACAATAATTTCAAAGAAAAAGATATCAAGATTACATAAATGAATCTCCAAGAATGGAATCGCATTTTTGCAGAGAATCTACTACAAAAGAATACCTACATCCAGATCTCACTGTTAAAAAGATGTATCATTTATATAACGAAAGTGCAGCAGCTGGGCAATTAACTTTTTTTAAATCTCTTAATCCGTCTCTCCATCATCCCAAAAAGGATCAGGGCCTCATTCTCGAAAACGCTTACCGCTTTTGAGTCGGCACTTTATAGTTAAAGTAACATTAAAAGTGCCGAGCCACCAAAAAGCGGTGAGCGTTTTCGGAAACGAGAATACCGGCCCAGTGCTCTCTATTATCCAAGTTAGTAGATGCTGCAAAGAAAATGGAAATTGTGGAAGCTTACAATGCCCGTACTGCTGAGAAAGTCGTAGTTCGACAGAAAAAAAAAGAACTTTCGAAGAATTACCCAAATATTTTTGCTTCTGCCGTTTTTGACTTGTAGCAAGTAATCCAACTTCCAATCAGCAATGATAGTGTAATATTTTACAAATGTCGGTTGTCAGCATTTAATTTTACAATCTAAATATAATATTAGGAATAAGGAGTGCTTATGCTCTCTATGGAACGAAACCCTCAGTAATCGAGGAGCTAATGAAATATCGACTTGTGTGGCTGAATGTCTCCAAGAAACCTTAGGAAGATTTCGTTATGTTTCTTTGAAACAAACCACGAGCAAAGTGAAGGAGATTCCGCCCACAACTCTATATCAACAGCTATGTCTACAGCAGGAGATATTTTTATACTGGCATAACTGCCTCCAATTTTAAAATTAGCCCGCCGATCCCTTCCGTATAATGTCAATATAATGGAAAACACCGATTTCTACGATTTTAAATAACTTTCTGAGAAAATACGTCTACTATCCATTGGCCACCCGTAAATTCGACAACGGCAATAATGTTGACTGGACTAAAGTGAATGGAAGTCAAGGTGGAAAAAGTTAATGATACACAGCGCTGGTTGAAAATAGTCGTCTTGATGAAAATTACAATACTTTGTCTCTCAAGAGAAATTACCCTAAATGCAATAACACGCAGCCTTCACAGAAATGTAACAAGTCCCTAATTAAACCCAAATTCGAAAAATATAAAGGTTTTATGGACCTTTGTAAAGAACCAACACCACTTGTGAAGAACCCAACTTTGCAAAAATATTTTAGATATCTTCCTCACGAGAACTAGTGTTTAAGTTATCTGGGTACCTACTTATTTAAAACCTTTGTTTCCGTATACTTCGAATCTTATTTTATTTTTCGATATTTTTTCCTGTTTTTTCTAGAGTATGGTAATTTGAATAAAAACTATAAATACAACATTGGCAATAAATAATATATCATACTGGCGTATGTGTGTAAATTATTTTTACGAAGATCCTACAAAGGGGCGTATGTCCATTGGCTACTAATTTTTCTATCATAGCTAAACGATATGGAAAATCTGTTATATTACCCTGTATGTATGACAATTTATCTGCCTCAGTAAATATCTGTACCCAAAAAAATATATATTCGAACAGAGTGATAGCTCCTTAATTAACAACACTTTTTTTAAATGGCAATCCTATCTATTTGTACCTTACGCCCCTTTGTTAGATTAGCGACGATATGAAGGTTACAAAATCTTTTTTTTCAGAAAAATAAGGTATTGCTATGGCGCCGTGGTACCGTGGCACTACCTCACTAGCACTAGCCGCTGCTCTAACAGATACTGCAAACTATAGGGATCGTTGGTTTTGACATTCGCCATTGCAGTTAGTACATGCGGGTGTACAAGGAAGACCTGCTTTCTGACACGAACATCTATTGGTCTCACTTTGACTTTCACATCCACACTTCTCTAGTCCTCTTAGAGCCGGCGCCGTAGCAAGGCGTTGATGGGCCCTGGTGCCACTTTTGTTAGAGGGCCCCCCTCCTAGTAATTTTTCTAGAAATAAATGTATAATAATAACTGCCTACTAATTGTAAATACTTCACAATATTTGAATCTAGTAAGTACTAATATAGTAATTTTCAAAACATGATTTTTTGTAATGTTATACCCTTGTTATACCTATTATTATTTTGAATATTTGTTGCATCACACACATTTGTTGAGGGCACAGTATAGAAAAAGTGTTGAATATGTGGCAACTTTTTGATTGATTCGTCCAATTGGGCTTTCTTTTTTCTTTTTGCTGCACCAGATTGGTGCTTCTTATTTAAACTACTCATCGGAAAAAAACTCTATCACCAATTCACAACCCAGCAGAATAATAGTTATTTATGTATCAAGGGAATTATGAGGGTGTTAATACCCCAGGGCAACGTTTGTGTCCCGAGGGCCTTCGTCCCGAGGGACACCAATTGCCCGTGGGTATTAACACCTGATAATTCCCGTGGTAAATAGATAATTTTATTTCCTACTGAATTTACTGTATTTTGTCCATTTTTATAAAGAAATAAACCATAAACCAAAATTTCTATTTTTTGTCAAAGTTTCACCTATTCAAGGGAAAAGCGGGAGTTATGGAAATCCTTAACTTCCTTGGGAGTTATGAAATCCTTAACTCCCTTGGGAGTTAAGACCCTGTTTATGATTATCGTAACCAAGGTATTATATGGTTATAATAGTTCAGTAGGAAATAATAGTTATTTATACACCAAGTGAGTTAAATGAATGTTTATTCATGAGAAGAAAGTTTAACCCACGAGCCCTAGCGAGTGGGTTAATTTTCTTCGAATGAATAAACATTTTACCTCACGCGATGTATACAAAATTTTATCCCATTTTGTGAAAATTTGAAAGATAAAGTACAAGGAAAATGCCGGGAGTGAGTTAAAAATATTTTAAATCACTGAGGTTTCAAATTTTTAGTTAGGCAGAGTGACTTAAAATGCCGAGAGTGAGTTAAAATGTTTTTAAATCACTGAGGTGATAAACGTCTACTTACCTTTATTGTTATGCGTTCAATAATGTCATTTTTAAACGTCAAAATGGGATAAAAATATTAAACAATACATAGTGTTCGCGAGTCTTTGAAGTTACCAGGTTTATACCAAATAAACTTTTAGCTACGTCATCAAGGTCAGCCAGCACAGCGTTGCCGTCAACGGGCAGCTAACCTCTAAAGTTAGGCGCCCACTGATCCGCGCCGAACGAGCCGCACGCGTCGCACGAATCGCAAGACAAGAAAACACCGTTTGGACGTTTGCATTTCAGATTTTGAGATTTTTAACATGATGCAATCAAATTAAAATAATTGAGTTCAAGTCAGTGATTATCCTGCTTTTAGTGGACCCCCTAAGGTGTGGGACCTGGCGCCATGGTTGCTACGGCGCTGCTTAGAGCTCACCAAATTTGTGCTAGCTGGCTCCCAGCGGTTGTTGGTTGAATTCCAACCCCATCCCCCAAGTAATGGAACAGATTCACCGGGTGACAGCGACCCCATATTTGTCCGGCTTGATACGCAGCTCTTCTGTAGTCTTTCATTAGACTGTCTTGTGACGGTGGACACATGGCTATTGGTCGTTCTCCACTACGAAACTGCACGTTTCTCAATTTATTAACTTTTCCAACAGATCAGTGATGGCTGGTGCGGTAGTGGTAAGGTACATAAGGCAATGTCATTACCTTATTTTTCATAGAAATGTTCCAAAATATCATATGAAGGTTAGGTTGTGAAAGCTATTTTTCAGGTTTTAACATTCGCCTTTGCAGTTAGTACATGCGATTGTACTATAGCTTTCCGATACGAACATGTGTGTTAGGTTAGTTTCACATTGACCTTTATATCCACACTTCTCTAGTCTCATTAGAGCTCACCAAATTTGTGGCAGCTGGCTTCCAGCGGTTGTTTGTTAAATTTCAACCCTATCCTTCAGGTTACTGGTCGTTCTCCACTACAAAACTGCACCTTTCTCAATTCATTAACTTTTTCAAGTTTGCTTCTTGCATCATATAGTGTAATAACTGTAATAGTAAATTTCTTTAAAATTTTGAATATATTTTATGGTATATCTGTGGTACTATCTATTAAAGATAAACAATGGAAAGCCAGGGTTGCCTCCGGTTATCTTCCCATGCTTTCCATGCTCTGTTTTTTCCTGTCAATGCAAAAAAGAAAGTAGTGTCACACCCCGTAAAAGCGACGCAGTGCTTACGATTTTTCTGCTTTCAAGGAAACGTTATGAGCTGCAATATATCTTTGTGATTTGCTAACCCCATATAGATACCATAATTCCTCAAGACCTCAGGAGTTCAATATTATCAAAAAATTATATTCCTATTATTACAACATCTGTGTCCGAGAATCGTACTGAAACGGATTTAGCTCCATCTTGGACCAAATGTTTAACATAATGTCAAAACCAGTCTGGATGGACTATCTTGTGCCGACATGGAGGAAGCAGATGAAAGAATGTTTCTACATATTAAATCCTTGGTCCTTGAGGAATTATGGTAGCTTGTATATGGGGTTAACAAATCACAAAGATATATTGCAGCTCATAACATTGCAAATCATTTATTGGGACCTGAAAAATCGTTAGCATTGCGTGGCTTTTATGCTTTTACAGGGTGCGAAAATACTTCCTTTTTTTTTATTGGAAATAAAAAACAGAGAATGGAAAGCATATGGGAAGATTATCCGGAGGCAACCCTGCCCATCCATCATTTATCTCTCATGGATAGTAGCACAGATATACCACAAAATATATTCAAATTTAAAGAGTGTTAATTTTAGTGACATGCAGACGCATAAATTAAAAGTTGATGAAAAATTTTCTTGTCTCGACTGGGATTTGAACCCAGGACCCCTACATTTCCAGTGTAATCTCTTTAAATTATATAAAAGACGATAAAAACTCTAAAAAATTGTAAAAATATTGGCTTGATATTGATGGTTGGGCGTCCGATTCCGATGCCTGCCGATGTCGCTATATGTCGACGACGCATCTGGTTGAAGGGATAATGGATTCCAAACAACCATTAATTGCGAATGTGTTCCCCATACCTCCTAACTTACTCCCGTACCAACGGTAACCGCCGAAGGTTGCCGATGGTCACAAACTAACAACTTAAAAATTGATGAAAGACTTGATCGACTGGGTAAAAATGAGACAGGTCTCGGTGGCTCAGTTGGTAGAGCATTACACTGGAAATGTAGGGGTCCTGGGTTCAAATCCCAGTCGAGACAAGAAAATTTTTCATCAACTTTTAATTTATGCGTCTGCATGCCACTAAAATTAACACTCTTTAAATTATATAACAGACGATAAAAACTCTAAAAAATATATTCAAAATTTTAGAAAAATTCACTATACCAGTATATGATGCAAAAAGCAAACTTGAAAAAGTTAATAAATCGAGAAAGGTGCAGTTTCGTAGTGGAGAACGACCAATAGCTATGTGTCCACCGTTACAAGACAGTCTAATGGAAGACTACAGAAGAGCTGCGTATCAAGCTGGTCAAATTTGGGGTCGATCGCTGTCACCCGGTGAACCTTTTCCATCACCTGGAGGATGGGACTCTTGTAGAAACACAAGTGACAGTCAAAGCTTCACTTAAATTAAATATCCCTTAAGTTTTAGCCGAGCAAATACCCATAGAAGACTAGAGAAGTGTGGATGTGAAAGTCAAAGTGAGACCAACAGATGTTCGTGTCAGAAAGCAGGTCTAACTGCAATGGCGAATGTCAAAACCAACGATCCCTATAGTTTGCAGTATTTGTTAAAGCAGCGGCTGTTGAGGTAGTGCCACGGTACCACGGAGCCATGACAATACCTTATATATTTTTCTGAAAAAAAAAAAGATGTTGTAACCTTCATATACTTTGAAACATTTCTATGAAAAATAAGGTAATGACATGGCTTCATCTTAGTACCTACTACCGCATCAGCCAGCGCTGATCTATTATAGAAGAAACTTTTTGTCTTTGATAAGACATTTTAGTTTTTATGTTATACTAAGCAATCATTATTGATTTTTAACCCCCCTCTAGTTTCAAACATGTTATATTAAAATTATTTTAAAATTGAATTAAACTATAATTTTCAAGGTTACTGAAGGTCATATCGTTTCGAAAATATATTTTTTTTAATTCCTTGACCTCAAATTATATAATAAAATGTATAATCAAGCCCAAGTGAATTAATTTTGAAATTGAGGAAATTCCCGTCCGCCATTTTGAAAAAAAAATGCGAGATTGGAGACTTGAGGGTCGTAGAGCCTGGCTAATCGGGTCAGATCTCTTGAAATCAGCTTCCTGACAACTATGCCAAATTTCATGCTTGTAACCCAATTTGGCGTTTTTTTTTTTTTTGTGTAGGCTCTCCACTAATTGGAATGTTCATTGGATATATGCATTGAAAAAATCCATGATACATCGGTTTGGCTCCTAGGTATTGGTTGAAGGATATGTCGCTTAAACCCGTATTGCACGATGGTACTATGGTACTCGAAAGTTCACAAGTGCTAAGAGTTCAGTGATGCGTTGCTGGTTTAAATATTGAATTTTGCTTTGAAAGTGGACTGTATTTTAACATGAAATCGTGGAAAGATTGAATTTTGAGTCGAACAGCGCTCCCTCAATCTACAATCTAAAGCGTAGTTCATATAGATGCCAATCACGAATTTCGTGGAAAAAAAATCGGTGTTTTTCAGCCCTTTCATATAGATGCGAACTTCGCAATCATTCTGGGAATATTTACTTTATTTTTCGATGCCACACTGGAGACTGGAGTGTTGAAACTAATATTTACATGTTTTCTTTGGTTATAACCTTGAATAATTGTTTTTGTTGTTTCTTATTGTTTGTGAGAATTTGCAAGAAAGCGCATAATATTATAATTTAGTCCAATAAATGAGACTGAGAGAAAAATAATAGATAAAATTACCATGGAAAATATTGCAATAAACAATAAAGAAAACACACAGCAAATCACAAAAAACTAAACGACAATAATTACAAAGACTAGACAAAATCAAAGAATCCTAAATGAAAATAACGAAATGGCCAAAGCCGAAATGTGAACAAAACAACTGAAGGAGCAGCTGACAACAGCATTTTTGAAATACGCATGCGATGGCATAAAATCCGCAACGAATATCGCAAAATATTAAACCAATTCCAATTTTCCCGCCTCCTAAATTTCAAATTTTGCGAATTCGCAAAATATTGAACTCTGACAGATGTCCCTTTTCTTGACAGTGGACTGACCAATAAAAGCGGCCTCCGCAATTCGTGATTCGCATCTATATGAACTACGCTTAAGCCACCTGACTTCATTTATGATATTTATCTTCAGCACCCATCACCTTTGACAGGTCGATATAATTGCTTAAAGCAGAGCAGAATTTACCCTTCCCCCCTATTTCTGTGAGGATAAGCATATGCTTAGCATTTCAAGAAAAACCTTCAAAAAAACACTTACTTTCTTGATGATTCTGTAATTATGAGGTGCAGAGTCTTTAATTGTTCCAGACGAGCTGTCCGATTCCCCTTCGCCTTTAATTCGCTCATCATATCCTCCAAAAATGGAATGTATTCTTGCACTGACTGCATTTTCGCTTCAAGCGCTTCATCTGACATTTTGGAATCTAAAAAAAAATAAAATCGAATTTGAATTTATTTGCCAAATGTTATAGTGCCTGTTTTCATGTTTCATATCCGTAGTCAAGGTCTGTCCCCTTCATAAAAATGACTCAAAAAATAATAATTATAGGCCAATTTCTCTCATAAGCGTCTTTCCAAAATTATAGAAATTATTATAAAAACACAAATGTTAAATTTTTTGGAAAAATGTATCACTATTGTATCATTATTGACTCGTGGTATAATCTACTATTAGTACCTATTAAACTATTGAATAATAATTGAGAAGTAAGTAGAGACAGTAAAAAATAAAACACATAATATATTGATGATATTTAGAAATGCAAAAATTAAATCTTTATTACACAAAATAGGTTACAACCATGTGTTCTAACATTGGTAATGTTTCTTTTATTCTTGTGTTGCATTTGTCCCATACGTCACAACAGAGTCGAACGATCCGAAGCGAACCAAACGTGAGATGTGACTTGTGAGAACCGCCGTCCGCCGAAGGCCGACCAACGGATGACGGATCAATCCAAAGATATTTTTAGATCAATCGATCGATCACGGTACGGCAGACGGCAGTAGCAGTACGGGAGAGGCAGACGGCTAGGGATGCTGCCGATCAGCCGATCGCTCGCAAAAGTCGCAAACATCGTCACGTAGATTTAGCGGTGTTGCCGGATGTTTTTTTTTAAGTTTGCAAAAGGCAATTAAATGTTTGTGAAGAGTAGGTTAAGTATTTTTTTTCAAAAGAATGATAATAATTGACCACCAGCAGAAAATTTTATTTACACATCTTTATTTGCCAGGAATTTTGAAAAAAAAGCAAAATTACAAATATTTCTGGATTAGTGAGGGAAACATCCTTCTAAGAAAAGACGAAAACACTCGAATTTATGATTGTTACAGACGAGAACCAGCTTCAAGATTAGTATGAAATTAAAAATAAAATAAATGTAGTCTATACTAATATACAGAGTCTTAGGAACACAATAGATCAAGTTCAATGTTTTGTTCATGAAAATAAATGTGACGTTTTTGCTCTTGGAGAAACTTGGCTTAGCGAAGTTGATGCATTTTTGTATTGCTAGTTTTACACTGACAATTTAAATTGATCAATTTGTTTGTCAATTAATTTGCCAATTTATGTTGGCTCAACAATGGCTCAACTTTGCTTTACACTGGATCAGCTTGTTGACAACACAAACGACAATAAACAATTCTACCAACTTAACCAGCATTTCAAGGTTATGTATTTTTATTTATGGCTCACCCAGAAATATATTTGAAGATGTTTAATCATAAAACTAGAAGAAACTGAAGGTAGAAGAATAAACTGAACATCAACAAGTAAATGATAAATAAAAATAAATATCCTCACCTAGCTTTAATATTTTTAAAAAGTCATTTCTAGGTTGAAATCCTGAATTGACAAAAAAATTGACGGAAAAATAGAACATGCGCTAATCCGTCAATAAATTGAGCGAGAACTTGGACAAGTTAAATTGCCGTCAATTTGGCGTTTTACATTATCAATATATCTTGACAAGCGACTTGATCAATAAATTGACCAATAAATTGTCAATAGTAATATAACTAGTGCAATGGAAATTATTGATAATTTTTGGGAAATTTGCCCGAATGCATTTTTAGTTGAAAAAGAGCACGAGTGCACGTAGTGCACGAGTGCCTTTTTCAGTTAAAAACGCATGAGTGCAAATTTGTCGAAAATTATAAATATATTTCCATTGCACGAGTTGTATTTAATGAGAGAATTTCATAAATCAAAAATTTAAATTTTTTGTCAAAAAATGTCAAAACACCAGTTTTCGCACCAGTTAGTATGCAATTAGGCCTGTTCGCACAGCAATCACAAACCAGTCAGAGCAAATTTCATTGGTTGAAAACAATCAGAAACAGTCAGAAAACTATTTTCAACCAATGAGATTCACTCTGACTGGTTTGTGATTGTTCTGCGAACAGGCCTATTATCTGATAATTTGCACTAGTGCAAATTATCGCGTAATTACAATATGATTGGTTCAAATCAACAATCAAAACATGTCAATTTATTGTTGGAATACCAGTTTTGACAGATGTATGAAATTCTCAGTGTAAAACCGTCTTATGAAATAGACGAAACCATAGGCGTATCCAGGGGGGGGCTGCCGGGCTGCAGCCCCCCCCCCAAGGCATGTCCACATTTTTTTTTTTCAGCGTATTTTATGTGACATGTACATTTTTTGTAAAAAAAATAGAAATATTCTATATATTGTAGGAGGCCTTAGCGAGATTTAATAAATATCTTTATTGAAAGTTCACTCAGTAATCTGTAATATCCACTTTTAATTGTAAAAAATTGTATAAACTTGACAAACTTTAAAAAATTATCTGTCTCTGGGACAACCGCTGTCAACTACCTTTTCACGTGTTGCTGGTCCACGCAATATAAATTGATATCCCGGAGGAAAAGCCTACAATATTTTATATTAAGGTTTTTCTATGGTGGGCGCCTAATGCAGCAAGGGAATCAGTACTTCATCTCAATCACGTTGAATGTCCAAAATATTTCCTTCATCAGGAGAGAAGAAGCTCCGTGAACAAAATTTCTCCTCCTCACCAAAAAAAAACCGAAAAAGTGGCCCAATGCGAACATTTTTGTCGCCCCGCGAAAAAGAATAGAGGCGTAACATTTGGGTATGTTACAGGTGAATTTCTGACAAAAATAGACAACTTTCACATTGTTAAATTAATCTGTAAGTCATTCTAATAAAATCTGTATTTGTATACAGATAACGTCTATTTTTGAGAATAAGTTGATTTGAAAATCGGATAGGAAAGGGACGTCACTTTCCCAAACATGCCAGGATGTCGAATTTCTCAATAGTAAATCATTTCAAAACATGGCTGACCTAAAACTAGTTATTTCACAACTCACTACTGACCTATTTTCGTTCTTTACTACTTAATAGGAAAAGAAAGGATAAGTATTATGGGTGAATTCATTATTGCTGCTTAGTATAATGATGATCCTAAAATATATAAAATATATACATATATGGCAAGAAGCGCATGGATATCGGCATTAGCCGAAGACACAATGACAAATACAAAATATTGTTTGCCCAGCGGATCTGAGTCTACGGAAGGAATTCGGACGTAAATGTGCCATGTTGCCATGTTTAATTATAAAAAAACGAAAAAACTAGGCATGAAGTATAGTTCATTTGAAAATCCATTTTTTAATAACAAAATATTGATAAAAATAATAAAACGCTAAATATTTTAACGTGGTTGTTGGATCTATTCCTATTTTATTCCTGATTTCTTCAATTTGGTCTATTGTAAAAAAAAAACATTTCCTAAAGATACCATCAGCTTTTGACTATTTGGCAAGCATCCGGCCTGGATGAACCTGATTGGTGGAGCTTTTGGCAGGATCGCCGTTGCCATGTGGAACCATACGGTTGTCAATGAGGTTTTGTGGTCAATGAGCTAACGACACCTTATGTCTCGCTATTGGCCAGTGCTCACGTCATTTTATCCTCCCATCTTGGAATATCGATTTATATTGAAATATCCAGTGGCGGAGGTTTGGTCATTATCGATTTTCGTGTACGAGTTGCAATACGATAACACTTCCAAAAAGTTCCGCACGCAGCTGGATATTTTATGAATGAAATCAGCCATTTTTTTTTACAACTGCATTCCCCTCACCGTTGCTTCGTAGACACAGAGTCGCTGGGGAGACATTACAAGTAACAAAAATATAATAACACGTGTTAATGCCAGGCTTAAGGGGGGGCTAACGGGGCTGCAGCCCCGGGCCCCGAAAGGGCCCTACTTTCGAAATTGAGGCTTCTGCTGGTCAACGGCCCGTGGACAAACAATAAATATTAGATGCACTAGTCTTTCGCGTCATGTTTCGCAAAATTTATTAAATTAAAAATAAATATAGAACAACAATGCAGAAGGAACGCCTGTCTTCATTAACATTGATGTGCATAGAAAGACTACAGAGACATTCTGAAGGAATTAGAATTTACTGATGTCATACAAGAATTTGTTAGGTAAATTTAAGTTACCTACGGAAAATAGTTATTTATGCAACAAGTGTGTAAAGTGAACCCTTTTTCACGAATGTGAATTTTGACGCACGAGCCAAAGGCGAGTGCGACAATCACATCAGTGAAAACAGTGCTTTACGCACGTATTGCACACAAAATTTTTTCTACTACCAATCAAATATGCGTGAAAAAATAAATTTAGACAAATTCTTTACGCGTGCGTGAAGTAATTTACCAGAAAAATAGTAATTTGACAGGTCGACATCTGTCATTGACATTACTTTAGGCACTAGTGTGTGAAGTGAACTATTCTACGCACTAGTGCGTGAAGAGAAATTTTACGTCTTCTGAATAGTGCGTAAAGCGAGTACTTTACGCACGGTAGTAGAAAAAAGATATTTTGACATAATTTTGTAAAACATGTATATCCTATTCACAATCCGTAGTCCAAAGATAAAGGTAAATTTATCACCTTTCCCTATCAAATAGCACTGGAAGGTGATACATTTTACCTGTACCTTTGGACATCGGATTGTGAATAGATAATAGGGAACTTGCACATTTTTTTTTTATTTCAAAAATGTGTTGTACTACACTAAAGACATAGTCATGCCAAATATCAAGCATTAAAAATCAGTCGTTAATTTTTTTATAAATATTTGAAGTTACGCTCGAAACATCGCCATTTGAAACGACCGATTAGTGTGACGTCACTCAGCAACAAAATTCCGTTCACAGTCCTTGGCTGAAAATGACCTTCGAGCAGGTAGATTTAGATCATGGTTATGTTGTTATGTATGCCGTTTATGATAGATTTGACATTGACAACACCAGCAGCACATGGCGTGGCAGCGGCGCGACCCGATTATTACTGCCTTGTGACGTCAGGACCCATAGAAATACGTTTTTGATCGCGTCAAAAATTTCGAATTATTTGGTATTTTCAATTGAAGATTTTGGACACCAGAGATAAGATATTACATCCTTTTCCTAATTTCATCATTTATTAGAATGATTGTTATTGTGTTTTATTATTTATTTCATATTTAATTTAATGTGCAAGTTCCCTATTATAGGTATAGCAGTGTCAGACTGTTATATCAGGAATATAGTCTTTTTCTATATACAGAGTGTCCCACGCGGTTTTTCCCAAATGATAATTTCGGAACGCATCATCGTTATGTTCCACTGTATAATTTTTTATCATTTTCTTCAACAAAGCCTTAACAAACATAGCATTGACGATTTTGTAATTTAATTTTCTCCTAAAACTTCACTAGCCCCGGGCCCCACGTAAGCTTAATCCGGTCAAGCACGTGTATCAATTTCGATTTTTTGGCATTTTGTATCTGTCACTTGTACCTTTTATTTGTCATTGTGTCTTCCTTCAGCCTAACTCAGTAGGTAGGTAGGTAGGTAACATATAACAAGCAGTACTTCAAAGCCAATCTCATAAACACCTACTATATCAGAAACAGCAAAAAAGCCGATTGGGGTCAATACTATGAAAGCATTCTAAAACACCTACATGCTAAAAATGATATTTTAAATTATGATGACCTAATGGATACAATTAACTTGGCAGCAGCCGAAACCATTCCCTACAAAAGATGTGGTAGCAATGGAAAAGTGGGGAACCCATGGTGGGATGAGGAGTGCACCAACTGGATTCAGGAAAGGAAAGAGTGTATAGCCAATTTCAACAGAAACCCGAGCATGGAAAACTACATAGAAGTGAAGCGAGTTACTGCCTATACTAGACTAAAAATGAAAACTAAAAAGAAAGAAAAATTCTTGGATTTTTGCCACACCTTAAACAGATCTTCCAGTATTTCTTATATATGGAATAAAATCAGGAAATTTTCTTATAACAATAACAACAAACCAAAAGATTTCATAATAAACGATAACATCAAAACAGCAATACTCAACAACATGGCCAAGATAGATATCGACCCATCATTTCAAATGCAGCAACAAGACAGAGATAATAATATCAAACCGTTTAACATCTTGGAATTTAACAACGCCTTAATCAACAAAAAGCTATTAGCGGCCGGTATGGATGACATATCCTATGCTATGATTAAGCATCTACCCCCTACTGCTAAACAACATCTGCTTAATTTATATAACGACATACTAACAGGAAAAACCCCTTTACCGGACTCCTGGAAAAAATATAATGTTATTGCATTTCCAAAACCTAACAAAGACCCTACTATACCTCAGAACTACAGACCTATCGTGCTAGCGTCTTGTGGTTGTAAGATACTGGAGATAATGATTCGTAACCGACTCGACTGGTACCTCGAACACCAACAATTTTTCATTAATTTTCAGCTAGGGTTTAGAAAAGGCAAAGGGCTGGACGACAATGCAGCCTACCTATCATCTTTTATTTTCAATGGGTTCCTGTCATCTAATACTGTATTAGCAGTATTCTTAGATATAAAAGCAGCATATGACAATGTCAATATCTATAAACTCTACGATAAGCTTCATGCTATTGACACCCCAATCGAAATAAACAATAATATACACAGAATTCTGAGCAATAGAACGCTTTACTCCAGAGGTGACGACGGCACGTTCTTGGATCCAGTCTTGACCACAACGGGCCTACCTCAGGGATCGCCAATGAGTACCCTTCTGTTCAACATATACGTGGGGATATATACAAACTGAAACTGGGGAACGTCAAATTATTAGGGTACGCGGACGACTTGGTACTGCTGGTGAGTGGCAACAGCGTCAATCTTATGGTTGAGGAAATGCACAAGGCTCTGGAGGACGTTAATGGATGGCTAAAAAACAATGACCTATCGCTATCCTTGGACAAATGTGAGGCGGTTCTCTTCTCCAAAGGCAGAAGAAAAAACACACCCCCAGATATCACAGTGGAGGGCAATAAAATAAATTATAAAGATTCGGCGAAATACCTGGGCATTTATTTTCACAAAAATCTTAAATGGGACATTCACATAGACAACATTGTCACTAAAGCAAGAAAAGCGCTTAATGTACTAAAAGCTATATGCAGGGTTTGGTGGGGAGCAGACCCTACTACCCTATTAATGATTTTTCAGGCCTTGGTAGTCTCCCACCTGGACTTTGGTTCTACACTTATAAGACCAGCTAACCAATCCTCCTTAAATAAACTCAACATAGTGTTCTATGAGGGACTCCGTATATGCCTGGGATGCATGAGATCCACACCAAGGGCAGCCTTACTGGCTGAAGCGGCTATCTGCGATCTAGAACAGAGAAGAAAAAACCTAACATTGAACTATATTGCTAAAATTATCAGCGTTAAAAATCACCCAACTATGAAAATTTTACTGGATAGTCGCAGCACTATTTTTAATAGAACAGGGTATGTAAACAACTCCAAAGTTACCTACATGATAGAACTACTCCAAGAATTCCTACCCTATTTCAAAAGAACATACAACTCAAACAATATTCTGTGCTATGAACTAGACTATGAAATCCTGATTAGTCCAATAAAAACAATAAACACCAAACTGAACAAAGGAGAAGAAATGATCAAAGAAAAATTCAAACTATTTATTGAAAGGTACATTCCACTATATACCCTAGTTACACAGATGCCTCTAAAAATAATGACTGAGTAGGGTTTGGTATTACAATACCACAACTGGAATATAAATTCGCATGTAGACTGCACGATGTATTGAGTATATGCAAGGCAGAAATGATTGCTATCCATGAAGCAATTCAAACATTAATTAAAAAGAAAATAAAACAGGCTATAATATTCTCCGACTCAAAAAGCGCTATACAAAAAATTAACTCTAATCTTTACAACGCCAAAGCTGACTACTGGACCTTGAAAACCAAAATGTCTATAATAATAGCAAACAAGAATGGATATAACTTAAACCTAGCCTGGATACCTGGCCACGCAGGGATACCAGGCAATACAGAAGCAGATACCTTAGCCAATGTTGGCAGAATTTTAATGGTTCCCAAGGCTATGAAACTAGATGCAAAAGACATACAGAATACTGTTAAAACTGCTCAGAGAAAGCATTTCAATAAAAAATGGCAAACTTGGGTTCAAAACAAAAAATACCAATACAACAAAATACAGGAGAGCTTTCCAATGAAGAAATGGTTCAGTAGTATACCTTATGTAGACCGTAGACACCTCACAACTATTATAAGAATGCGCACGGGGCATTGTTTGACCGGGGAATTTAAATACAAAATTAAAATCAAAGACTCACCGCTTTGTGAATGTGGTCAAATTGAAAATTTAAACCATGTATTTTTTGAATGTCCAATAAACATCATTCCAGATTTGGATTTATATGCAGAGTTTATTTTGTTGAATTTTTGTCCTCCTATTAGCATTCACTCAATATTGGCGAAACCAAACTATGACTCAATCATCCTATTAAACAGATTTCTTATTATTAACAAAATGAAATTGTAATGATCATCCAGTATCCGATCCTTTACTTCCAGATACCCTGATAAGTGTGTTGTCTTAATGTGCTCATAACTTCCTGTGTTGTCCGTTTATACTAATACGCCCTGCAACCAGTAATGGAGAGAGCTAACTGCAAACACACACAAACATGGACCCAAATATAATAAAGTTTGAATAATAGGTGATCACAATATGGTACATACCAGACGACAGTGGTCACCACCGAATTGAGCTGGCAGATTGCCTAGAAGCAAAGCCATAAGAAAGCAACAACAACTCAGTTGGTATATTGTTGCCGAAAAAGTAGGGGTGGAGGTAGTTTGTTTCGCCAGGGTTTGTACTTGCCACCAGCATTTGCCTTCCTTGTTTAACAAATCAAAATTGACTGAAACAAATCATCAATGACGTCAAAAACGTTCGTCGGTTCTTAAATCATTTTAATTTGTCAAAAAAATTGAATGTGTCATATGAATTAATCTACGACAACCCTTTTTTTTCAAGTTTCAAGGTCAAGTATGAACCCTGGTGAAACGGACCTTATCGCAGTTCGCAGTGTACATTAAAAACTCAATAAAATATAGACTGTTGGAGTGTTCTTGTCAGGATAGCACCTTGGAGTGGGTATGTGTGGTATAGGTGAATATGATGTAAAATTGACGGTTCTCTATGAGCCTCCTTCATATAGCAATGAAAGTTTTTTTTTTGATCTTGAGTCTATTTTAATTAAATATCCAAAAAACACGTCCTGCTTGGCGACATTAATATAAATTTGTTGAATATATGTAACTTTAATAGTTATTTATGTATCAAGGGTACTAAGTAGATGATTATGCCCTGAGGGCGACAGTCTTACAAAGCCGAGGGCCTCTGGCCCGACCCGAGGGTTCGTAAGAATCGTAAGTCGCCCGAGGGTATATAAATCTATTAGTACCCGTGGTGCATACAAACTTTTATGTCATACCAGTTGGTTGTGAATAATAAATACCTGGGAAAAAAGTGTCACTTCGCAAATTGTCATCAGCGTGCAAACATCATAATTTTTTGACAAAAATAATATGTTCATCAGCGTAAATTTATATATGCCCGCACGGGCATAAAGTAATAAATTATGTAGATGGTATCTAAGGTATGAAAACACAATAATGTATTGGTATGACATAAAATTAATAATACCATCTTGGACGAATTTGCAACTATACAGGGTGTATATTTTAAGTGATACCACTATTGCTATATCCGAAACGGTAAGAGCTACAAGGTCGGTTAAATTAGAGAAAAGTTGCCTTTTTTGATGCCCATTCAAAACTTGTTTACAGTGTTGTCAAATTCCTTTTAGTTTATGAAATACAGGGTGATTTATTAAAAACGCCAAAAACTATTTCATCAACTATTTCGAAAACTATTGATATTGGAGACACAATTTAAATTTGAAAGTTTTATAATTTTTTTCGCTCTACATTATGGCATCTTCAAATTTTAAATCCGACGTTTCGTGATCGAGCTTCTATCATCAACTTCATTTTTTTAATACGGACCTGGTCTTTTTATATCATTTTTACGGAGGGAATAAAAGGCACTTTCTAAAAATGACATAAAAAATCCAGGTCCGTATTTAAAAAAATGAAGTTGATGATGGTAGCTCGATTACGAAACATCGAATTTGAAATTGGATGACACCATGTTGTAGAGCGAAAAAAATTATAAAACTTTCAAATTTAAGTTGTGTCTCGAAAATTAATAGTTTTCAAAATAATTGATAGAATAGTTTTGGGCGTTTCTTAGAAATCACCCTGTATTTCATAAACTAAAAAGAATTTGGCAACACTGTAAACGAGTCTCAAATGGGCATCAAAAAAGGCAACTTTTTTCTAATTTAACCGACCTTGTAGCTCTGACCGTTTCGGATATAGCAATAGTGGTATCACTTAAAATATACACCCTGTATATATGTATAGAATTACACCAACCAGCAAAACTTTGATTGATCATGTATTTTCTAGTTATTCTAATTAGTACACTCATTAAAAGTGAATGATAACTGTTTATCAGATCATAGATTTCTGGCATTTCAAATTAATGATAAAATAAGAACTTATACGCCAAAAGTGGAAAAAATTGTTAAAAGTATAAATCATCGAAAGTTCATTTGCACGCCGTTGCCGTGAACGCCGACAAATAATGCAAATTAAAATGCAAGATGACGTCAGACGACTTCGTGGCGCCTGACGTCATCTCGGCTGTGATGGCATACGACGATTCTGGTTGGTTTAATATTGACACAAGTGCATCAACGTCAGTATTCCTGAGTGTATTCCCGTGTACTCCCATGTATTCCCACTTTTCCCCCTTTTATTCGTAAGTATTCCTTAATAATATAAATGTATTCCTATGTATTCCCAACTGGTCATATGTATACCCATTATGTATTCCTATGTTATTCCCTCTTAAATGCTCAAGGGGGTCAATTCTTGAATATCCTCGCATACGTAAGTTGATTCGAATTCGAATGACAGCAACGTGAATTGCATAGGAAGCATTCGAAATCATTTTAATTTTCGTATGCGAGATAATTCAAGAATTGGGGGCCAGGGATGTGGTTGATCCCTCGCTCCAGGGTGAACATTGCAACTGGACACGTTTACCCTAGAGTTATGCTATGCTTAACCTGGGGGTGACTTGCTATTGAGAAACCGGCCCTTAGAACAATGTGTAAACAAAAAATTGAATGCAAGTCACTTGCCTTCCAATAACTTGAATAATGTAAACTGTAAATGCCCCATAGGTACTCCACTTTCGGATATATTCCACCGCCTCACCTGTCCTGTAATATTATATACAAGGTTTAGTCCACGGTAAAAATACAGATATCACGGGTGAGTTCGGGTAACCAATAAACCAATTTCCATTTAAATATTGCAAACGTTCTCCTGACTTCCAAAGCATATTATCTTATTTTATATTATCACAGTCACAGTCGCTGTTTTGAATTAAAAGGATAAAATGTTTTAAGTTTCTGCATTTTACTATCAGCGACAATCAGCGTTGCTATCAGCATATTGTGTGATTCATGTAGGTATTGAATTTTTCGTTTTTTCTACTACAAACAAAGCATTGATTATTTTATTGTTGTCTTGAATTATTTATATAAATGTGTTACCCTAATCTTGAAACCTGATGCCTCTGACGAAAATATTTAACATTTACTAGGCTGTGCTGTACTCTAACCAAACACAACTAACAACAAACAAAAATATTAAAATCAAAATCGCTGAACTGAATGCCGGCCGGTGCGGTGCGTAGGCGTAAACCAGTCAGTGCCTACTCTTCCTGGCAATTTGTCGACGTTGCCACCTGCGTAAGGTCCGAGGTATAGTCTATCGAAAGTCAAATGAGACAGTAAAAAAAATAATATTCTTTTGGCCGTCGGCGTTTTCTTTATGAAGCACCGGCGGAGTAAGGGAAATTTATTAAAACAGTTTTATATAAAATAAAACATGAGGCACGATACAACTCAAATAGGAATCAAATTTATAAAAACTATCTAGGTACTGCACTGTCTTTCCAGACGAAACTGAATCGCAAGCGGCGGCCACTACAAAGAAATATGCCGCCAAAGAAGCCGCCTTTTCAAAGAAAAACGCCGCTGAAAATTCTAACCAATAAGATATTCCTGGAGTCAACGTTGACTGTATAAAACAACCAATAAGATGCGTTGTTTGCAAGTGGATTCGAATCCAATGTATACGGGCACGCTCAATATATTTTTCCTAATAATAGTATAATAATTTTAACGGGCAATACGATAATTTGAAGAGACCCCAATTTTTGCCTTGTCTCATTTGACTTTCGATAGACTATAACTGTTGCGACATATTGCCACTTTTACATACTGGAAATATCTCGGGAAATATAATAGCAAAGTCTAGTTTATGATATTTTTTAACGCAGAGAATGAACAATATTTGGCAGGATTTTAGACGAATTAATAATTATCAAATAAATGAATAAATACGTCATTGGATTAGACTGTCAGACCGATGACAGTTCATCATGCTGTGGTTCAGAGTTCAGGCCAAAGATCAGGCTTACGCTTACGGTGATTGGCTCAAAATAATTCCAATTTTATTTTATTTTTTATAAACGCTTATCTCCTATGTTATTTCTTGATTCTTTCCATTTTATTTTATTTCCGGTATTAAACCAGGCTTAAGTTAAGAAGTTCCTTACCTTATCTTTTGTCAATCGTATCGCCTCCTTATTATTCACACAACACACTCACACACACTAAATATTATGACCTTAATTACTCCACGTATTTGTACTCACGATTGAGTGACTTTTTTCTGTTTAAACTGCGAAAATCGTTCGTTTTCCAATTTTTTTGCTTTGGTCTACTCTTTTCGTACCGACGCTTCCCTACTTTCTGCCGGCCGCGGGCTACGCGGCTACTGCTACGCCGGCCTATGCACCATGCACCTGACCTGACAATACAACGCGCCTAACGCAACCAAAAAAGGCCAACTAGCATGATTCATGAAACGTCAACGAACACTTGCGATTCTACCCGATCGCAAGTCGAATTCTCGTCTGTCAAGGAAAGGCGAATTCGTGCGTTCTTGGAATTCGACCAGACCGATGGACCATACCATACCAACGTTGCCAAATGTACGCCAACCTACAGTGCCGCCAACCTAATTGCCATATCCGTCAAAAGTGAAGCCAACAAAGACGGATGCCACAAGGGGGAATGTTGTTCTTTTTAGTTGCTCGCTGACATATGACGTTTTGGAAAGTTTCTTTATATTTTTAACTTCACAGGTTTTATCAAGTGAAATACGTGTTGAAATCAATTTTCGCCATTTAAGAGGCCAGCAACAAATTCAAGCGCGCGAAATTCATTCTTTGTCGCCGAGTTCAAAGTAGGACCGTGATAGACGACGTTACGGCAAATATTTCCGAGATAACGGAAGGGTGTGATCAAATTGCATGGAAGGTGAATAATAAATCCTATGGGCTTTTGTGGAGGCAAAACTAATACACCTATCATATTTAATATAAATTAAAAAGTATACAGTTATAGGTAATAATAGTTTTATAATTTACATTGTGCTTTTTATTTAACAAATAAGAACGTGGAGAATGAAATGTGCGGAAACACAAAAATATATTACGAAGATAATAAAATTTACCTATACAAATACAGCAAAATAGATACTTGAAATGTTTACACAAAAAAAAGTGAGGTGGCGTAGTTACGAGGGTGGGAGAGATGATGTTTATTCGTTTATTACATAAAAAACTTCCAGAAAACCTAGAAAAATAATAAAAAGGAAAAGTGTTAATTTCACACATTGGTGAGATTGCTCATGAAAACCTCGGACACATCGATTTTTGATTTCAGTTGCCGTTTTTCTGATGGTAATATCATGTAGGTATACAGGGTGACCCAGAAACAAGTTGTGACAGCTAACTTTATTTTTTTAAATGAAAACATTAATTTTGAAGTGAAAACTTCTTTAGAATCGTTGGGAGCGATGTGAGACTCGATGAAACGAAAAAGCGACATGAAACGAAAAAGCGACACTTTTTTAACACGCTTATATTAACACACAACAAGAACCTGGAACAAGCCAAGTGAGCTGGAACAAGTCTGGAAAATGTCTGGATAAATCTGGATAAAGTCTGGAAAAGTCTGGAAATCTCTGGAAACGTCTGGAAAGAGCCTGGAAATTTCTGGAAAGGGTCGGAAAAATTCTGCCAAAGGTCCCAAAAGACCTGGGGATCATTCTCCAGAATCCGTATCAGTCTGAACAAGTCTGAATAAAGTCTGGATTAATCTGGATGAAGTTTGGAAAACTCTGGAAAGCTCTGGATAAGTCTGGTTATTGTCTGGAAAAGTCTGGAAATCTCTGGAAACGTCTGGAAAAGACTTGGAAATTTCTGGAAAGGGTTGGAAAAATTCTGAAAAAGGTCCCAAAAGACCTGAGGATCATTTACCAGAATCCGTATCAGTCTGAACAAGTCTGAATAAAGTCTGGATTAATCTGGATGAAGTTTGGAAAACTCTGGAAAGCTCTGGATAAGTCTGGATAATGTCTGGAATTCTCTGGAAACGTCTGGAAAGAGCCCGGAAATTTCTGGAAAGGGTCGGAAAAATTCTGCCAAAGGTCCCAAAAGACCTGAGGATCATTTTCCAGAATCTGGATCAGTCTGTACAAGTCTGAATAAGGTCTGGATAAATTTGGATAAAGTCTGTAAAACTCTGGATAAGTCTGGATATTGTCTGGAAAAGTTTGGAAACATCTGGAAAAGACTTGGAAATTTCTGGAGAGGGTTGGAAAAATTCTGAAAAAGGTCCCAAAAGACCTGGGGATCATTTTCCAGAATCCGGATCAGTCTGAACAAATCTGGATAAAGTCTGGATGAAGTCTGGAAAACTCTGGAAAGCTCTGGATAAGTCTGGATAATGTCTGGAAATCTCTGGAAACGTCTGGAAAAGGCCTAGAAATTTCTTGAAGGGGTCGGAAAAATTCTGGAAAAGGTCCCAAAAGACCTGGGGATCATTTTCCAGAATCCGGATCAGTCTGTACAAGTCTGGATAAATTTGGATGGAATCTGGAAAACTCTGGGAAGCTCTGAATAAGTCTGGATAATGTCTCGAAAAGTCTGGAAATCTCTGCGGCTGACACGCTTTTATAATACATCGAACTAAAAAGTGAAAAATAAATATATTTTAAAAAAACTAAAAAACACGCTTTTATAGTAAATTGAACTAAAAAGTGAAAAATAATGTTTAATAGAAACAGAAAATATTAATGAACAAAAAATATTAGAATTATTGTCAAAAAAGCGTGGGGTGCTCAATGTATCAAAAATGTGGAACAAAGCACCCCAGCGTGTATTTTAGTTTTTTCAAACTATATTTATTTGCGTTCTTTCTCAAGTCTTTTGGAGGAGGGGACGCCACTGTGTATGTTAGTATGTGTGTAATGCATGCAGTTCGATGAAGGTTTCACTTCTACCGGGTGTGAACTGCACAGGATTTTTTTAAATTTCATTTCTTATTTCTACGTTACATTCTGAACTTATTTTATGTATCATGTCCTATACCTATCTTCAACTGTTTCGGAAATAATAAGAGTTGAAAATTTACTTTCTTGCAACTTTGACAGGCTGTAAAACCTGAACGGTTGATTTTAGAGCTAAACCGATCATACATTCTTATCTGAGTTTTCCATGAACTATCATTTGACACCAGCTTAGAAATTAATCCAAGATTAAAAATTCCATTGCTGAGTTGTATTTTAGCTATTTTTGGGTTTGAAAAAAGGACGGTTCTAGAACGGTTCAAAACAATCGCACAGTTTATTATTGAAATTTGTGATAGCTGAACCGTTGTCATTTAGTTGATTGATGAACTGTGCGATTGTTTTGAACCGTTCTAGAACCGTCCTTTTTTCGAACCCGAAAAGAGCTTTTATGAGAGAATTTCATGAATCAAAAATTTAAATTTTTTGTCAAAAAATGTTAAAACACCAGTGTCGCGCCAATTATCGCGTGAAGCCTAATTCTCACTTGCGCGAGATTCGCTCTTTTTTGACATTGCTTCAATAATTTGACGTTTGATACACGCATAAAACGTAAATCAACAATCAAAACATGTCAGTTTATTGTTGGAATGTCAGTTTTGACAGATGTATGAAATTCTAAATGTCGAGTGCAATGGAAATTGTCGATAATTTTTGGGAAATTTGCCCGGATGCATTTTTAGTTAAAAAGGAGCACCAGTGCTTTTTCAGTGCCCATTTCTGTCAAAAACGCATGAGTGCAAATTTGTCAAAAATTGAAAATATATTTCCATTGCACGAGTTGTACAGGGTGGCCCGTTTAAGAGGGGCCTATACCTTATCTCGAAATCTACGAGGGCTGCAAAAAAAAATTAAATACAAAAGTTGTTTCTAATAAAATTATCTAAATTTTTTTTGCATTGTTTTTGTTGTTACTCTACTATATACAGGGTGGAGAGATAAAATTTAATTTTTTTTAATGAAACACCCTATATATTTCAAAACACTTTCATATAGCCCTTTGAAAGACAAATCCAACGATATACTTGACATGTGTCTGTGATAAACCGTTTCGAACTTATTAGTGATAATCTTCAGGATCTGGGGTAATTTCAAACAGGCATTATTACGTTACTCATAAACTTTTAAAACTTTTTTTTGCATGCTATTTTTCATAAAATAATGCTCTTCTTTAGACTATTTTGAAATTTGGAATATTTGCTCAAAAAACGCCGTGTTGCCACGTTTCGCAAAATGTTACGCTTTTCAATTTTTTTAAATGGGACCTCCTGTAAATTTTCGAATTTTTGGATAGCCCTTTAAAATACAAATTCAACGATATACTGGAAATGGGTTTGTGATGCACCGTTTCGGCCTTATTGGCGATTATCTTCAGTTCTAGCACCATATTTTATGTCATCCCTGTTGAATAAAGAAAATGTCTAATTTTGCAGTAGATTAGCTGAAATAGTGCTCTTTATTATTATTATTCATTCAGAAGTAGTTAAGAAAAGACGTTTAAGTTTTTGTTTTCATTAGTGTCTCGCCTTAATAATGGGGAGAAACTTTGACTACTCTTTGAACAAATGATAATAAAAAAATATTTCGCAAATTATTTAATAATACCTACTGCAATAAACTATAGTTGCAGTAAACAAGGAAAGCATTGAATTATAAAGTCCAAAATAAAGGTTACTGATTAAGATTATATGAACAAACATTTTGAGAACTTCAACTTCAGGCTAACTATAAAATTAATTTAATTAAATTCTGTGTCCGCCATTTTCAACAATACAGGTAATATATCTTACTTGTAAATGTGTTATCGCATTTAACACGTAATTAGGTTGATCTGACAAATATAGCAACAGAGCGTCACGTTTCATTTTTTGTTTTTATCCAAATTTCTCGCCTTTTTTATTTTAATAATGGGGAGAAACTTTGACTACTTTTTGAATAAATAATAATAATAAAAAGCACTATTTCATCTAATCTAATGCAAAATTGGACATTGTTTTTTATTCATCAGGGATGACATGAAATATTGTGCTAGAACTGAAGATAATCGCCAATCAGGCCAAAATGGGTGCATCACAGACCCATGTCCAGTATATCGTTGAATTTGTATTTTAAAAGGCTATCCAAAAATTCGAAAATTTACAGGATGTCCCATTTAAAAAAAATTGAAAAGCGTAACATTTTGCTAAATTTCAGTATAGTCTAAAAAAGAGCATCATTTTATAAAAAATATCACGCAAAAAAAAAGTTTCAAAAGTTTATGAGTAACGTAACAATGCCTGTTCAAAATTACCCTGAATCCCTGAAGATAATCGCTAATAAGTTCGAAACGGTTTATCACAGACACATGTCCAGTATATCGTTGGATTTGTCTTTCAAAGGGTTATGTAAAAGTGTATTACGATATAGGCTGTTCCATTTAAAAAAATTAAATTTTATCTCTCCACCCTGTATATAGTACAGTAACAACAAAAACAATGAAAAAAAAATGTAGATAATTTTATTAGAAACAACTTTTGTATTTAATTTTTTTTTGCAACCCTTGTAGATTTCGAGATAAGGTATAGGCCCCTCTTAAACGGGCCACCCTGTACAGTGTTTCCGCTTCAGTTCGCAACATATGGGAAACTTTTTTATTATCAATCTTACAAAAAAAAGTTATTGCTTATGAAAGTTTCTGCTTCTTGAAAAAATATATAGTATTAAACTATTAAAACTTAGAAAAAGCATGTACCGGGTGTTCTTTTATCTTTGATATCATTTTGATCACCTGTAACTTTTTTGTTTTCAAAGATATCAAGGTAAACAAAAAAACAAAATGTAGGATTAATAGCCAAGTTTTTTTTCAAGTTACACATGAAACAAAACATCAAAACACTATCAATTTTTCGACATATAAGCCTACATTATATTTTTTTTATTTTGGTTTCATATCGAAGTCTTTTCGACACTAAAAGTAGTTTCGAAAAGAAGCTCTTTGTGACACTCCTTTTTCACTTATCGGAAGTTGGTAACACTGGCTGACTGATGGCCATCGCACTGTCATTCTCGATTTTATAGAAGATTTAGGGCGAGTATTATAAAACTGCTTTGACAGTTAACTTAAAGTTAACTTTTTGAATTACATGTAATTTCAAAAATTAACTTTAAGTTAACTCTCAAAGTAGTTTTATAATACCCGCCCTTAATTCTATATTTGGCATGTAATGTTAACCAACCTAAACATGAAATCAGGAAATATGAGAATAAAATTTCCAAGAAAAATTTGTTTTTTTTTAATTAAACAATACCAGAATAGAAAAAATAGTATAAAATATTCGTTTCATAAGACATTTTATCGCACTCGTCTTTTAAAAATCTCGCCTCCGGCTCGTTTTCTAATATAGGGCTCGTGCGATAAAATCACGTCTTATAAAGCTTGTATTTTAATGTACTATTTTTAAATGGAACACCCGGTATATTATATGTGTGTTCGTTAGAGCATATTATTCTGATTACAATGATATAACACACTTCATATTTTGTTCCACTCGTTTTTGACAAATCGGCAAAAATATATGAAATTTTTATATGCTCTCAATAATTTTCGTCCCAAATATCAGACCGCGCCGCCTAATAAGTTTCACTTCGAAAGTTTCATATTTTTGCCGATTTGTCAAAAACGAGTGCACCAAAATATGAAGTGTGCTATATCATTGTAATCAGAATAAGATATTATATCGAACACATATATAATATACAGGGTGTTCCATTTGAAAAAATATAATCTAGGCTTATATGTCAAAAAGTTGATAGTGTTTTGTTTTACGTGTAATTTGAAAAAAAACTTGGCTACTAACCCTACATTTTGTTTTTTTGTTTACCTTGATAACTTCAAAAATGAAAAAGTTACAGGTGATCAAAATGATATCGAAGATAAAAAAACACCCGGTACAGGGGGATTAAAAAATAGGAAAATATGCAGGGTTTTTTGGTAAAAGTAGAAAAAAAATGGCACATCACTATTTTTTTAAACCTTTGACATTTTTTTCAGATTAAGCAAGTCATATTTCAGTCAGGGCCGTGCATAGGGGGGTGCGGCCGGTACAAATTACCGGGGCCCGGGTTCCGTATAGGGGCCCGGCCCGCCAAATATTATGTTCTTAGGTCTATGGTACAGGGTTATTGGTTATAAATGGAACCCACTATTCCTTTTTTATTACATTTTAGAAAGACGTGTCTCTAATAAAAGCTTTATGGTTGAAATGGTTGAAATTATTATTTTATTTTAAACTCACTTTCGCATACTTATACACAGAGTGTTTTAGAAAAGCTGGTCGTGGTCAAGGTTGTTTGGGAGAGGTAGATCGCCTGATAACTCTATGACGTCATCTGATGTATGGGTGTACAACACAATGCAAATCTCCATAAGGCACCCCAGATGCGTCATCAAGTTACCCATTACCAGACAACCTATTAACTTGAGGAACCTTGGTCGTGGTTCAACGTTCAACTCTCCCATTTTAAATGGAATACTCTGTATATTATTGGATGAATATCCGGATTGTATTTCTACAACGTAAAATTCTGAGCAGATTTCATGTCATATACCATACCCTTCACCTAAATTCAACTTTTTTGGAAATATTGACAGTTTAAACTTACCTTTTTGCAAATTTTACAGGCTTTAGAACCTTAACGGTTTATTTTAGAGCAAAACCTTACATTCATATACCATCATTCAACACCAACTTTGAATTCAACCAGAGATTAAATTTAATTCGAATTTTCAATCATGGAATGTATCTCTCTCAATCAAGCGACAAGCATGTGCGTATCCCCCCTCCGGTCGTGGCTGATACGCTGTTCATACTCCCCTTACGCGATCAGAATTCTCGTAAAGCAAAGAGGTTTTACTTCAATAATACCTAAAAAAAAATTATACTCGAGGCGTGCTTTTTTAAAGACTTTTGGGTGAAAATTTGAGCAGTCGTGACACTCAAAAATGTTCGGGATCCCTTTAGGGGGGCCCATCAAAATGGCTGTACTGGGGCCCGCGCGTGCTTCGCACGGCCCTGATTTCAGTCAAAAGAAACCTTTCGTTATCACAAATCAACCTGCCAAATTAAAAAAAAAAAAAAAAATGGAAAAATTTTTGAGCTGAAAAAACGATTTTTTCTAAAACTTTGACACCCTGTATCTCAGAAACTACGCATTTCTGGTCACATATTTATGGGAACTTTTTTTGTTAAAATATCGTAAGGAATGACATCCTGAAGTTACGGACCGTACTTAGGAAATACCCTGTATATTTTTCTATTTTTTGACCACCCTGTACATGCTATTTCAACTTTTAATGCATAGTTTGATATTATTTTTTCAAGAAGCAGAAACTCTTATAAAGGATAACTTTTTTTCGTAAAATTGATAATAAAAAAGTTTCCCATGTGCTGCGAACTTAAGTGGATACACTGTATTTTATGAGAAAATGTCATGAATCAAAATTTTTTTGTCAAAACACCAGTTCTCGCATTAGTTACTATGCAATAATTCACACTAATATAAATTATCACGTAATTCCAATCTGATTGGTTCAAATCAACAATCAAAACATGTTAGTTTATTGTTGGTATGTCAGTTTTGACAAATGTATGAAATTCTCATCAAAAAAACGGCCACTAAAATCAAAAATCGACGTATCCGAGATTTTTTGAAAAAAAAATCAACCTTGTATTTTTGATGGATTTTATTCCTAACCTTCACGTACTAACTGTATTTAACTATGCTATATGATATCCTCTTTCGTTTATTGAATTCTAGTAAAGTTATCTTTGTTCGTTTTGAGTTCATTATGAAATATATTCACCATAATTATTTACACAAACTAGTAACTGGCCTTGCAGTACTCTCGCGTCGTGTAATTTTTACTTACCCCGGTGCGAAATTAAATCCGCCAGAGGCAGCACCTCGCTGCAGCCAAAATTTTTGAATTTCCGTGTTTGCAGGGCTTACAATTTGAGACGAGATCTCAAAAACTACTTAATATTTTTTAGTGAATCAAAAAGATTCGAAAAGATAATAAAATTTAGAACAATGCTCTTGTTTCATTTTTTTTAAAAAAGCGATGGGTTTGGATGTACCGAGCGATAGAAGTGATGCTTTTTTTCGAGTATTTAGGTCGTGATATTTTCAATTTGCAATTTTTTTTTCGAAAAACTAAAACAACAGCATTATTCTTTAGATTTTTATCTTTTATTATTTTCTAATCCGGTCAAAAAATATTACAAAATAAGTGAGTTCTCGTCTCGGGAAATCAACCCTTTTTCTCAATTTTTAACGGCTTGTTGTTGGCCTCTTAACGTAATAAGTGCGACAAAAATGCATCCCCTCCGCAGCAGCGGCATGGGCTTCACGTTCGTCACAACGTGTGTTCTTGTACTGGGTACTTGTTCCAGGTTTAGTTTTTGGTTATAGTTCCGCTCCGCCAATTGTGATTTTTGTCGTCAGTAGGGCAATCTGGCAATCCAATCAGAATGGCGGCCAAGGCCAAGCAACAAGCAATGAAATTGGCGCCATAAATTTTAATTCAAACAATCGTGATATTTTTTTCAATCAAAAAACTGTTTTTGTGTATTTCACAGACTGAAAAACCTAAGGTTAATTTTACAGCAAAACCGATCATACATTTTTGTCTTACTTTTTCATAAACTATCATTTGACACCAACTTTGAATTTAATCCATGACTTATGAAAATCTAGGACATAAATGTAAAATCGGTTTTGCTGTAAAATCAACCGTTTAGGTTTTACAGTCTGTTACAGATGAAAAAAAGTCAATTTTAAACTGTCAATATTTTCGAAATAGTTGAAAATAAGTATATGACATATGACATTGTACATGAAATATGTCTAGAATTTTCTACAGAATCCAAAAATGTCATAATATACAGGGAGAGTCATTTAAAAAAAAAACACAACTTTGTATCACCCCTACAATTGGACCACCCTGTATAATGGAAAATAATTTAGGAATGTAGTACTCAGTTTATCTAAATACAAGTTTTGTATTTAGTTTTTTTTTCGATCTACGTTATACCGACGGGTGTCAGTTTCGCGCTGGCATTTTCTGGGTTTTTTTGAATGGCAAAAATTTTTGGTATAGAGTGTAGGTTTGAGAAATGTCATCTTGTGACATGTGTGTCAATATTTGGTAACTTCCGGTTTGACCGGAAATGGTCCCAACTCCGTAATTTTGAATGGTATCCCAAGAGTTTTTTCGCATTTTTGTGATCTGCTGATCATGATGTGTAACAAAACGTCAAATTTGGGAGAAAATAGTATTAGTATGTGTATTTCGGTGGAAAAACACATTCTCGCAGTGTTGTCGAAGCTACCGAAATTTCGGTATTTCTACCGAAATGGCAATGGACCTACCGAAATACCGATGAATTTCTACCGATTTTCGACAATAATTATGATTCTACCGATTTTTTTACCGTTTTTCGCCAAAAATTCAATTCTATCGTTTTTGTTTCCGCCGATTTTTCTATCCATAGGCGCACCCAATCTATTGTCTGGCTAGCGAAACGGCGAACTGCAAAAGAATTTGCTGCTTTGCCAAACTTGACGGAAACAATAAATAAACAAGTTGGTGACATATTTTTTTTGCAATATGGGCATGTGTAGTATTTTGAATTTAAAAAAAATCCGGCAACATTGCGAAATGATGGATATGGAGAGGCGTGATTATTCAGAGGCATGATTCTATTGGTGAGAGCCTGAACGACAGCACCAGTGACGTGGTTATTTGGGAAACTAAACAATTTTTTTATAATAATTTTATTGGTTTATTTCCTTGGTGTTTTCGGTGCCACTGAACCCAAAGACATGGTTATGTCATCAGGCGGTGTCAGTTGGGGTGTCAGTGAAGTTACGCCCCGCTTTTCTTCCCACTTTCGTCCCTACCAAATTACCACTTGCCAGACTATACTATCGAATTTTTTGTCCGTGTCAGAACTGACAGATGTCAAATAGATCCTCCAACGACAAATTTGTTAACAGGTTGGTATCGGTGCATTTTATTCGGGGAATAACTGTCGTGTTTCCTGTGATATCCGAATTTTCCCCATTCTTCCGCCAATGTTGAGCACACATTCCCAGTAATAAATCGAATAAAAATAGTAGGTCAAAAGAAATAGACTTTCCCTACAACTGCCTCTGAAAATGGAGTTTTTCGCACGCTAGGCAACCTCCGAAAATGGAGTTTTTCACACGCTGCTAATTATTTTGTCTATTTATTTTGGTGCTGTCATCCTGACATAACAACATAAATTGCGATTGTCACCAATTTCTGATGTTGATGCTTTGTTTTCTAACAAATAAAAATTACATATTTGTTGTTTTATTTTGCAGTTGTTGGAAAAGCGTTGCAAAAACTCGTTTGAAAACCTTTTTTTCACACTCGCTCGACTTGTGGAACTCGCCTACGGCTTGGTCCAACAAACTGTCTCGCCGTGCGAAAAAAGTCGTTTTTAAAACTTGTTGTTTAAATATTCCACGGAAACAATCCTTGCGCCTTGCGCTTTTACATACTCAGCGACATATAAAAACTGCTAATTGTTATGATTTTGAAATCAATAAACAATTGACTTTGAATATGTCCAAGGAATATTGCCTACCGATTTTGCGCAGTAATCTACCGATTTTCAACGCCAGTTTCTATTAGGGCCATATTCTCCGTAGTTTATAAAGCCTGGCTTAGTGGAAACGCTTGGAAACGCTTGGCTTTTTGTGTGGCAAAGTCGAGCTTTTCCACTAAGCCAGGCTTCATGAACTACGGAGAATATGGCCCTTAGTATTTTGACGTTCGACAACACTGCATTCTCGGCCTTCAGTGTTTGTTTGGCCTCGGCTACGCCTCGCCCTTATACCGTCGGCCGAGGATGTGTCACTTTTCCGCACAATGCCGAGTCGCTTACCGGTCGCTTGGAATATAATCCTACATTTACGAAGACTACTCAAGGAAGCGCCAATAGAGTATCAGAAAGTAAGTAAAAGGCTGGTAAAAAATATGTTACATCCTGATTTCTTTCCAGTGCGACTTTTTTTAAAATTGATGTCTAAGAGGGGGAACAACATTCAAACAAATAGACTATTTTTGACTGGCTAATAAAAATTGGAATGCTAGCGCTCTATCTCCTTGGTATAAAAACTGTCCGGTTGGCGTTAATACTGTCAATAAATGGATGGAATAGACCTATCTATTTTTACCTGGGGGCGGATTACGAATTCTCGATTCGAACCGAAACCGCCATGGATTTTGAACGCACTCCATGCAAATGCATCAGAATGCGTTCGAAATCCATGGCGGTTTCGGTTCGAATCGAGAGTTCGTAATCCGCCCCCTGGTATGCGCGCGCAACACGACGCAATGTCTTGTTATTGGCTGGCTAATACAGGTGTGAGGTGATCGTTTTGCACGCTGGGCATCTCTTTATCCTTGTTCATTGCACGTGGTCTGACAAGAATAAAACTAAAGTGGATATTCAACTTGACAAGTGTCATTCAAAAGTTGTTTGACATTTTCATTGACAAATACGTTGCACAACACGCGGTTTTTCCTCTTTCCTTTTTATCCTGTGCAAATAAGAAGGACGGATTGCTATACGTAAGTCTAACATAATTTGGCACGTTTTGCCTCGTCTTGCGCAATGAGCGTTCTGTGTCTTTTTTTATTTAATGAAGTTTTCGTATTATCACCTCTTTGTCTGGTAAAATAGATAGGTCTATTGGGTGCAAGAAACAGCGGATTGGATACCAACAACAAAAAAGTTGAATCATTCTCATAAAGCCTCAGCTGTGAGCACACGAACTAGTTCTGGTGCAAATCTTCAAGAGGTTATTAAAATGACGACATAGCTCTATAAGCTCCGTGACACCGTACCTCCAGCTTACTGAACAACATCATTGCAAAATTATTTCGAACATGAGAGAAAAACATGCTCCACTTCTGACAACAACCAACCTAGCAGTTCTCTGTAGAAAATCAAATGAGAATCAGCAACATTTATTACAATAATAATAAAATTATTAAAGTATTAAAGTTAAGTTCGTTGTAATCGTTGTAGGTATAATCGAATGTAATACCACAAGAGGTTTCAGGATTACCGGATCACGAAACGCGTTACGCAGCAACACCACGACTCCGAAGGAGGAGTGGTGTTGCTGGTAACGCGTTGAGTGTCAGGTAAAAGTATTAGGTAATCCTGAAACATCGAGTGGTATTCAAAAGTTTATACAACGAACTAACTAAGAAGTTTCTTTCTTTTTAGGTGTTCATTTTATGCCTGCAAAACGTTTATAATCAAAAAATCCTATTCATTGTAGGTACCTATTATTGATTAGATTGATATCATACTGTAGTTAATAAAGTTATTCAAAATTGTTATTTTTTTATTTAATACATGGATTAATTAGTCTGTAACTCTTCGGTATGTGATCAAGAGACTGTTTATCATAATTTTATTTCCACTAGGAACATATTAAATTGTTCAGTGCTAGTGGCGATAAAAAATGATAAACGGATCCTAAAGAAAAAATAAATAAATTTAAAAAGGAGCGCTTCCCGCGCTCTCTAGTTCCTGACTACACACGGGAGAGGGCGCTGTAATCAGGAACAAAATGTTTGTATTGTGTTGCCTATCTATAATAATAGGTTCGAGAGATTTTTGTATCCCTTATCTATGATTGCTACTGCGCATTTCTCCTGATGGGCAACCTATCCTTGTTTTGCTGCTGTCAAATGACAAGGACAGCAATACATCGGTGAAAATGCGCATGTGACATTGATGATTTTAAAAATTTGCCCTATTTTTCAATAGTTGCTAAGGAATCGATGAATAACAATAGGTACGGGAATCACTTTACCGGCCTAGGTCGGGAAAGTATGATTCTGGTACTGCTGAACAATTGGAACAAAAAGACAAACATTTAACAGTTATTCAACCGATCGCAGAAAAAATGTCACTTTTCCACCTAAATACACAATATATCTACTACTCAATTAACAAAAGGTAAGTAAACATTTTTATTTTTTTCTCAAACACCGTTTTTTCGTTCATCAAAAAATATTCATATAAAACAAATAACATCAATCCACAAAAAAATTACAAATGACAAATGTGATTGTTTCTTAAAGTTAGCAACAAATCCAAGATTAACGTGCGTTTATTTACGACTGACATATAATGTAAGTATTATATTTGTGATTTTGGCAGTTTAATGACATATATTATTCCCGCAGGGATTAATGGTCATTATTCCCGCTTGCACACCAATCACAAAATTTTTCAAATTAAATAAGTAGGTAGTACCATGGAAACAGTATAGAACAAATTCAGTGTCAGTGTCAAACGTGTAGTGTTTGTGTATTTGTATTGAGATGGATGAACAAAGAGCGTTTTTGGAAAGAAAATTTCAAATAAATTAATTTGTCGTAAATAAAGTAGAGTATACTACTCGCAATAATGGCTATTATTCCCTCGGAATGTTACTCCCTCGCCGCTAACGCGGCTCAGTTCGTAAATATACCTCGGGAATAATAGCTATCATTATTGACTCGTGGTATAATCTACTATTATTTCACATTTGAGATAATCCATTTTAAGTTAAATCCTCGGTTTAATCCTATAAATTTGGAGGATTGGATTGAGTACTCCGATCCGGATAAACTTTCTAATCCTGGGTGTTTATTTCAAAATTATTAATCCCCAATAATAATCCAATCCACTATCCACTTAGTATCCGGATACAATGCGTGAAATAAACGTAGTCCGTGACAGCTAGGCGGTTGACCGTGGATGAGTAGAATTTAGGTGATACACGCAAAAAACAAAATACTTGATTCAAATAGCTTAAGCTCAATTCGAGCATAAGTTAGCTTTGTATATACTCAAGACTATGACGCCTTGGAATAAAAATAGCAAATTCTCAATATATTAGGTTTCTTTTAACAAAATGCGATGTTTCGTTTGAGTATTTCAGATTTTTTAAATAAAAATGTAGTTATTTCAAATTGAAGATTCATCCTAAACTTTTAGATATTTATATAGCAACTTGAATTGAGAATATGTCAGTTCCATCTAATAATATGGATCTGCTTTGTTTGATGCTATCCCAGTTTCATTTTAAGAGGACGGTAATTTCACCATGAAATTTGAGATATGCTTGAAGTGAACTTTTGTATAGTTTTTTATGGCCATTTGCACCCACCATTTCAAGGGATGCTCAACGATAATTATACCTTAAAATGACATTTTTACATGTAAAAAATGACACATTTTTTACATGTAAAAATGTCATTTTAAGGAATACTTATCGTTAAGTCTCCCTCAAAATGGTCGGTGCAAACGGCCATTAGAGTATTCTACTCTACAGCGTTCGCCCAAATTCAGTTACAGAATGTTAAACTTTTTTATTTTTCACATTACAAAAAAAAAATCCTGATAAAATATTTCTCTCGATCCAACTATTTCTGGACGAAAAAAACAATGGTTAACAACTTTTTCTTTTAATATCAAATGAAAAGGTTACATGGGTTTGGTAACCAAATCTGGGTAGACACTGCAGAATATAAATCCAATCCAGGTAATCCATATAGGGTAAGCAAAAAACGTAAGGAACCTCCATAGAAGATTCACAAAAAAAAAACTGAATGATGAAGTTCAAACAGCCAGCCGTAACCCTACATGAACCTTACTCTTTAACGAACTAGTGACGACTGAGAGTTCCTATGAAAAATCGTTATACTTGTAAGCTGTTTAACTCAAACCAAGCATTACGGTACGATTATATTCTCTAATGGAAAATTTCAAAGTATTTTCAAATTGAGGATATGAAACTTATTCAATTCAATTCAATTCATTTATTGTATTCAGAAATTCATTCCATTACAAGGGTTCTATTGAGTTAGTAATTACATAAGTATTTCAAATTTTAATCCATAAAAAAGTGTTAATAACGTAGACAAATTTTAAGTACCTATATTAATTAACCTATGAGATGCAGAAACCAAAATGCAAGTATTCACCAAAATAAAAAACACAAAATAAATATATAGTCGGTAAGTAGTTAATCAGATAAATAACAATATAAAGAAATCAGAGCAATATACAGATCTGACTTACTCATTCCGCAAGAAAGCACACAGTCTTAGAATATTTGCCACAGTGAAAAATATATCTTTAAGATCCTCCAAAGTTAAATTATCAAGCATATCGGCCAAATGTTGAGGGTCCATCCAAAGTGGTGGTCTTAAATATTGATAAAGCGGACATTCAAAAAATAAGTGGGCAAATGTTTCCTTCACATGAGAGTTGCACACCGAACACAGTTCTTCAGGATTAAACTGGTAAGATATATTTTTAATCGTGAATTTACAGTAGAACTTGTTCGACGTACGAATCTGTGCCATAAGCTTTATTAGCGAGAAATCACACTTAAAATTTAAATAGTTTGCTGGTGTAAGCATCTGTGCATTAAATGATGTGTAGAACAAAGTATACCTTGCACTTCCAGCAAAATCAAGATCAGCAGTGAAACATTTCTCTTGAAACGAAGCCAATATTATTGACTTATTTTGCTTTAATACAGCCGGATTCGTGGACCAGAAATTGGAGAGATCGTATTCGTCAAACCAGTTTTTTAATTGGAGTACCCAATTATAAGTGGGGCTGGGATTCCCACTGAGCAATTCAATTTGACGCAGTAGGCAAATTTTTGGAAGCCTGTCAGCGCTCATATCAAAGATTTTTAGAAACAAGCCGAGAGCTAATTTAAAGATAATGTATGACGAGTGTATTACGCCTGCTTCTAGCCTAACAAGAGCCGAACTTGTATTACGAGGAAGATACAGCAATGCCTTGAAGAAGCTAGTCTGTATTTTTTCAACATTCTCGGCATATCTCAGTCCCCAGATTGGTAAGCAGTTGATGATTGAGCTCTGAATTGTTGTTTCAAATATCTTCTTGCTACATGCAAATGTTCCCATCCTCACTCTTGAAGATAAACCAAGAGCCGCACCAGATGCCTGTTTGGATCGAAGGACACTTAATTTGCTCCTATTACCAAAGCAGCCAGAGGCAGAAAACAAGACTCCCAAGTAATTATACTCATTTACAATTTCCAACTCTCTACCCCCTACATGAAAGCGAATAGCAGGTTTTTTGCCAGACCGGTTAAAACACAAGACTTTAGACTTAGACTCGTTTATTTTGAGTTTATTTTTAAGGGCGTATTTGTTAAGAATGTCAAGCTTTCGCTGAAGATCAACTTGCGAATCACTGAGCAGAACCAGGTCATCAGCATACAAAAGTAATAGGATATCAGTATATGCGTCAACACTAACACCAGTGACACCATCACTCAAGAAAAATCCTTCAATATCGGATATAAAAAGGTTAAACAGGGTTGGGCTCAACGATTCACCCTGCAGAACACCCAAATCGATTTGGAACTCCTTTGTGAGACCATCACTAGCCCTCACCCTAATCGTTGCAGCCTCATAAAGTCTTTTCAGTATAGTGATAAACCTAGAACTAATGCCCATATTGTATAACTTGCTCCAGAGAAGGGAATGTGGGATGGAATCAAAAGCCCGCTGGAAGTCAATGAAAGCCGCGAAAACTTTCCTTTTCCGTAATCGGAGATGATTCTGAATTACAGAGTATAAAGTAAAAATATTATCTTGGAAACCACGCTTTTTTCTGAACCCTGATTGGGCCTCGGGGATTATTTTATTTTCGTCCAACCAAATTGATAGTCTGTTATGTAAGATCTGGGTAAAAATTTTTAGAGAACAGTTTACCAAAGCAATGGACCTATAATTGCCTGGATCCTCAGAATCGCCCTTTTTGAACAGCATGGAAAATGTAACTTGACCCCAGATCCTAGGAACTGAGCAGGTATCAATAACACTTGTGAACAAAGAACAAAGGTACAATCGCCAGTTCTGTGGCAAATTTTTGAAAAATTCGTAAGATATACCATCAGGCCCCGCGGCTTTGCCATTTTTACAGTTTACCAAAACAGAGTCCAGTTCATTCAGCTCCACAGCGACATCGAGTATTGGATCGGTCACTCCCATATACAAAACATTGTCAGGAATCACACCAGTATAAACATTCGAAAAGAACTCCTCCCAAGCTTCACTACTCAAATTGAAGTTACAAGATATTCCCTTGAGACGTTTTATTGTGGCCCAAAAAATGTTTTGATCATTGCAATTAGAGAGGATTTCCGATAAGTGCACATCATAGTTAAGTTTTTTATGCCTGAGAAGTTGTTTGTATTTTTTCCTATACTCAACAAATACAATCCTAGTCTCATGAGAAAATTTCGACATCCTGTATTCCCTAAGGTATTTTTTAACATTAGCCCTTGACTCCCAACACTCTCCATCAAACCATGGCTTATTTCTTCCTACATAAGATTGCTTGTTAGTGACAGTTTTAAACATATTCGAACATTCAGCGGCTATTTGTATAGCCCCGCAAAAGTTATTTAGATATCCGTCCACACTAACGATGCGAGATTCGAGACAATTTGTTGGGACTGCGCTCTCCATATCTAGAAGTGCCAGTGAAACTCTGCTGGAGTGGTACATGCTATTGTAAAATGTGTGACGCGTGGTTTCCTTCCAGAAGAGGGAACGGACACACTGCATGGAGGGATTTAGATTGCGAACACCATGTGACGGTGACATTTGCAGAAAGTTGTTTAGTTCTATACAAACTGGAAAATGTGCTGTAAAGCAAATATTATGCATAACGTACAAGTTTCTTATATGGCTTAAATGATGAAACTTATTGAATTAAAGATATACCTATATTTTTGAAATAGGTATTTTACACTCTTATATTTGTTGAGAATACGGAGAAATCATATACTCAAATTAAGAGTATTTTATTTTTTATCCTTTCCGTTTTAGTATTCGACTGTTCAAAACAAAAATTAGTACATTCTCAAAATAGGTATATTGTTTCTCCTTCCAAAATTGTAAATCATCATTCTGAAGAGGTAATAGTTTCCAAATAAAGAGCCGATGCAATCTCAAAACTAAAATTCGTAATTTAGGAATAAAAATGTGAAACATTTTGAAACAAGACTATTTACTACAATGAAAAATTATCTTGAAAATATTATATTCATTTTTCAAACATATTGAAATTCTTGATTCAAACTGGTGTCCTTAAATTAAAAATATGTAAGCTTGAATCAAGTAAATAATATTGAAAATATACGTAATCTACAATCAAGATTTTGTTTTTTTCTGTGTAGATATAGATAATTAAAGGAAGGTAGATCGTGCGGTTATAATATTACCGACCGCACGCTATTACAGCACGCCGTGCGACAATATGGTATTTACCGCAGGTAAAAATAGTGTGATATATAGTTTGACAAGTGGAAACTTGGTAGAGACGAAAGGGGGAAGAAAAGTGGGGCGTCCGCGTAACCTAAGAATATTCACTGACACCTCAACTGACACTGCCTGATGACAATTATGTCTTTGGGTTCAGTGGCACTGAAAACACCAAGGAAATAAACCAAAATATTAGTAGGAAAAAATTCTTGAGTTTCACGAATAACCACGCCACTGGTGCTGTCGTTCAGGCTCTAACCAATAGAATCATGCCTCTGAATAATCACGCCTCTCCGCTTCCTTCATTTCGTGATGTTGCCGGATTTTTTCCTATTTCAAAATACTACACGGCCCATATTCCAAAAAAAAATATGTCACCAACTTGTTTATTATTGTTTCTGTAAAGTTTGGCATAGCAGCAAATAGGGAACAATCATATTTTTCAAAGTATTTTTTTCTTATTGCTTATGTTTTCAAAATGTCGCCCTAGTTGTGAATGGTCGTAATCCACAAAATGTTCATTCTTGAGTTGTGACTGTTAACCTCTCTGTTAACATACTTAAAAATGTTTTAATTTCATGTTGGTGAATAGATCTAAGCCACTGATCAATATTTGACCTTGTTCTAGTATATTTGCTAATTAAAAAGAATGTTTTCACCAAAAACAAAAATTTTAAATGCAGTTTACTCACAACTTACCTTGAGTGGATTACGACCATTCACAACTAGGGCGACGAAATATAAAATGTATATGTTTTGTTTTATGTCCTCATTGAAATAAAAAAATTAATTTGAATTTCAAATTATTTTCGTTGGCGCGAAAACGATTAGCTTCAAGATGGTGGAATTTGTGACGTAATTGTAACTGTAAACACAACGTTAAGGTCTGTTCTCACAAGAGCCTTTGACAATTTGCAAACTGTCGGAAAGAATCGCTTAGCAAACCTTCGACTGCATTGAAACTTGAAAGCGGTTATTTATGCGGTATTTCCATATTTAGTGCCATATTGTGCCATTTTGTGTTTCAAATAGTTCATCATGGTCGATACAGGATTTACAAAAGCGCAGTCTGACAATCTTCCCTCTATAGACCCGTTTATGGTGGTTCAATATCAGTCGTGGCGTGACGTAAGCTGATTGTGGACCAATCGTTCCACGATTCAAGAGTGAACCACGAAAGTGTGGACCGTGGATTTACGATCAGTGTAAACTACCCTTAACCTTAGTTTATGAACAGTTGACGTCACTGGAGGCGGCCACGTTAAACGTAACTTTTCCGCGCGAAACTTTTCAATTTAAAACTAATAATAATTGTCATATGACTATAATATCCATGCATTTAATACAAAACTGCTCATATTCAATCTTTTACACAAAAGTGTGTACCATAAAAACAAAATAAGCCATATTTTTTTTTTTTTTTTTTTGAAAACGACTTTATTGATAACAATTAATAATAACAACATTTCGTTACAAAATTCTCTAATCAGTGTAAAATCACTGGCCCCGAGAATAGCTACTCAACATTATTAGTGCTGGATGCCTTTTTCAATTTAATAATAAATCAACATAACAATAATAGTATATATAGTAATAAGTACAGATCTACCTCAACGATGATTTAACAAAGAAAAACCAAGAACTGTTCAAGATAGTAAGAAACTTTAAACAAAGAGGTAACTTTAAATCTGCCTATTGCATTAATGGCAAGGTTTTTGTCAAAAAAGGTGCAGAGGGGCCGCCAATAAGAATCTATAGCCAAGAAGATCTGGAGAAACTGTAATGTATAATCTTGTTATTTTGTGTAGGATAATTTGAAAGACAAATTCACAGTACAAAATGATATTTTGGATGACTATCTAACTGATAGTGCTGCAAATGATGATAATGTTTCTAGATTGGGTTTATATAGTGATAAAGTCTGTGATTTTAATATAATTCACATAAATATATGCGGAATAAGCAAGAACTTTAATAGTTTGTTATGTTTTTTAGAAGCAACAAAAATAAATTACGATATTATTGTAATATCAGAAACACACAGGTTTAACAATATTAATAATTTTCAAATAAAGGGTTTTGATATATTTTACAATAATAGTGCAATAAATAAATGTGATGGTACTCTGGTGTATGCAAGATCTGGTATTGTCCTAAATCAGGAAGTTATAGATATAAATTTTAGTAAATTCTTAAGGGTTACTTGCATTAAAAATAATAGAACGATTGGTCTTATAGCTCACTATCGTTTACCAAGTCTTTTGCAGGGTGATTATATTGTGGATTTGCATACTCTTTATTTGAATAAAATGAATCATCAAGGTGATATTGAAATTTTTACTGGGGATACAAATTTTAATACTCTGGCAGTTGATACAAATATTGTTAATGAATATTTAAATTGTTTGAATGGCTATGGTTTTGTTCAAAAAATCAATGGCATTACTCGGCAGGAATCCAGTACTTGTATAGATCATATTTTTATTAAAAATAAACTTAAATATACTGAAAATGCTCACATAATTAAGTCTTCTGTCTCTGACCATTATCCTGTTTTCTTGAACATACAGTTTCCAACAGAAACAAGACCTAACAATATCATAAATAAATCAAAAAGTTACACAAAAATAAATAATACAAAACTAAATCAATTGTTGGAAAGTGAATGTTGGACAAAGATTCTTAACAGCTGTGATCCAAATACCGCAACACAAAATTTTATTGAACAAATAAATTTGCATATTAGTACTTCTAAACAAGACGTTGTGATCAAAAATAAAGATTTTTGTTTAAAACCATGGATAACTTTGAATCTTTTGCATTGTATAAGACACAGGGATAGATTGAAAAAAATCTGGAGTCGTAATCTGGAAAATATTGATGCTAAACGAGATTTTATAAATTATAGAAAAATATTAACCAAAATAATAAATAAAGCCAAAGCAGATTTTTATAAGGAAAAACTAAGGGAACATATTAGAAATCCCAAAAAAACTTGGGATTACATAAAATGTGCCACGAATGACATAAAAAAAACTTCAACCATAAAAAGTGTAAGACTGGAGGATGGTCAGGACTGTCATGACCCTGAGATTATGGCAAATCGGTTTAATACATTTTTTAGTTCTGTGGGCAAAAAGTTAGCAACAAAAATTAAAAATCAAATACAGCAGACTCCTGATTCTTTCAAAGAAAAACCAGTGAAAAGTTCCTTATTCCTGCGGCCTATGACTGAGGAGGAAATGATCAAAGCAATTAATATGTTAAAAAAATCAGATTCAAACACAGGCGATTTCATTTCTAACTCTTTCATAAAACTACATTACAAAACTCTCATTAAACCATTGGTACATATATGCAATCTTGTGTTTGGTCAAGGAGTGTTTCCGGACATATTGAAGACCACTTTTATAACTCCTTTGCACAAGGGAGGAGATCGTAGGGATGTTAATTACTACCGACCAATAGCAATCATTAATTCTATAAGTAAAGTCATTGAAACAAACATTAAAAACAGGATGTGGGACTTTCTCGATAAAAACAAAGTAATTTCGACAAACCAATTTGGTTTTAGGGCGGGTCGTGGCACAGAGGATGCTCTATTTAAGTTACAAGATTGTATTTTTGAGAACTTTAACCAAAATAAAAAAACTCTATCAATATTTTTAGACTTAACAAAGGCTTTTGATACTGTGGCACATCGTACTCTACTAAAAAAACTTGATAACATGGGAATTAGAGGAATAGTAAACGACCTAATTCAATCATACTTAACAAAACGTGAACAAAAAGTTAGATTAAAATCATTTTGTAGTAAAGAGGAACTTGTGGAGTATGGTGTGCCACAGGGTAGTGTTTTGGGGCCGCTTCTGTTTATCATGTATATAAATGGTATGAGTGATGTGACATCAGCTCAGGTTATTTGTTATGCGGATGATACTGCTCTGCTTATCAGTGGTATACCTGGGAAAGCACTTATTGGCAGGCAGAATATGCTCTGAAGAACATAAAATTGTGGTTGGATATAAATTCTCTCACTTTGAATAGTAGCAAGTCTGCTTTTTTGACTTTTGCGAAGGATAAACGGGGACTTCCAAATAGGTTAGAATTAACAGTACATTCTTACTTATGTGATGCTGATCAAACATGTAAATGTGAGGTGAAGATAAAAAATCAGGAAAATGCTAAATATTTAGGAGTTTTCATTAACCAGCATATGAAGTGGAATGTACATGTGGAGTATGTTGCCTCAAAATTAAGGAAACTTGTTTATAAGTTCTATGAGCTGAGAGATATTTTGAATGTTGAAGCTTTAAAAATGGTATATCAGGCTCTTGTAGAGTCAGTAATAGGTTATGGCCTAATTTGTTGGGGAGCTGCCTGTAAAAGTATTATAAACCCAGTAATAATTGCACAAAAATACATACTAAAGGTTATGCTAAGGAGGGGTAAACTATTTTCTACTGATTTCTTATTTAAAAGTACGGACTTATTAACTGTTAGACAATTATATTTAAAAAACATTATTGGGTTTGCACATAAAACAAATTTATTTCCATCTTTTGTTGATCATGAGATTAAAACCAGAGCAATATCCAACTTAAATGTACCATATGAAACACAAAACTTTTCTATAACCCAGAGATCTATCAGATATATCTGCCCCAAAGTGCTAAATGTATTGCCCCTTGCCCCTTAAATTTAGACAAAGTCGACCAAGAGAATTTAAATATTGGAGTAAGGAGTTAAGTGAATGGCTGAGAACACACTATGAGAGAATAGATGAAATATTAGTCTTGCTATTGTAATAATTTTAAAAAAAATATATATTATAATAACAATAATACACTCAATACACTTAATAATAATAATTAAAAGAGAAAAATTGAAAAACCTGTGTGTTTCTGATAAAAGGGAGAAAAAAGGGAAAAGGAAAAAGGGAAAGGAAAAAATGAAAAAATAAAAAAAAAAAAAAAAAAAAAATTCAAAATAGCATTGTACTTGCACACTGACTGAAACTAAGATATTATGTTTATTGAAATTATTTAGATTTATATGTACACACACAAACCGAAAGGTTAATCGTGTACAAAAGGAATTGTCTAAATTTTGTATTTAATTTTTTTGGAAATAAATGATTCATAACTTTTTTATTTATGAAAATAATTCATTTCTGTAAAGACTTTCTGGAAGCACTTTTTTAAGTGGAATTCAGTGACGTTTTCAGCTTTTTTCTATTTGGCTCTGATTCCGAGATATTGACCAAAATCCGATTTTTTTCAATAGGACATCCTATATATTAATAGCTCATTGAAAAGCTCTTCTTTTGCTGATTTCAATTATATAAAATTCGATAGGTTTATCTCCAACGGTTTCCGAGAAAAAAATTATTTTGATTTTTGTCATAAGACACAATGTGTTGGAAAAGGACTTTATATCTGTAAGGAAAAAGAGAAAGGTCTCTTTCTAACACATTGTTTCTTATGACAAAAACAGAAATAATTTTTTTTCTCGAAAACTGTTAGGGATAAACCTATTGAACTTTATATCATTGAAATCAGCAAAAGCAGAGCTTTCCAATAAGCTATTAATATATAGGGTGTTCTATTGAAAAAAATCGGATTTTGGTCAATGTCTCGAAATCCGAGTCAATTAGAAAAAAACTGAGAACGTCACTGAATTCTTCTTAAAAAAGTGCTCTTAGAAAATCAATTATTTTCATAAACAAAAAAGTTATGAAGGTTTCACAGTATTGCTCAAAATCGAGAATCGCCCTCTAGCGGCTAAACGGTTGAAGATATCAAAATGCGGTTTGCACGAATCAAAGTTTCATGAAATTCGAGCCTCAGAGTGGGGGGTTCATTTTTTTCTATCTCTAAAAATAAAGGATATTTCCATAAGAAAGTGTCCAATTTGGACCACCCTGTACAGGGTCTGTTCCTTATAATCAGTGCGGCTTCTATAACTTGTGAAAATAATAAAAAAAATTAAGTAAATACAAAAGTTTTAGGGTTTTATTGATATTCCTACTTATTATCTTTTGCACACACAGAATTGCACATGTCAAAACGGGCAAATGACAAGTGCCAACTGTCATAATGACAAACACTTGCATTTTATCAAATGGAAAACCCTGTATATTTGTGGATAAAATTATAATGATAGATTGTTTTCTTCTGATTCCAGATATACCAAAAATGTTGATATTTGGTTTAGCTATTTTTACGATATTTAAGTTTAAAAATGCATGTATCATCGTCACCAAAAGTATCTGGGACAAAAATAATGCATGATAATCTCCTGGACTAATTCTGCCGTCATTAATTTCAATGCATTTAATTCATAACTTGACAGATATTTGATAATAAAATTCATATAATAGTACAAGAGCTAATATGATGCTGTCCCAGTTACTTTTGGTGACGATGGTACAGTTGCGATAAAAAAAAGTAGTACAAAAATTATTAATCCCAAGTTGAGCTCCCGGTCTAACATACAAAATTTTGACAGTAAATAAACCGAGGGGGAAACCACCTACCTAATTTTGTACACCAAAAATTCTAAAATTCTGAAAAATGCTAATTTTCATGTTATTATTGTCCCAAAAAATTCTAAAAATTCTAAAAAATTCTAAAAAATCCCAACAAATTGAGCAGGCTCTTGAGCATGCGGAATAGATAAAAAAATCTAAATTATTTCTAAAAAACTCTAGTTTAATTCTAAAAATAATTCTAGAAATTGCTAAAAAATACTAAAAAATGCAAAAAAATACTGATAATTCTGAAAAATTTTATCAGTTTATAGTACAGGGTGATCTATTATAAATGTCAACCCTGTTAACTTTATCATTTGACGTTTTTGACAGAAGTGTCAACTGTCAAATACAAAATTTTTAAGAAATTATCTTTTTTTTTTAACTAAGTTTTAGGCATACAGGGTGCGTCAAAAAAGTGCAGCAGTGTGAAGTTATATTTTTTTAAATGGAACACCCTGTATATTGTGCGCTTATTTGTTAGTCCCCTAGATAATATGATTTCAACGATATACGGTTTGATATGTTTATCTCTCTGTTTATCTTCAATAGATATAGGGAAAAACGCGAAAATCCCTTGCTAGTTCTCTCATGTTATTTTTTCAAAAATAATAATAATAACTGGATTTATTATAATATAATATTTCACCTTGTATATTAATGAATAAAATTTGAACAATAAATTGTTTATAAGAAAATTCTCTAAAGCTTAAATGGTATAATTTTTCTTTTTTCAATATGAAACCTTGAAAGGAGTTTTCATGTTTTTCCTTATAAATATCGAAGATTGACATCAAATCGTATATCGCACAATATGCAGGGTGTTCCATTTAAAAAAATATAACTTCACACTGCTACACTTTTTTGACACACCCTGTATGTCTAAAACTGACTTGGTTAAAAATTTTCGACAATTTATTGAAACTTTTGTATTTGAAACTTTTGTCAAAAATGTCAAATAAAAAAGTTAGAAGGGGGTGACATTTATAATAGATCACCCTGTACACCAAAATTCTAAGAAGGTTTCCCGCTCGGGGGAACCCACCTACCTATTTTTTTACACCAAAAATAAAAATTCTAAAAAATTCTATCAGTTTGTACACCAAAATTCTAAGGTGGTTTCCCCCTCGAAATAAACATTTCAAAATATGAAGGTTCAAGGAATGACATTTTCTAGGTTAAAAACAGGTGGAAAAATGCTAAAGTAATGTCATCTGAAGCTTTCGAGGTTAAATACTTGTCATAAATGCCAAAAATTTGTAATTTTTGGTTATAAATTAAATTAATGCTGCGAATGTGATTGCAGGATTGTTTTAAAGCGATTGTGAGATTGCAAACGCGATTGCGGGACTGCGACTGAGACTGCCACGGCAATTTAAGTGATTGCAAGCGATTGTTAAGAATTTGTGACAGTATTGCCTCAAGATGTTACCCCCTCGCTTGTAGGTAACTGGATGGTTGAGCAACAGTAAAAGTACGAGCGGCACTAAAAGTACTTTTGCTGCCGCTCCAGCGGCACTAAAAGTACTTCTACTGCCGCTGTGGTTGCCTAGCAGCATAGAAATTGAATTTCTACCACCTTGACAGGTGTTAACCCGCTGGATTTCCCTAGCAGCATAGAAATCAAATTTCTGACATCTTGACAGGGTTTAACAAAGTGACGTTTTTTTGACGTTTGGAGAAAATAGTATATTGTTGTATTAGGAGTAGAAGCTTTACTTTTTTGTGCTGAAGCAGTAGGTTTGCGAGCCGAACGTAGTGAGGCTTGCAATACTGCTGAAGCACAAAAAAGTGCTTCTGCTCCGTGTGCAACACGCTATTTTTTCTTATGAGAATTCCCTATTCTTTTTGAGTTCGCCGTTTGGCTAGCCAGACTTAGTTACCGCAACACTTGTAGAACAATAATAATACCATTGTATGTACCTATAATTCGAATTTTGTAATTTTTATTTGAATGAAAACTAAAAAAATACCTACAATGAATTTCAACAATTTCATTTACTTATTTCCACCACACGTGGGTTGAAAATGTTGAAATTAAAAGTCAAAAAATTAAATAAATTTTAAAAATTTCGTCTACTTTCAGCCCACAGGACGAAAGCACAGAATACCTATTTGACTTGATTTGACTTCACTCACCTAACTAAAAAATATGAGTACCTATTTGGGCAGACTGGCAGATGGCAGATTGCTACAAACAGCAAGGGAAGGGTGGTCACAAATGGGAATGGATTTTGCTTGAATTTTTAAGACCAACCCCTTTATTTATTAAAAGATTCCAATGGAAGTGTTCCCGAAAATCGGCCAAAAACTTGTAGTCGAATAACCAACCAACAAAAAACATGACAAAAAAATTCATAAGGCACCTTCGCCAATTTATCAGGATTGTTTGGTTTGGTTTGATTTCCCAAGTTTTTATTTTTTTTCAAACTTACGTGAATTGTGAATTGTATCTTTGATTCATTCCGTCCTACCCGTATTTTACTATTTGCAGATACGGTTCACTTCAACGCTTTTACCGACTTTCACCCCTACTAGTCACAGCACTCACAGCTCACAGCTAATAATAAGGAAGAAATTACATGTTTGTAATGGTGGAGAACTATCGATTGTACTATCGAGCAATATCGATAGTATCAACTATCGAAGCGCTATCGATTGTTCCTACCGACTATCGATAGTTTTCGATAGTAGCTTATAGCGAATTCTATTAGTAAATCCAGTGGCTCTCAGTGCGTAGTGAGTGTATTTGCTTGTGTTTGTTTCAGCCAGCATGTGAAAGAAAAGGACAGAAATGGAAAAATATTTTTATGCACTGGTTCCGCTAATAGAAAACGCTTTTGGCCGTTTCCACCAACTATTTTAGGGAAGCCTTAACGATAAGTATTCCCTAAGCTGACATTTCTCTATGTAAAACTGTCAGTTAAGGGAATACTTATCGTTAAGGCTTGCCTAAAATAGTTGGTGGAAATGGCCATAATGGTATTCGAGTAGTGCGAGTGCGTCACATAGGTAGTGCGAACTGCACCGTTTCGTTTATTTTAATCAAAATTGTAAGGAAATTATTTCAGAAATTGAAATTTTTTAGGGTCGGTTTCTCAAAAGCGAGTCACCTCCGCGTTGGTTTCAACTTCTGGGTAAACGTGTCCAGTTGCAATTTTTACCCTGGAGTTATGCTTAACCCGGGGCCTGGGGGTGACTTGTTAACTCGCTTGTTAATGAGAAACTGGCCCTTAATGTTTTCATTTTTCATCTTCACTTCAGTAGTTAATGAATAGGAATATCATATATTTTAGTTTTTCTACGTCCACCCACATTTAATAGGTTTAAAATTGAAATGATCTAATTTTGTAAAACTATCGAATACTATCGATAGTTATCGATGGTAGGAGCCTGGACTATCGATTACTATCGATGGTGCCAACTATCGATAGTTCTCCACCTCTACATGTTTGTTGAACCTCAACGGTGGGGTGAAAAAAATATCGACTGAAAAATATCGATGTTTTGAAACATTGGTTATCGATTGATGTTCAATGTTGATAAAAAAGATACAAAAGAAAAATTATTCTGAAAGAAAAGCAAAAACACGAATAAAATATGTTAGAGTAATATAGTGCACTGAGAGTGAAAGCCGAAAGCGCCTAGCAATAGAACATAACCTAATATAATAATGTAACAAAAATATATGGTTTTGTAACTCACGTTTAATATTTTATAATAAATTAATGATTAAAGTAATTAGTTAGAAGTTCTCTATCATCAAAGACGTAAATCAACCCCCCAGATACTGTAATAGGTTATGGGCCAAGCAGAGAAGTAGAAGAAACATAAGAAGTTAAGGCTGAAAAAGTAAGCTAATAAATAAAAAAAAAAAATGAGTAGCTCAGTGGTGAATTTACCACAGTTAACAACTTCTACAAACTTCAACAACTGGAAGTTTAGGGTACATACACTGTTAGATGAACGACAAATATCCGAGGCACTTGAAAAAACCGAAAATGACTACACAGATGACACCAAGAAAAATGAATTCAAGTTGAAAGATGCAAAAGCAAAATGCATAATTGTACAATGTTTAACAGATAAGCATTTGGATCTAGTAAAAGATGCTAAAACCGCCAAGGAAATGATGGAAGCACTGGAAGGAGTATTTGAAAGAAAAAGTGTATTTACCAAGCTGACTTTAAAGCGAAAGTTACTGACATTAAAGTTAAAAAGAGGTGATAAATTAGAAGATCATTTTCTTATTTTTGATACTCTAATAAAAGACTTGGAAAATGCTGGTTCAGGAAAGATGGAGGAAGAAGATAAGGTATGCCATCTGTTGCTTTCGTTGAATGAAGATTACCAACCTGTAATAACTGCAATTGAGACAATAAACACTGCCATAAAAATGGATTTTGTAAAGGCTAGATTGCTGGATGAAGAAATAAAATTTAAGAATAAACACAGCCAAAGCAATAGCAATACTGAAATGTCGTTTGCATGTTATAAATGTGGCAGACAAGGGCATAAGTTTTTTGAGTGCAGACAGGGCAATACATTAAGAGAAAACTTCAGAGGTCGTAGAGGTTACAACAGAGGCTATTCACAGAATAACCGAGCGCAGTTACGAGGTCAAGGTTACAAACAGAACGAAAACAGAGGTGGAAACAGTCATGTTGCAGACAAGACAGAAGAAATAGCATTCATTGCGTTGCATAGCATCACAGAAAATCGGACAAGAAGTATAAAAGATTTTATTTTGGACTCAGGGTGTACACAGCACATGGTTATGGGTGAAATGGAAATGTATATGTCAAATGTCAAGAAAATACCAACCGTGAAGATCGGCACAGCAAAGAATAATGAAGTTTTGTATGGATACAAGCAAGGTAAATTAAGAGGGGTTTGTCAAGGAAAAGAAATAACCATCGAAGCATTGATTATTGAAGGTATGACACATAATTTATTATCTGTGAGCATGTTACTTGAGAAAGATTTTGAAGTTAGTTTTTGTAGCGAGTCAAGGTCAGGAATAAAAAAGGCAATTTTATCTAAAAATAATTTAAATTTTTACTGCAAGGCACACAATGATTTGTTTGTTCTAACCATAGATTTCAAGACTCAAAATTGTAATTATACTATAGGAGAGAAAAGTGTAGAGCAAAATGTAGATAAAAATATTTGGCATAGAAGGTTAGGGCATATAAATAGGCATAATCTAAGTAAGTTAGGCTTGCCATACAGTTCAGAGATTTGCAGTACATGTGTAGAGGGCAAAGGCACTAGAAAACCTTTTTATAGAAAAGAAAAGACGACAGCTAGGATTGGTGAGTTGATACATTCGGACATTGCAGGTCCAGTACAAACGCCAACGCCTGAAGGGCATAGATACTTTCAAGTTTTGCTTGATGATTATTCTCATTTTTTGGTCATTAAACTTTTGAAAAATAAAAGCGAAGGGGAACAAAACTTGATTGACTTTATAAAATTAATAAAAACACAACATGGGTTAAAAACGAAAAGAATAAGGGTAGATAATGGTGGGGAATTTACGTCGAATTTATTTTAAAATTTTTGCAGATTAAAAGGGATTGAGCTGAAATATACAATGTCATATACACCGCAAGAGAACGGCGCATCGGAGCGTATGAATAGAACATTATTGGACAAAGTAAGAACAAAATTTGTTGAAACGAACTTACCTAGAGAGTTATGGGGTGAAGCCATTCAGTGTTCTGCTTATGAGCTTAACCGGTCTCCGACAGAGGCAAATAACGGAGAAACTCCAGCTACAAGATGGTATGGTAAGAATGATATATCTAAATTGAGAGTTTTTGGAAGCCAAGCGTGGGCAGTAATCTTACCAAGGCAGAGTAAACTAGAAAGAAGGACACAACCATGTATACATGTAGGATATACTGGATCGGGTTACAGACTATGGAATTATGAAGAAAATGATATTTTTTGTTCAAGAGACGTGAGATTTGATGAGAAGACAATCAACTATGACAAAATAAAGAAAAATCAGAAGCCAGAAAAGTTCAGGCAAGTAATAGAAGAGATTGAAAGTGAACATAACTTAAAAGGAGGAATAAATGAAATTGAAATTGAAATACAAGAGCAAAATATAACAGAAGATGAGTCAAATGAAGATACAGAGAGTTCAAGCTCAGAAAGTTTTGAAGAATGTTTACCAAGAACAGAGACAACAGCCAAAGGTAGAAAAATCACTCAACCAAGACATTTAACCGAATATGAGATTTATACAGCATATTGCTTAATATCAGCAAGTGAAGAAGATCCAATTAAATATGAAGAAGCAATAAAGAGCAAAGAATGGAAAGTAGCTATTGAAAAAGAGCTAAATTCACATGAAAAACTGAAAACATGGACAGAAACAGATTTACCAAACGGAAAAAGAGCTATACAAACAAAATGGGTTTTTAGGACGAAAGAAGATGGAACTAAAAAAGCTAGAGTGGTAGCAAAAGGGTTTCAGATGAAGGAGGAGGATCCTTTTGAACCAAACTACTCACCTGTCGCAAGAACGTCAACGATTAGAATCATATTTTCAATAGCACTACAACGTAACTGGAACATAAGGCAACTAGATATACCTACAGCATTCTTGAATGGAATTCTCGAAAATGAAGTCTATATTCATGCACCAGCAGGATTGAAGTGTAATACACCTATATTAAGACTAAATAGAGCGTTATATAGGCTGAAAGAATCACCTAAAGTTTGGAACGACACCTTTAATAATTTTGCAACTAAAAATAACTTTACCAGATCTAGGCATGATTGTTGTTTATATTATAATCAAAAAGTATGGATACTCATCTATGTAGATGACATGCTACTACTAGGAAATGATACAGGTGTAGAAGAGACTGTGCAACTTTTGAAAAAATATTTCCAAGCCAAAGATCTTGGGGAAATCAAGAATTTTTTGGGAATGAATATAACGAGATCAAAAGACAAGATAAAGATTGACCAAACAAAATTCATAGAAAAACTTTTAGCAAACTTTAATATGGACCAATGCAATCCAAAAAGAACACCAATGGAGAAAGGATTTCAATATAATGAAGACAGTCAGATACTAGAAGATGTTCCATGTCGTGAATTAATTGGGGGACTTATGTATTTAACTACAACAACAAGACCTGATATTGGCTACGCAATTTCTTATCTAAGTAGATTTTTGGATCGACCAACTACAGAGACATGGAATGCGGGAAAAAGAGTACTACGTTATCTACAAGGTACAAAAGACATGGCACTCACATTCCACAAGAATTCAAATACAGACATAAATTTACAGGGATATTCAGATGCAGATTGGGGAACAGACAAAAAAGATCGTAAAAGTGTCAGTGGATGCATAATACTTTATGGACAGAATCCGATATTTTGGTTTTCCAAGAAGCAAGGTTGCGTTGCGCTATCTTCAGCAGAAGCAGAATATGTGGCAGCATCAATTTCAGCTCAGGATTTGATTAATTTGAAGGGAATTTTGAAAGATTTTAACATTTCTGGCAATACAATTCTCTATTGTGATAACAAAAGTTCAATTCTGATGTCCAAAAGTAATGAGAATTCAAAAAGATCCAAGCATATTGATATCAAACATCATTATTTGAAGGATTTGGTTTTGGGTAAAGAAATTAACATTCAATATGTATCAACTGATCAAAACCTAGCTGATATACTGACAAAATCTTTGGGAAAAGAAATTTTCAATTTTCTTAGAGATAAGATTTGTGTTTTGTAAATTTTCTTTGAAGTTTTTATAAGCTGTCATTCAAGTACGATTTTTATGTTAAGTTTATTTGTGTTGATTTTTTGAAACATTTCAAATCGAGGAGGAGTGTTAGAGTAATATAGTGCACTGAGAGTGAAAGCCGAAAGCGCCTAGCAATAGAACATAACCTAATATAATAATGTAACCAAAATATATGCTTTTGTAACTCACGTTTAATATTTTATAATAAATTAATGATTAAAGTAATTAGTTAGAAGTTCTCTATCATCAAAGACGTAAATCAACCCCCCAGATACTGTAATAAAATAATCACAAAATGAATAGGAATCAAATGATATAAACCCAAAACTGCTTTAAATCTTTCAAAAATACGATCTACAACAAACTGTAAAAATAACAAAGCTGATAATCTAATCTTTTCCTTTCCCTTCCAATCTATTTATTTTCTGAGTCTAGGTTTGCGTTACTTTCCGCAACATCGAATATAGATTATTCAAACATCGATATGTCGATGTTTCGTAACTACTGCCTGCTATCCCATCGATGCTAAAACATCGAATATCGAAGGCAATAACATCGATGTTCACTACATCGATCGATGTTCAAGTCTCATCACTAACCTAACCAAACTGTTTTGTTTACAAACAAGTAAAGTAGAGAAAACTGAAAAAAAAGATATAAAAAGTTAAACACACTTCGGTTTGCAACTCGATACGAATAACATCGTTTTGCTTCTTGTCCGGGTTTTAGCTATTTCAGAGCGAATTTCTACCTACTAATCTGTGTATTGTTTTCGTTTGAGTCCAGAGCTTAGGTAAGTTGAGCATTATTAGATAAACTCACTTTTTCACCCTTGCTTTTGTTTTTTATTTTGCTTAAAAAAAAAAAATTCAACTGGTGGCTATTGAATGGTTGTGGGATATTGAATTTTAATCATGGATGAATTTGGGGGGGGCGACCCCCCCAGAAACGAGGGTTTGCCCCAAGAAATTATTAAAAATTTAGAAAAAATTAGCGATGTTGAAAAAAATAATATAATTAAACCAACCATTTTATATTCGGCTATTGATAAAAGCCCATACATTGTTTACTTGGAATCCACAGAAAAAGTGGGTTTCAACCTTGGTAAAGTAAACAACATTAAAATTGCTAGGGATATTTTTAATCTCAAACTGGCTGATATTAAAAAAATTAGTAACAAAGGATTAAATAGAATTTCAGTAGAATTTTTATCATTTAGTGCAGCAAATTTATTTGTTAAAAATCAAACTCTTTTGAAAAAAGGATATAAAATATTAGTCCAAGAAACGGAGATCTGAAAAGAGGGGTTACCTCAACATAATTAGAAGTTGAAATTTTTTTGGGGGGATCGGTTCATTTTAATATGCTAAACAACATATTAAGTTTGCGACCTTGTACTTCCATAGGGTTTTCAGTTAGGGGTGGTTTTTAGGGGTAATTTGCGGTTTATGGAGAACGCTGCTCAAAGGGATGGTTCAATAGTAAAAAGTTTCAAATGAATGTTGTAGCTGAAGTTTTTTGCTATAAAAAACTCAGCGACAGCACCCCTCTATCTTCTATAGTTTTTTTTCTGCAGCTTCTTGAATAGTAGCATGTTTTTGTTCAAGGTCACTGAATCAACGTTTTGCCATTTTACGCGCATTTGTTGCAGCAGCGGCCGAATGCATAATCCGAATTCAATTTTTCAAACACCACATTATTTCTAATGAAATGCACTCTCCAATGCTTTTTTGTTCGAATTTTTTGCTTGAAAATTAAGCGAGCACGGACTTGTCTAATGTGCGAGGAAGTTGTAAATTGCATCGAAAACTACCCCTTTCTTGCATTCACTCTAATTTCTAAACGGGGCCAAATATTTGGTGACAGTTTTCGACAATCGGCAGCCCATTTATTCCTCTCATAATGCCCCAGCGTCTTTTTTTTTTTCGTTAATCACTTAATGACTTATTGGCCTGAAAACGTCGCGCGGGATTTTTCAAAAAGTAAAAAATAATTAAAATTGTCGCATAGCGCAGAAATTTGGTACGATGGCCTTATTTATTGTTCTTACGAATATACTGCAATTTTAATTGCTTCACATGATATAAAATTGCAGTATAATCATGAGAACAATAAATAAAGCCATCGTACCAAATTTCAGCGCTATGCGACAATTTTAATTTTTTTTTACTTTTTGAAAAATCGCGCGCGACGTTTTCAGGCCAATAAGTCATTAAGTGATTAACGAAAAAAAAAATCCGCTGGGGCATTATGAGAGGAATAAATTGGCTGCCGATTGTCGAAAACTATCACCAAATATTTGGCGCCGATTAGAAATTAGAGTGAATGCAAGAAAGGGGTAGTTTTCGATGCAATTTACAACTTCCTCGCACATTAGACAAGTCCGTGCTCGCTTAATTTTCAAGCAAAAAATTCGAACAAAAAAGCATTGGAGAGTGCATTTCATTAGAAATAATGTGGTGTTTGAAAAATTGAAATCGGATTATGCATTCGGCCGCTGCTGCAACAAATGCGCGCAAAATGGCAAAACGTTGATTCAGTGACCTTGAACAAAAACATGCTGCTATTCAAGACGCTGCAGAAAAAAAACTATAGAAGATAGAGGGGTGCTGTCGCTGAGTTTTTTATAGCAAAAAGCTTCAGCTACAATATTAATTTGAAACTTTTTGCTATTGGACCATCCTTTTGAGCAGCGTTCTCCATAAACTGCAAATTAACCCTAAAAACCACCCCTAACTGAAAACCCTATGGAAGTACAAGGTCGCAAACTTAATATGTTATTAAGCACATGAAAATGAAACGATCCCCCCCAAAAAATGTTAACTTCTAATTATGTTGAGGTAAACTTCCTTTATTGCTTGGACTATATTTATACCTTTCAATTTTGTTACGTCCAAAGGAATTGCTAGACAGGTTGATTTTGATATTACAGAACAAGAACTCTTGGAATGTAGTAATATGGATGGAAATATAGAAATCCTTAACGTCAAAAGACTTAATAGAAAAGTAATTACTGATAAAGTGGTTTCTTATGAACCCACTGGAACAGTTCTTTTTACCTTTAAAGGAGTTAGGCTGCCAAGAGCAGTACATTTTTACAATCTTTCATTCAATATTTCTGTATATGTGCCACCAGTTACACAGTGTTATCGGTGCCTTCGATATGGTCACACTAAAGTTAATTGTAAGGGAAAAGAACGCTGCTTTAATTGTGGTGAACCAAAACATTTAGATGAGAATGAAGAATTCACATGCAATATGACATGTTTTTTTTGCAAAGAATCTCATAAATCTACATCCAAAATTTGTCCAGAATACACCAGACAAAAGAATATTAAAGACCTAATGGCGTATGAAAATTTAACCTTTTTTGAGGCAAGCGAGAGTTGTAAGAGAACCTATATTCCCAGGGGTGATTTTGCCCTCAACCGGGAAGACTTCCCCTCAGTACAAAATACTACTAACATTACATACTCCCAACGTAGCTCCGATTTAACCTTTGAACCCTCAGAAAGAAGGAGTTCTTCTTTTAAAAATAATCCCATCAAACGTACTTTTCAACAAGTGGTATCTAGTAACCCAACAAAAAAAAAGGATTATTCAAAAAAGTTATGATAAGAAAACACATGAAGAAAATTTATTCAACCCCAATGGAAGAATTCAAAATACACGCCCTACAGCTTATTTTTCACAACAAAAACAAACATTGTCAAATGATTCAATAAATTTACAGCCTACTAGTGCATCTTCATCTATTCGTAAATTGGAAAATGTTAATTTAGATATTATTATTAACTTTATAAGACATGCTTCTGTAGAGCAAACAAATGTATTAAGAAGTCTATTGCTGTCGGAACAGGGTCGCGGCTCATATATGGAATATGACCGTGATTCAGAAGACTGATAGCAATAAATCCCTGTTCTAGTATATTACCCCCCACTAGTATTTTCGATCAACAAACAAAACTTAGGTCCAATATTAAAATTATTCAATGGAACATCAGGAGCATTCAATCCAATCAAGAAAATCTCAACAATTTAATATTCAAAGAAAACCTCGATATTATTTTATTAAATGAAACATGGTTGAACCCCGCACGAAAATTTATATTGAACTCCTATTACATAATTAGGCAAGATAGAGATGATGGGTACGCTGGTGTGGCTACCTGCATTAAAAAAAATATACAATTTAAACAAATTAAAGTTTTTCATTCGGAAACTGTTCAATACATAATAATTCAAGTGGGTGATATTTTTATAAAAAATGTTTATGCCAGTAGAGATACTGCAGTAGATGAAAATCTTCTTGTCAATCTTTACAATCACAATGAATCTCAGAACAGCGTATTGATGGGCGATCTGAATTCTCACCATCCAATGTGGGACAGAAGTCCTGTTAACAAGGAAGGTAAAATTATAAGCGAATTTATATTTGATAAAGATCTTGTTATCATGAATAATGGAGCGGCTACTCTTATGCAGAATCCGACTTGCAATCTCAGTGCGGTGGACCTAGCAATTCTCAATGGTGCACTGGCAATTAATGTACTTAATGTTTCTTGTTGTTTTTTTTTTTTAATGGGTCTTGCCCGTAAATAAATAAATAAATAAATAAATAAATAAATCCACATGGGACGTCCTAAAGGACTGTGGTAATAGTGATCATTATCCAACCGTATTGAAAGTCAACGTGAGGGATAACAATAATTTAAGTAAAACCTTTTACCCAGGATTTAGAAGAAGAAACTTTGACAAGGCTGATTGGAAATGTTATCATGATAGAATTGCTTCTTATATCGACACATCAAATGTCAATATAGGTTATGAGGACAATATGATGAACCTGGCAGCAGAAGAATCTATTCCATATAAAAACTGTGGTTTATTTAAAGGGGCCGGCAACCCCTGGTGGGACGAAGAATGTTCTGGATGGATTCAGAATAGAAGAAATGGTATAGAAAAATTTAATAATCATCCTTCACTTGAAAATTTCATTGCAGTAAAAAGAGAAATGGCGGTGGTAAAGAGAAATTTAAAAAAGAAAAAAAGAGAAAAATTTGTTACTTTCTGTGAATCCCTGAATAGGAACTCAAATATTAGCTATGTTTGGAACAAAAATAAAAAATTCTCCAACATTCACAAAAATAATAACCTTTGTATGACAGATGACAAATTAAAATTGAACATTCTACAAAATATGGCCAGCATCAATATTGATCCGGAATTTTTAATGGTCCCCCCCGATGATGTAAACAATATTAAGTTATTTTCCCTGCAAGAAATGGAATCTGCTTTAAGAAATAAAAAACTTTCAGCACCAGGCTTGGATGACATTACCTACCTGATGTTCAGGAATTTACCCTTAAGAGGAAAAAAAATTTTGTTGAATTTGTTTAACAAAAACCTAATGGGAGAAAAGATCCCACAATCCTGGAAAAAGATTAATGTTATCAGCTTTTTGAAGCCAAATAAGGACCCAACATTGGCTGAGAATTATAGGCCCATTGCACTTTCACCTTGTGGGGGTAAAATATTAGAAACTATGATTAAAAACAGACTAGATTGGCAATTAGAAAATAAACAAAAATTTAATAATAATCAGTTGGGTTTTAGGAAGGGAAGAGGAATTTATGACAACATAGCCTATTTATCTATGTACATATTCGATGCTTTTCTTTCTTCAAAGACAGTGGTGGCAGTTTTTTTAGACATTAAGGCCGCATATGATAATGTAAACATATATAGACTATATAATAAACTCCAAACATTGGACATACCACCGGAAATCAACAATCTCATTCATTTATTTCTTAGGACAAGACTACTATATAGCAAAACTAACATGGGCACATTATTGGGCCCTTTTCTGGCAACAAGGGGTCTACCTCAAGGCTCTCCATTAAGTACTATTCTTTTTAACGTATACGTTGCAGAACTCTTTAAATTGGAACTGGGAAATGTCTCTCTGATTGGATATGCAGACGATCTGGTGATTTGCATAAAGGGTAATTGTTTGGAGGAGATGCTTGCAGAAATAAATTTGGCTTTGGAAAAGATAGATGATTGGTTAAGGGAAAACAACCTATCCCTGGCACCAAACAAGTGTGAAGCGATGTGGTTCACAAAAGGCAGAAGAAAAACAATTCCTTTACCCATTAGATTCAATAATCAATCCATTGTTTTTCGACAGCAGGTTAAATATCTGGGAGTGATGTTTCAGAACCATCTCAAGTGGGATGTACATGTGGAGCTAATCACAACGAAAGCAAGAAAATCTTTGAATGTTTTGAAAGCCATTTGTAGAGTCTGGTGGGGAGCAGATCCCTGTACTATGTTAACAGCTTTTCATGCGTTGGTTAGATCCCACTTGGATTTTGGTGCAATTTTTATTAAACCAGGTAGTCTGAAGAATTTTGATAAGATTGACAAAGTAATTTATGAAGGGTTGAGAATATGTTTGGGGTGCATGAGATCATCGCCTAGATTAGCAATCCTTTCTGAAGCGGCAATAGTAGAACCAGAACAAAGGAGAAAAATGCTGTCAATTAAATTTATAATGAAATTGTTGGCCATTCGAGATCATCCGACTGTCAAATTAATGCTGGAATGTCGTAGGCAGCTTATCAATGGTCGTGATTTTTATGAGAATGACAACATACCATACTTAGTTCTAACTTTGCAACATTTTTTGCCTTTCTTAAATAAAGTCTATAATGGTGTTAATTTTCCTTGCTATGAGGTAGAATATGAAATTCTAACGTCCCCGTTGAAAACTATTGATTGTAAGATAAAGAAAGGTGATATAGCAGCAAAGGCGAGATTTGCTGCGGTAAAAAATGAATATTCTAACAATTTTTTGTTTATTTATTCAGACGCTTCTAAAAAAGATGACAGGTTGGGTTACGGAATTTACATACCACATATAGATCATAGACTCTGTATGTGGATACTGTAAGGCAGAAATCATCGCAATTCATGATGCAGTAAGGACGGCCATTCAAAAACATTTAAAAAACGCTATTATCTTCTCGGATTCTCTGTCTGCTATTCAGAAAATAAACAGTAATCTCCATAATGCGGTAGCCGACTATTGGACACTAAGAACAAAGAAGCTCATCCTTTCATCTAGTGAAAATGGTTTCGATTTCAGACTGGCCTGGATCCCGGGACATTCGGGTATTCAGGAAAATGAGACTGTGGACAAACTTGCTAATATTGGCAGAATTTTAAACGTTCCAAAACAAATGTTGTTGGACATTAAAGATGTATATAATAGTATTAAACAAAAACTCTACACTGAGTATAAGGATCAGTGGAGAATTTCGGCAAAAAATAAAAATTATCAATACTGTAAGGTACAGTCAGAATTTTGCCAAAAGAAATGGTATGCTGATTTCCCCTACAAAAATCGTAGACATATTACCACCATAATACGAATGCGCATCGGACACTGTTTAACCGGAGAGCACCTCTATAAAATTAATATAAAAGATGACCCCTTATGTGAGTGTGGACAGGTAGAGAATCTGAATCACATTATATTTGAATGTCCTATTAACTTCATACAGGGCGTTGATATGTATAAAGAGTTCCGTGAGTTAGGATTCAGTACTCCCATGACAATTTACACCATACTGTCTTCTATGAATGAAGCAGCAAGTTGTATCATAATGAACTTTCTCAATCATAACAAAATAAAACTGTAATGCTCAACTTAATGTTTCCCTATTTCCAGATCTTCCAGTTTTCGTGTTTTGATGTGCTACCATTGAACCTCTGTTGTTATGTCTATTAATTGCTCTACATGTACCCAGACTACCCAGTAAAATCACAAAAAGTTTGCTAATAATAATCTATATAGTATTGTAGCTCAATTTTCAACAGTTCAGTGGCCACGACATGGTTTCGAGCCAGACATCCCGTGGACACTAAGGAATCGAGCTGGCAATTGCCTAGTAGCAAAGCCATTGACAGAACAACAACAACAAAAAGTTAAACAAAGCCAAGCCAAGAAATGGAAATGGATGAAGATCTCTTATTGAAGAGTGTTCCTGAACATGTACAAGACCCCGATGACCCTTCAGACGAAGAAACGGAACCAGGTATATGTAGTAGCCAATCTTTAACCACAAAAGAATACTAATTTTTAACAAAGTTCCTAGAAAAGCAAAGCCTTCAAAGCTTCCGCCTTCTTTGAGGGGCCTAATGGGCGAAGCCAACATTCGATTCGCCAGAGGCGAGATAGAGCTGAGCAAAAAAATGTGTTTTGAAGTGATAAGGCAAGCCCCCGAAGCTTATGAACCTTACTTAACCCTAGCGCAAATGTACGAGAATCAGAACATGAAAAAGTACAAAGGATTTTTAATGCTGGCTGGCCATTTACATCCATCAGACACAGAAATTTGGTGTAGATTAGCAGATGTAGAGTTGCAAGATAATCAGGTTTCAGCTGCAATTAGTTGTTATAATAGAGCGATTAAGGCTAGACCAAATGAAGTTGAGTTACATGTGAAACGATTACGACTAATTGAAGAAAGAGGTGATTATTTAATTTACTTTCAAGCTTGTTAGTTTTGTTAGTACCTTCTAGGAACAGCTTAGGGCTTAAATTGGGTCTGGCCAAGGCCCTACCTAAAAACAAGCCCGCTCAGATATTGCAGATTTGCAGTGAAGTAGCTAAGGAGTACTTTGAGGCTAAAAACTACATGAAAGCTATCGAGGCTCTGAAAATTTGTCTTAGGCGCATTCCAAATAACATTACTCCAGATGTTTTAAATATGATGTTGGAATTGTTACTGCTCAGCGAAAGATTCTCGGAGTGCTTAGACATTTTTACCCAATTTTGTGGATTTCAATTTGATGTAACCGTTGGAGAGGACATGTCGATTACAATAAACTCGTATTTAATTCCTGAAAACTTGCATGTAAGCCCTTGAATAATTACAAATACATTTTTAACAGATTTGTTCCAGGTGGATTTAAAAAGCAAATTCATAGTGTGCATTATAGGGCTCCAATCGTATCAGCTTATAGAGGAATTAATAAAAGAGATGATTACAAATGATGACATTGAAGTCAATGGGATGCTTTATTTTGATATAGCTGAAGCCCTTATGGCCTCATTTTTGTATGCTGAAGCCCTACAACTGTTAATTCCTTTGGTTAAAAGTAAAAATTTCTCTTTGGCTGGTATCTGGCTTAAGCATGCAGAGTGTTTAACTCAATTGCGCATGTACGAACAGGTATAATTAATTTTATAGGTAGGGTTTCATTATTTTTATTTTTGGTTTATTTATTTAGGCAATTGAGGCTTATATGAATGTAATTAGCATGGCGCCAAATCATGTGGACGTTTTATATCCTTTGGCCATGCTATTGTTGCAGCAGGATAGAAAGGAAGAGGCTCTGGCTGTATTGAGTCAAGATATGAGGTAAGAATTAGGTTTCAAACTGAATTGTGAAACACTGGCCAGTGGCTTCTCAAAATTGTTGAAATAGAATGAGGATTATGTAATGATAATCTATGTACAGGGTCTTTCCCATTGTCTTTCCCCATTTATTGACCCCCCTCTAGCGTTGTGCTGTTTGAAAATTCAAATGAAATTTCCATGTTTGAAATATTCAAATGTGAAAATTCCAATATTCGAAAAAAGTGAAATTTCACAGAAATTGCAGGTGAAAATTTCAATTTGAAATTTCCCAAACTTTATAGAAAATTTCATATGTTTCACTGGAAATTTCATAAATTTCATCGAAATTTTCAAAAAGCGTACATGTTTCGCCGGGAAATACAAGGAGTTATTGGGAATAATGGCAATGCTGCTCACTGGTTGTCTTGCTCTGGATTGTTGGAATCCGAATTCTTAGCAAATTTCTTAGCTTAGGTTGCAATTCATTTGCCACGATTCGATTTTACAGGACACGACATGACAAAACAAGTTTCCGAGGCAGATGAATTTCTTGTTGGAAGCCTAAAATTATGATAAATACAGTTAAACTAAAAAAACAATATTTGAAGCTCCTTCACTCAACTGACTAGGAAATAAATAAGAGAAAGGTAGAATGTGTTTTTTTTATGAGCGTGCGGAAAATGGCTCTTTCCGCACTATTTGCTGTGTGGGCAGACTTTCTTGTTTTGTGTGTTGTTTTCTTCCCTATATATTTATAAATTTACCTTCTGCACAGTCGCATTTTAAAAATTCAAAAATTTTATAAAAACTTTCTCAAGCTTGTTGCTTTTAGAAAACAAACCTCCGCTAGCGCCTTGGTCTGTTTTCAAGCAACAAGCTTTCGAAATCTGTTATAAAATTTTTTCGGATAATTATCAATGTTCTTGGGCTATTGCTATCACTACTGAAAATTTCATGGAATTTTATGAAATTTCATTGAAAATTTCATAGTGAATCATTTGATTTTGAAAATTTCATGAAATTTTGGGAATTTTCAAAAAAAAATTCAGAAATTTTGAAAATTTCACGGAAATTTCAAAAATTTCAATATTTCCATGAAAATTTCAGACTGAAATTTCCAGATGAAGTGAACAGTGAAATTCACCCAACCCTACCCCCCCCCCCCCCCACTACAGGGGTTATGTGAAGAGATATCAAAAAATTGTAGATACAAAAGTTTTGGGATTTTACCTGAAATTTTCGAATTTGATGTCAAAAATGTTTTTATATCCTACTGAACTATTAAAACCATATAATACCTTGGTTACGATAATCATAAACAGGGTCTTAACTCCCAAGGGAGTTAAGGATTTCCATAACTTCCGTGCGGTAGTTAAGGATATCATAACTCCCAAGGGAGTTAAGGATTTTTCCATAACTCCCGCTTTTACCTTGAATAGGTAAAACTTTGTAAACTTAAAAATAGACAAAATACAGTAAATTCAGTAGGATATAAAATTATCTATGTACCACGGGAATTATCAGGTGTCAATACCCACAGGCAGTTGGTGTTCCTCGGGCCACACAAACTTTGTCCTGGGGTATTAACACCCTCATAAATCCCTTGATACATAAATAACTATTTTAGCCTCCTCCTGTAATATTTCAATCTCTTGCTTAGACTGGCATTTAATAACAACACTACCCCCCTTTGTGTCCCTTGTATTTCTCACACCAACATTCAAGCTGGAGAGTTTTATCTGATTGAGTAGAGCTTTTTGTTTTTTTTAGATGATTGTTGCTGTTTCGGCTTTATAATAAGACGAGTAATAAGATTGGGAATATTTTTTCTAGAAAGTGATGATTTACTCTTTTCACTAGTAACAGATAAATAAGTAGGTATGGCACTCTGAGTCTCTGAGTTACTGAAGTATCTATTTTACCATGTAAGCTGCTCACTTGTTTTGTAAGTTTTGCATTACTAGAGGTGAAATCTAAAATTTGCTTATTAAATTCCCCTATTTAATTTTTGTGAGAATTTTTGAGGTTCAAATTAAGTTCCTCGAATTCTTTCTTCATGTCTTCAATAACGCCAATCAAATACGGAATTTTTGTTAGCATTTTTTTACATACATCATACATAAACACTAGACGCTTTTGTAAAGGCATCTCTCATTTCTGATGATGATAGGAGCATGCATTGTTTGTGTATTTGTTTCTGGCAACAAGGACAGGAGTGCCATTTGGATCAGGGAGAACGATTGCTCTGTCTTTGTCAGTATTATGGAAATAACAATATAAGTAACTAAGACAGAGCAATCGTTCTCTTGAGAGAACGCTGTTCCCCGGTGACGAGAATACGGGCTCTGGGCCACATCATGCCTGTGAAAGTAATCGTAGAAATCGAAGTATGTATTAAAGTGCGCAAAACATTACCTTACCTATAACCTATAACGATACATTTGGCAACAGAGGGTATTTCAGCCGATCCTAAATGAACCCATCCTAATGGGTTTTGGGTTTTGGTAAAATAGCCACACGCGGAAAATCATTCGGCAGCCTTCGGAGCTCTGCCTGTCTGCTCCCCAGACTCTTTTGGAATAACTGTCCTAGACTACGAAGATGATCTCTGGCGGTAGTAACCAGAGGTTAAGCATGAAAGCATAATACCAGGTCTTATGCAAAGTGCCTTGACTATAATAATCAAATACTGAAGTACTGAAAAAGCACTTTTTATAAATTCCAGCAACACGAGCTTAGCTTAGTTCCGTTTGCGAAAAGAAAAAAACTGAATCTACGAGCCCCCACTCTAAGCAGAACACAATTATTTCTCTCGGATGAAATTAAGTATTTAGGGGCACCCTGGCCACTTTCATGTGCCGGGAATATGACAAATTATGATATTTTTTCACGCAGATACATAAATCCAACCGTTAAAATAAGTTAAATAAGAAAAAAAAAAAAAAAATTACAGTTTACACAAATTTTGAAAATCGGGATTAAATCTAAATTGATCTTTGGTAAAAGTATAAATATAATAAAAAATATATTACTTATTGAGTATTTTTTGCATAACATTAATAAACTCCATGACTGAATAAGTTACTTATTAAACAGAAAGACACTTCAATCACAGAAAGTTTAAAACTCAGGATTAAATACAAATACGCAGGACAAAATAATAAAAATACAAAACTTATTCTATCACAGTTATTTAAAACATTCAAAGTTAGCAACATGCTAATGGCCTGGAATCTGTCCTGATAATACTCGTTCAAATTTTTATAGGCTCTATCAGAAAGTAGGTCCCGTAGTCCGGTTATAAATAATCTCATTGTTGGTAGGATTTTAATTGCTTGTGGTACTTGTTGAACATTTTTATACCATTATAGTATAAGTATTGTACTGTAGGTTAATTTGCTAGAGGTAGATCTTGTACTATGGCTATAGCTAGTTGAAGGCCGAATACAATCATTGTGATGAGTATAATAAGACTTGCTGTTTCTAAAATATACAAACAAGTGATTGTTAGGATTTGAACAGGGATTTGCATGATTCTCCATAGTTAGCATCTTACAACTCTCTTCTTCTGTAAGATAAACAACATACCAATTAGTTGATTAGTTCTTGAGCCCCAAAAAGCAATGCCATACCGTAGGAGTGACTCAATCAGTGCATGGTAAACTGATTTTCCGTTAAAGTTAAAAACCCACTCCCGGACTGTCGTCTTCACAGCATAGCAGCCAGAAGCTATTTTCTTTTGTGACCGGAGTACGGCTAATGTCTTGTGCAGATCCAAAAGTAAATTATTATTTTTGGAAATAATACTTCATTGAGTTCACTGTCAAATAAGTGTTAAATTTCCTTGTACATACTTACTTGCTTTCACTATTATTCTATTAATATTTTTATAACAATTGAGAATGGAATCATACCTACCTTAGAGAAAGTAGGTATATAATCTTAGACTAGAGCTGAGGAATTGAAGTAAAAAAAAACATTCAATATTTTGTCAGTTTGAATTAAATATCATAGTAGAAAATACTGAAAGGAAATGCTTTGTCAACAGAAATTTGATTTTCTTGGACAATAAAGTATTTTTTGATTTGATTTGATTTGATGTGTTCTGTAAATTTTATATAAATACATTCCTTCAAATAATCACTTATGGCGATTTCAGTTCTGGTAAGCTCCACGTTGCAGTTCTCATCGAACAAATGAAACTACTGAAACAAATCGGCGATCTGGCCAATTATTGGAAGTGTTGCGAACTATTGTTATCTCGTCACTGCATCCAATTGAAAAACTATACCGAGCTGCGAATACTGTTGCACCTAAAAGGACCTAAGGGGAAACAAAACAAAATAGCCAAAATGCGAATAGTGAATGGGGAGGAAGATACCGAAATGAACTTAATTAGTAAGGGATGATTAAGTGTTAATTGAGAGTTGCCTTAAATTTAATTTTTCAGGTGTTTTTGAGCCTGCAGTAGAAGACGAATACAAGCTCTACCTAGAAATTCTACAGTTTGCCTTTGAGAAAAAAGCCTACCTTCAGTTTCAGAAATTTGCCTTTATGGGGCTTGGTTCTAAGAAATTTGTGAAATATTTCTGTAAGCAACTTTTTACTTGTTTCCTATAATATATCATATTATTTCTACTTGTTTTAGCTGAAATATTTTTAATTGCATGTCACTCATGCATTTTTTGCAAGGACTATTACCACGGTTATCTGATAGCTAAAGAATTACTGTTCCATCAACCTCAAAATAATCAAGCATGGAATTTGTACTCGATTATGCTGCACAACCATGAAACTACTAAGATGAGCAGATTTTTTGGTAGTTACTCGTCTGAACCTTAAAGCGATTTGTTAGATGCAAAACAAGTTACTGTTGCTACTTATTTTTGGCTTCTAACAGAGCTCTGCACAACAGTCCGCTTTAAATATAAATTATTTACAGATGCACCTACGGTAAAATCCAGAATGCCCATTGGAAACACTGAGTTAGTTAAGGCCAATAATTTCTGTAGTGTCGGACAGTATTCTCAATCCTTGACGTATTTTTTAAAAGAATATAAAACCAGTAAGAATTCTTATTCAGCTTTTATGATAGGTAACTAGGCAGTAGACGCGATTAATGTCATTATTCTAATTTTATGCTGCTTCTAGGTCTTATTATGCTTCAGCAATATTGTCAAAAAAAGGAAAACAGCATAAGCAAAAAGTCGATGGTAGAAATGGTGACATACTTGTTTCTCAATTACGCCAAAATTCGTACCAAAAATGCCCAGCAGGAAGCTTTCTACAACATGGGCAGGATGTATCAGCAAATCGGCATCTTCTCTTTAGCTGAACATTATTATAAAATGGTTTACCATATATTTGCCTTACAAGCCCCATTTTGATTTATTTATTTTCAGGTTTTTGAAGTACAAAACGACTATTTGGACAAATACCCGGATTATTTGGACCTCAAAAAGCAGGCGGCATTCAATTTGCACTTAATATATAAAAGCTCTGGCAATTTTCAAGCAGCCAGGAAGATTTTGTTTCGATATATTGTAATTGAATAAGTCAAAAGTTATTGTTTTATTTTTGTAGCAAGAAAGTGTTTCACATTGCTTCCAATAGGAGCTTCAAGCAGGTCATGCGAAAAGTAAATTGACGTGTGGACAATATTTATTTAATAGGCTTGTTCAGTGAAGTTTCATCAATCACGTTGTTTCCTATTTTCATAAGGTATTACTCACATATAGCACACAAAAAAAAAATTTCAGCTCAATTGGATAAATATTAAAAAAGTTATGCGTTTTCGAATATAAAAACATTATGCCTCAGAAAGTCATCGCTGAGAGATAGTATGACGTCATCTTTCAAGTCGAGACAGGCTAAAGGTCGTCACACACGGTTTTGCATAACGCAATGTCAATTGGGACACAGTTTCCGAGTTTGCGGAACTATCTATAATTTTACTTTTTGCATGTTACTTCCATAATTCTGCTCATAAAATATTGAAAGTCAGGGAACTATGGTCAGGGAATTAATCAAATATACTTCAATATGTTCGAAAGAAAAACATCCAGTTCTTCCCAGGATGGAAAAAATGCCAAACTAAAACTTGTCAAAACAATGCCCGTAATGTCGTAGTGACGGGCGTACCAGCACCACCACGACCAACCTGAGAGATGCAGTGACGTCACCGCATGTTTCAAATTTGGAGCGTTTTGATAATTTATTTAAATATGAACAAGGGCTCAGAAAATTAGGAAATTTTGCACAACTGCTAAACTTAATACGATCTTTTAGAATATGTAATAACAAAAAATATGCTGTGCTCGTAGAGCCCATTGACTATTTCACTAGAGTGTATTACATCGGTTATACAACTCACTGTACAGGGTGGGCCAATTTGGACACTTTTAATAGGAAACGTCAATTTCTGAGCGAGATACAAAAAAATGAACCCCCCACTCTGAGGCTCAAATTTCATGAAATTTTGATTAGTGCAAACCGCATTTTGATATGTTCAACCATTTAGCCGCTAGATGGCGATTCTCGATTTTGAGCAATATTGTGAAACCTTCATCACTTTTTTGTTTATGAAAATAATTGATTTCCGTAAAAACTTTCTAGAAGAACTTTTTGAAGCAGAATTCAGTGACGTTCTCCATTTTTTTCTAGTTGGCCCCAACTTCGAAATATTGACCAAAGTCCGGTTTTTTTCAATGGGACACAAATTTGCATGCCCAAGTAATGGCAGCAAATATCCAGTTGAGTTCCTCAAAATTTTGTAGAGGGCGCGAGTGAACTTGGAGTGCTTTAAATTTTGGCGGGAAATGTCAATAGTTTTAAACCGATTAAATTGATTAGAAGGAAAGATGATTACATATGAATAATGGACAATGCATAAGTTAAAATATCTTTCAAAGTGTTCAGTGGCCCTTAGAGAATATTTTCAAAAGTGTCAGCGTCAGCTTGTCTTGAAACCACACATCAAACTTAAGTTTTGAGGTTAAAATTACAATCGATTTTTTACGCGCCAAAATTTAAAGAGATCCAAGTACAGAAGCGCCCTCTTCAACTCAACTGTCAATATTACATGCCATTGCTCCTGATCTATCATTCTGGAATAATTTCAACGATGCGACGTTGCCGCTTATACCAAAAAGTAATATGAACTTTGAAATTTTAAATGAGACACCCTGTATATTATTACATTTTTCGCTCCGCTATTACTTTCTGATCATTTTTGTATAATACTGACCTATCTCTAGTGATTTTCGACTTCTTAATTAATTTCTTTATTTTTTCTTCAAAACATAGCTCCAGTTAAATTTGTATTACTACGTCCTTAAGATTCGTAGAAAGTTTAAATTTTGGAGATAACTTAGGGAGGTCCTGCATATTACTTTTGATCAAGAAAATTTGTTCTACATTATACAGGGTTGGTCAAAATTAGTAATTGTGTTGCCAGGTACAAAAAAGATGAAAAGTGCACTTTTTCAAATAGGACACCCTGTATATTATGAAATATTATGATAGGCAATTGAAATCCCTTACAAATGATGTATCATGTTCCTATACCTAAATAGTAAGGTTTCGGAAATACAGTGTCTTATTAAATAGCAGTAACAATAGTGTGTTAAGTGAACTTTTTTTCACGAATGTGTCGTGCGACAATCACTTGAGTAAAAAAAGGTACTACCGTACTGTACACACTTATTGCATACAACATTGTTTCTACTATCAATAAAATATATGGGAAAAATAAATTTAGACAAATACTTCACGCATTGGTGGGTGAAGTAATTTACCAGAAAAAGAAAAATACTAAATTGATAGTGTCGACATCTGTCATTGACATTACTTTACGCACTAGTGTGTGAAGTGAAATTTAACGTCTTCGCAATAGTGCATAAAGTGAGTACTTTACGTGAGGTAGTAGAAAAAATACTGTCACAACCTATTTTGTTGCAACCTTGGAGTTTGGAATCTTTTTTTCCTTGACCGCATGTGGATTTTGATTAGCTCAAAAGTGTTGATTTCTCCTATCAAAAATACCTTCTCTAGAAAATTTAGCTTCATCGGTCCATATTAATTTTTTTTTTAGAAAGTTTTATGGCCGTTTGCACCGACCATTTTAAGGAAGCCTTAGCGATAAGTATTCCTTAAAGTGATGGTTCTCCATGTAAAAATTTTATTTTAAGGGATACTTATCGCTAAGGCTTCCTTAAAATGGTCGGTGCAAATGGCCATAGATACTCATAAGTGTGTGTCAGAAGTGTCTTTTAACATCGAATTTAACCTTGGTAATCATCCGGTTTCAGCTGTTGAACTTTTGTGAATTTAAAAGGATTCATATTATGATCGTTTAAATTTTTCCGCTTATAATAATAGCTCAGGCCTACATCACCTGCTGCACTTCGGATGGAAGCTTGGGGATAGGCGTGAAAGTAGGCTGAAACATGCATGATGTTTCTTCATTAATTATTCGGCCATAAGCGAATTGCAGCAACAGACCATAGAAATCTACATCAAAAACAACACAGAAACAGAAATGTTGTTTTTTTTGGAGATATACAACCTAGAAATCGTAATCGTGCCACTGTATGATACTCCACACGTGCTCAAGGAAATTAGAAATAACTTGATCAAATATGACAGCCATTCAAATGGGAACATGGACATTTCCAAAAAGCAGATTGGAAATAGTGTTTCAGTCAGCTCCATGAGTCAGATACGCCAGATCATCTAGATTGTAGACTATTTTATTCATTAAGTGATTCTCACATAAATAATATTTGAAAATAAAATTAATAAAATTTTAGTTTGAAGTTTCGGAGCACTGCTTTATTTTGAAAAAATTGAAATGTCAAACCAGTCATTTGAAACTTGACATTCAAACAGCCCGACAAATGTCCCTGTAATGTAACCCTTTGTTATTAGTTCAATGACTACACCGCTATGGCAGGACCGTCGGAAATGTCACTTGGCGACTACAACAGAAGTGAGCGTTCTATATCAACAATATAAATCACTTTTCTATGCCATAGAATAAGAAGATCACCTAACGGCTCGTGATTTTGTCAAAAAATGTCATTCGCGAAATTGCCAAGCAACAAATTTTCATACCTTTCGAAAATTTTGCCGACAATTTTTTTTCTCTTGTGATATTATACAGGGTGGAATTTTTAAACGGAATAAAATTAGTATCAGAAAGCCTGTTTATTTTCTGGAAAAATAAAAAAAAACGGGTCCTTTTATTTTTAGTTTGGCACATTTTTTCGGCCTTTTCATAAAATTTACCCCCCTCTTAAGGGTAGAAACCACCCCCAACTTTTTTTTTCAAATGTAAAGATATGTATTGTGATAGCTCGTTGGAATGGGCATAAGAAAAGGAAAATGACTAAGGGTTTCACGAGATTCTCGAAATTCGAGATTTCTCGTCTCGTCTCGATTTCGAGACGAGATCGAGACGAGACTTAACATTTTTTTTTCGAGACGAGATCGAGAAAAACAGTTCGAGATCGAGAAATTTTCGAGATTTCTCGATCTCGAAAAAATGTAGGTGCTGCAATACCTATAGCACAGACAACTCTTATAGGTCTGCAAAGCGAAAATAAAAGACTATGTTAGGAAATACGAAATAATTTTAATTCATTTTAAACATAAGAAAATTAACAAAAAAAAAAACAAAGATAACAAAGCAAATAACAAAAGCAAAAAATTGATCTTTCCATATTCTTAAAGAAAAAAAGACCCTTGAACTAAATTTTGAATTTTTCCCCCGTCCCTATATCACACTGTACCTATAAAAAAAAAAATACTCAAATTCTATATTTTTCTGTGTAAAATAGATGATTAACAAGGAATCGCTTTCAAAAATGGTGAAAACTGCATATTTTTCCGTTAATTTATTAAAAAGTGGTCGCGTCTCAAAAATTGGTCAAATTTATGCTTGGAACGAACCTATAGAAGATTTCATTATGAATGACTTTGGCAGAAAGTCGACAAACAAAGTCACATAACCATAACCTATAAATAGCATATTGTCAATGTTATTAATTTTTTTTCAATTTTGGGCTTAAATTTAATAATTATGGCAGTTTTGGGAGAACGTGATATGTTTTATCGAGAGGCGATGAAGCGATGTGTGTTTGGTGATTGTAAAAGTGATAGTCGAACGAGTTCCATTAAATTAACGACCCCATTTGCCTCCACTGGAGTTTAAGGTAACACAGCATCTTGTCAAATCTACGCTTTCGTAAGTATTCGATGCATTCGCAATGGCTTCTTTGGTTGCAAAACGTTTGATAAAATTAACAGAAAGTGCTGTGTTACCTAAAACTCCAGTAGAGGCAAATGGGGTCGTTAATTTAATGGAACTCGTTCGACTATCACTTTTACAATCACCAAACACAAATCGTTTCATCGCCTCTTGATAAAACATATCACGTTCTCCCAAAACTGCCATAATTATTAAATTTAAGCCTAAAATTGAAAAAAAAAATAATTACATTGATAATGCTATTTATACGTTATGTGACTTTGTTTGTCGACTTTCTGCCAAAGTCATTCATAATGAAATCTTCTATTGTTGAGTAGTTTATTAAACAAAAATTAACTTCAAACACCCAAAAACTAACAAAACATAAGAAAAATATAGATAGCATAACATTCCAATATAAAAAAAAGTTTCTTAACTGATAACGAAATTATTGTTTATAAACTCGTGAATATTTCTTTGTTACATAGCCAAGAATTCAAACACATCAAAAATTTAGCCGATTCTCCAGTTAATCGGCTTCGTTCTTTTCTAATGGTCAGTGTTGCTGTTGAAAACAGTCTTTCTAGAAAACGTTTTCCCCTTTCTTTTAGTGCAGTCTTAATAATAATATTAAAAATAACAATCAATAATAATAATAACAAAAATAGAGAGAAAAATTAACTGTTCAGTAAAGCAACGATGATTCTTGACAATCGGTCCTCATTAATATCGCACACACTTGAAATACCATTGAATACAGAGCACACAAAATATAGTGGGCATTGCATTAAGATGTTTGACCTTGCCCTACCCAAGTGAAACGTTGAGTCATACCTCCCCACCAGACGTGGAACCCGAAACTGAATCCCAGCCAATAGCGAGGTACCAAGGTGCAATTACATTGTGTAGGAGGTTATACAAGAACTTAACACCCAGTACTTTTCTTCTAACTGAAAGCGATTCTATATTGAATCGTTGTAAATACTGGCAATGTTCAATGCCTCTCTGGGAGGATATGACCCATCTAATCTGAATGTTACATACTTTAAAAATTTTCTTTGAACATTTTCAATTGTGCACCATATTCAAGCTTGGACCTAACAAAAGTGAAATACAAGAGTTTAAAAGTAAATTCATTTGAGAAGTACTTACTATTTCTAATGATAAACCCATATATATAATATAATATAATATTTTAATAACATTCAGTTTTTGTTTTCGAGACTCTCGAAATTTCGAGAATCTCGAATCGAGATCGAGAAATTGTCTTCGAGAAAAACATCGAGACGAGAATTTGTTGATTTCTCGTCTCGATGATCGAGACGAGACGAGAAATTGCCTTCGAGACGAGATTTCTCGTCTCGATGAAACCCTAAAAATGACCCATTATTTACTTTGGATTTCGGTGATCTAGGAAGCGAGAAAAAAATTAAAACATATTTTTCCACACAATTTTTTTACAGTTAAAATCATCAAGAAATAATGGGTCATATTCCTTTTTTTATGCCCATTCCAACGAGCTATCACAATACATATCTTTACATTTGAAAAAAAAAAGTTGGGGGTGGTTTCTACCCTCAGGAGAGGGGTAAATTCCTTAATGAGAGAATTTCATAAATCAAAAATTTAAATTTTTTGTCAAAAAATGTCAAAACACCAGTTTTCGCACCAGTTACTATGCAATTATCTGATAATTTGCACTAGTGCAAATTATCGCGTGATTACAATCTGATTGGTTCAAATTAACAATCAAAACATGTCAATTTATTGTTGGAATACCAGTTTTGACAGATGTATGAAATTCTCGTGTGTATTCTAGATTTTACAGGAATAGATTTAGGGATATATAAGAAGGCCGGCATTGGTTTGTAAGTTAGTTAAGTTTCAGTTCGAGTGTGATACGATTTAAATAGTGATTGTAAAGAGTTTAATTGTTGAGTTTGTTAATAAACTAATTAGTGTCAGAGTGTTTTGTTAAGGGGAATAAATTATTGCTGTGTTAATTGACTTTGATTTTTGGAATAAACGAAACGAACAACGAACCCAAGATTTCTGTCAGGCAACCCAAAGCCGCGACATTGGTGCCAGAAGTAGGATATAAAGGACTGCAGAGTGAAATCCAATTGCGGAAGTGCGGGGACACTAGTGTAGTGTAAAAACTGAACACTAAGTGAACACTGGGACAGTTAGTGCAGTGCAAACAGTGACAATCACAAAAAGAGACTCAACCGATCGTGTGAATTACCCTGGAAGTGACTCTATACCCGATTTAGACTGTGATAGTGAATCTTCGAGTGAGTTCTAGAAAATTCTATTTGGAAACTAAGGGAGATATCGAATTTGTGACTTCGCCGACGTATTCAGAACATCAATCGTCATTCAGAAGAGGTTTTTCGAGGAGTTTCGGGAAAATTCTAGAACATTCTATTTGGAAACCAAGGGAGATATCGAAATTGTGACTTCACCGACGTGTTTGCTGTATCAATCGACATCTAGAAAAGAAATTTCAAGGAAATTCCAGAACATTCTATTCGCGAATAAAGCAAGTTATCCAATTTGTGACTTCACCGGCGTGTTGGCACTTCGAGCACAGACCAGAAAAGACATTTGAAGAAAGTTCGAGGGAAATTCTAGAACATTCTGTATATGCCTATCACAAGACAACAAGCCAAAATGGACGAACAAAAAGTTGAAGAACTCCTGCGCAAAATGTTGGAACTTCAAGAGATCAAACGACAACAAGAAAAACAAGACGAAGAAGCTAGACGACAACAAGAAGAGGCTAGAAGACAACAAGAAAAACAAGACGAAGAAGCCAGACGACTACAAGAAAAACAAGACGAAGAAGCCAGACGACAACAAGAAAAACAAGACGAAGAAGCTAGAAGACAACAAGAAAAACAGGACGAAGAAGCCAGACGACTATAAGAAAAACAAGACGAAGAACTCAGGTGACAAAAAGAAAAACAAGAAGAAGAAGCTAGACGACAACAAGAAGAAGCTAGGCGACAACAAGAACGGCAAGAAGACCTTGCAAAACTGCAGAAGATATTCAAAACCATACAAGGAACTGTCGCAGTGTCGCTAACTTAGACTAGAAGATTGAAAAAGTTAAAGACGATGTGCAAGAAGTTAAACACGACGTCCAGGAAGTAAAAACTGAAGTCAAAATCGATGTTCAAGAAGTTAAAGACGATGTAAGAGAAGTTAAACACGACGTTCAGGGAGTAAAAGCTGAGGTCAAAGCCGATGTTCAGCAATTAAGACAAGAAGTTGAGGACCAAGTTCAAGCACTCGAGGATAAGATGCGTAGATTAGAAATACAGTCCATCAATCCAGCTAGTCTTGGAGCATTCTCCAGTATGAAGATAGAACCACCAACTTTTGACGGTTCTACATCCTGGACCATGTATATTCGACAATTCGAAGCTGCTGCAAATATCAACGGATGGAACGATCAAGAAAAAACTACAGCACTGATAGTGGCGCTACGAGGACCAGCCTTAGATCTTCTTCAGTCCATTCCGTCAATCTACCAACAGAATTACCAGCATCTAAGTCAGACTTTAGAACTGCGCTTCGGAGACCATTACAGACAAGAAGTATTCAGAACTCAAGTTAAATCAAGAGTTCAAAAACCCGGCGAGAGTCTACAAGAATTCGAATCGGAAGTTAAAAGGCTAGTGAGTTTGGCGTTTCCTGCAGCTGGGGAAGACATACAAGAATGGATGGCAGTATCTACGTTTATTGATGGTCTCCGGGATTCCAAAATCCAGGAAAACCTAAGAATGTCCAAGTTCAGGAAGAGTAGCGAATCCCTTGTCCGAGCATTAGAACTGGAGGCAATCTTTGGTGCTTCAACACCCAGAATACAAGCAGTGACCATTCAAGACCCAAAGGATGAACAAACGTCAAAAGAAGATGGTAGCTTCAAGAATCTTATGAGTAAGTTCACGGAAAAGATGAAGAAACTAGTACTAGAAATTAGACAAATGGAAAACGACTCCAAACAAACACCAACACCAAGAAACCGAGTAAAATGTTACCGGTGTCAAAGGCTTGGACACATGCAATGGGATTGTAGACTAAGGATGTCCTCTCCATCTAGGAATCGTTCTCAAAGCTTTTGGAGGTCCAGAGACGCTAGTCCTAAACATCGACCTGGAAACCCGCATGAGAGGAACACTAGTCCAGCTGTGAGAAGAACGGGTCTGATTGTTGATGACAAGTGGACTACGAAACAAATGAGAGAAGATCAGGAAGCAGACCAGGACATTGGGCAAATTCTACATCTTAAAGAAAACGATGAATGTAGGCCAGAATGGAGGGAAGTGTCAAACAAGAGCTTGATTTACGAAGCGTTGTGGGCCCAATGGAACTCTCTGGCCGTAGAAAATGGTTTGTTCAAAAGAGTTTGGGAAAGTGCCGATGGGAAATCCACTAAGAGCCAACTGGTTATCCCAAAAGACCGAGTGGAAGATGTATTAAAAGAAATACACGACGGAACCTTAGGGGCACATTTCGGAGTTAACAAGACTTTGGACAAAATTCGGGAACGTTTTTACTGGGTTCACTACCATGAAGACGTTAAAAGCTGGTGCCGAAAATGCGACATCTGTGCTACCAGTAAAGGCCCTAAACTAAGATCTCGGGGGCCCATGAAACAGTACAACGTCTGTCTTCCATTTGAGAGAATAGCGATAGATGTAGCAGGACCGTTCCCAGAGTCAGAGCGTGGTAACAAATACATCTTAGTTATCATGGATTACTTCAGTAAATGGCCAGAAGTTTTTGCTATTTCCAATCAAGAAGCCATCACTGTTGCTCAGGTGCTAGTGGACGAAGTTTTTAGTCGTCATGGTGTGCCACTAGAGTTACATTCAGACCAGGGACGAAACTTCGAATCTGCCATCTTTAAGAAAGTTTGTGAGATCATGGGCATTCGTAAGACAAGGACAACACCTTTACACCCTCAGTCTGATGGCATGGTGGAACGATTCAATAAGACCATAGAGAAACACCTGAAAAAAGTGGTCGCAAAGAACCAACGAGACTGGGACAAGCATTTGCCTCTATTTTTAATGGCTTACAGAGCGGCTGTTCACGATTCAACAGGTGAAAGTCGGGCTAGAATTGTTTTTGGAAGGGAACTCAGGTTACCTTGCGATCTGATGTTTGGAGTACCCGAAGAAGAACGAAGAGAAATCCGAGATTATGCCGACGAAGTAAGGGCACGACTTTTGGGAATCCATGATTTTGCTCGGGAAGACTAGATACGACTTGAAAGCCAATTCGGTCGGATTTCAAGAAGGTGATTTAGTGTGGTTGTATAACCCAGCAAGAAAGAAAGGAGTATCGCCGAAATTGTCTTCAGCATGGGAAGGACCCTACAAAATAATCAAGAGGATCAATGATTTGGTTTATCGAGTCCAACGCAACACCAGGAGTAAGATGAAAGTTGTACATCTGGACAGGTTAACGAAATATCATGGGCGTGAAGTTGATCGGGACGATCAACCCTAAGAGGAGGGTAATGTGGCGCGGCGTTCGCCAGGCTGTCAAGAATCTCAACCTCGATGGCGGAAATACGAGAATCTAGCGAATTATTCTACTTTATTCTGGAAAATAAGATTATCGTGTGTATTCTAGATTTTACAGGAATAGATTTAGGGATATATAAGAAGGCCGGTATTGGTTTGTAAGTTAGTTAAGTTTCAGTTCGAGTGTGATACGATTTAAATAGTGATTGTAAAGAGTTTAATTGTTGAGTTTGTTAATAAACTAATTAGTGTCAGAGTGTTTTGTTAAGTGGAATAAATTATTGCTGTGTTAATTGGACTTTGATTTTTGGAATAAACGAAACGAACAACGAACCCAAGATTTCTGTCAGGCAACCCAAAGCCGCGACAATAGTATCTTCGTTAGTTTGCTAATTTACTACTGCGAATTCGACAAAAACACATCTGATTGCGACTGTTTCCGTGCGGAAAAATACGCATATAAATCGCAGTCAAACCGACAAAATATGCGCTAGTTTGAATTTGTCTGTGAAAAACAAATTGCGAATCAATCATCTGCGGTGGGAAAATTCGTTGGTGTTGCGAATTTTCCGCGTTGGTTTGAACTGTTTGAAGGAACCTATAAAGTTAAGGCTTGCGAAATTCGTTTCGCTGGGAGGGCTGTGCACAGGGCCGGCCCTACCATAAGGCGAATGGGCGAATGGAACGAGCGCTCCAGGCGCCAGACCTCGAGGGGCGCCTCCGACTTGTTCCTTGGTGAAAAAAAAAAAAAAAAAAAGCGAAAAATATGTTTCTGAACGATATTTTTGCATTACAGCCTATGGCCTAATTTTTTATTTTTTCCCTGGAAATCTGGGATACTTTGAGAAATGTGAAATTTTTTCATATATCCAGAAGCCTTTTAGGTTAAACATACCAAAATTTGAGTCGAAAAAAACCAAAGATGGCTGAGTTGCGATTTTTTTAATTCAAAAGCCCCACTGAGTGATATTTTTGCATTACAGCATAGCTATGGCCTGATTTCTGTTTTTTTTTCTGGAAATCTTGGAAACTTTGGGAAATGTAGAATTTTTTTATATATCCAGGAGCCTTTTAGCTTTGACATACCAAAATTTGATTGGATAAAAACCAAAGATAGTTGAGTTACGATTTTTTTTAATCCGAAAGCCCCATTGAGTGATATTTTTGCATTACAGCCTATGGCCTGATTTCTGATTTTTTTTCCTGGAAATCTTAGAAACCTGGAGGAGCCAAATATTTTTTAACATATTGAGGAAGCTTTTAGTTTCAACATATTGAAATTTCATTGAAAAATAATCCAGGATAACGAAGCTATGATTTTTACAATTAAATAGACTCACTTAGTGATATCTTTGCCATGGTCTGATGGCCTCATTCCTGATTTTTTTTCTAAAAATTCTGAAAACTTCGATTAACCAAATATTTTTTTATTTATTAAGGAAGCTTTTAGCTTCAACATACTAAAATTTTACATAGAAATAGCCCAGAATAACGGAGCTATGATTTTTACAATCAGACAGGCACACTTAGTGATATCTTTGCCATAGCCTGATACCCTCATTCCTGATTTTTTTTTCTAAAAATTCTGGAAACCAAGATCAACCAATTTTTTTTTATTTATTAAGGAAGCTTTTAGCTTCAACATATTGAAATTTTATGGAGAAATAGTCCAGGATAGCGGAGCTATGATTTTTACAATCAGATAGACACACTGCTCTGAATCATGTCTTCGTTTTTCGATATTCTGCAATTCTGCTTGCGAGCAAAAGGATGGTAAGTCTGTGATAAGACATCAGCCGAAACCCAGGCAGTAGGTAGGAAGAGCCCAGCTGGCGTCTCTCAATACCAATTCCTGTGCCTGTGGTGCCTATACTGAATATCTCCTATTAAAGGGGGTGTAACCTTTAAATACAACTTAATTGTATTCGGAAAATAAAGGAAAATTCTAAGAATTCTTATGAAAATCTTGCATCGCTACTCAGAATAATAAGGTAGATACGACCAAATAAAATTTTGTCTATTCATCGCGTGACGTCATAAATACACGCAAACATTGCAAAACCTATTTAAACTGACGCAGCAATAGGTGTGAGAACGCAAAAACGATACGATAATATCGATAATAGCTTTTTTCCAACCGACATGAGAAACGTTCTAGAACGGTAATTTCCAGTTGATCAATTCATTTGTCAAGTAGAATAAATGTTCAACTTATTGAAAATTAGGTGGACAACTCGAAATTACGGGTTCTGGAACGGTTCTCTTGTCGGTTGGAACTGAGCTAACATATGCAGCAAGAATCAGCAAACGCGCGCCAGCGCCGGGTGTCGGACTCAGTTTGTGCATATGACGTCACAGTGCTAAGAGTAGGAATTTTATATCACAGTATCTTCGCAACGGTTGGTCGTAACCTAGTGCGGTTTGAAAATTTGTTCTTAGACTTTTTTTTCTAAAACTTATTTTTGGGTCACATCCCGTTTAAGATTATCGATAGCTATAATTTAATTTGTTTTTAATTCGAACAATACTTAATAGAAGAAATACTTAAATGATTTTTTGAAGTATTTCTACATGAATGTCATTTCAAGTACGCAAGTTTAAGTGAATTGACTCTGACTTTCGTGGAATTTGGTACTCGTACTTGAATTTGGGCAATTTAAGTCAATTTACTTGACATTTTAAGTATTTCCTTTCGTAATTACTTATACTTGTACTGGTACTTGATTCATATTTTAAAAAAAAACTTTTAATTGATACTTAAGTACTTTTTCTTGGTACTAGCTTAGAACATCTGATCGGTGGACAGAGTATACGATTCGCATTTACTTAATTAGGGGCGCCAAAGTCAGATATCGCTCCATCCTAAAAGTAACCTTGGGCCGGCACTGGCTGTGCAAAACGTCGATCTTTCCATAAATTCCACAACGAAATTCGCAATTCGTGATTCCGTGACTAGAAATCTGTAATTTTTTTCTAGCCTTTCGACTGATTACAGAAAGTAGTGACATCTAGATTATTTTTAGGTAGGTTCCTTTAAAATTCGTGGCGTCACCTTGTACCAAATAAGAGTACTACATAGTAAGAGCACTGATTCGATTGTTCAAGTCTGCACTAAACACAAAAAGAATCAAGAACGTATAAATATCTGCACCTCAGATCTGCACTGGTTTTTAAATATTGAAATATAAAAAAACTATTCGAAAAGTGCAATTGAACAGAATGTGAGGGTTGCGGCCATGGTTGCACTCAATGAGAGCTGAATTTGAATTTGTTTTCGTTGAGAAGTATTTATGTATTTGTGTTGTGACCCTGTCTGTGACGAGCAGCAGAGGAAAGAGCAGCATCATTGTCGCCTTTCGTGATATGAAAATGATGCTAATTTATTTTTTTCAAATCAAATCGAGTTGGCGTATAATATCGCGCACGCGCATGGAATTTCGTCGTAGTTGCCGTTTGGTGCAAATTTTGACAGAGGGCAGCAGCTGGTGATCGTTGAAAGAAAAGGCATATGGCGTACGTTTCTATATTTGCTTGACAAAAATTAGTATTTTTAAATAGTTGTGTGTGTGGTGAATTGGAAAGCTCGAATTTCAATCGATTCGGTATTCCTCAATTTCTCGATCATCAAGTGCGTTTCAACAAAAAAGTATTCTCTCGAGCGATCCGATTTAATTTATTTTATAGAAGTTTACGTGTTTACTGTATGTTGAGTTAATAATTGTTGACGAATATAAAACCGACCTGTGATATTAAAATAGTGTTATTATATAGGTTTTCTTTATACAATTTTTGATTATTTATTGTACAACCTAGAATAGGAACTTAGTAGCTGACTCTAGTAAAGTGTAACCAAAGAACGTCCACTGAAATGTCGGAAAACGGCTCCGATATTGAACAAATAACGTCGTCGAATTCGAGTGACAAGCAGTCTAAAAATGGTAAGATTATTTTTTGCATTATTTTCTATCCCATAAACCCTTTACTTTTCCCTTAAGGTTTGATTTTGCGAATCTTATTGTCCTTTGCAAAAATCAATAAGTTTCAGGGTTATCACATCACTCACTCAAAATGCGTCGACCCAAATAAACGATTTGTGTTGGTCTACCTTTGTTATTGTGTAATGAAACTATTGAGTAATTTGGAACAAAGTGTTCGGTGTGTATTTTTATAATACTTTCATGTTTATAAAAACAATTAGGAACTTGAGAGACAAGTATTTATTTTTGTCTTTGTTTTTTGAAAATACTCTTCTTCATATTTTATTATTATTTATAGCAAAAATTCGCTTTCAAAAGCTGTGCACTGACTGGTGCTAATATTATTGTGTTTATCTATTTCCACAAATAACAGTACTATCGTTTTTTACACAGTGAATTTAGTCAAACAGGATAATATCAATACAATGGACAAAGACATGTAGCGAAAAATAAAAAGTATTTTCCCTATGCAAAAAGAATTATTTAAACAGCCACAATGGTCTATGTTGATATGTTTTGGAATAAACACACTGAAAGGGCTACCAGCTGAACATTTTTCGATTTGCTGAATTCACAATCTCAGCTATCAATTAGGACATGATTAAGACACATCCTAATCCTGCATGACCTAGTGGGTAATTCTAATTTTAAACTGAAGAAGTGGAGTTGAAATTTAATTTTCAAAGAAAAACACCGAATCTTCCTCCACAAATAAACCTTAATTATTTCATAGAGCCCTACATGTTTCAGAACTAGAAAGTTCCATCATTAGGGGCAAGTATGCTCAGAAAGTAAGTGCTCTTAAAATATCATTTGATAAATTCTAGATGAGGTCGCTGAATTAGCAAATGGGGGAGGAAAATCAAAAAAGGGGGTCAAAAATTAAAAAAAAAAGACATATATAATTTGTTTTTCAATCTTATTTCAATTTAAATTTATCGAGAGGCATGATGTAAGCGCTAGGGCTCTCCACAAAATGGCAGTCTGTGACTTTGCAAAATTGCAACGGATAAAATCCGTGAATTTGCAACGGATTGTGGAGAGTCCTAGCCCTTACATCATGCCTCTCCACAAATATAAATTAAAATAAGACTGAAAAAAATTATACATGTTTTTTTTTTTTAATTTCGACAACCCTTTTTTGATTTTTCTTCACCATTTTGCTAATTCAGCGACCTCATCTAAAATTTATCAAATGATGATGTTTTAAGAGCACTTATTTCTGAGCATACTTGCCCCTGATGATGGAACTTTCTAGTTCCGAAACATGTAGGGCTCTAATGGCTCTATAAAATAATTAAAGTTTATTTGTGGAGGAAGACTTAGTGTAGTAGTAGTAGTAAATGTAATTTTATTAGGCAAATATATATAAATATACATACACACACCCAAAAGGCCATCGACCGAAGTCCTTCAGCCTAAAAAGTAAATTTGCACTTGTTTGGTTCACATTCAAAAGAATTACTGGTTAGAAGAAAAGGAGATTTGGATAAATAGTGTGGATATAAAAAAAAGAAAAAAAAATATATATATACATTATAGTTAGCTAAATAAATATGTAAATAAATAGGTACACTGTTATTGAGTTCTTGTTATCATTTCCCATAGAGTATTTTCTGGATATTTATAGCGTGAAACTTTTCCAGGAGTTCGAATTTTTATTAATGGTCTTAAAAATTCCAAGTTGTATGGTTTTTCAGAAAAATGATTCGACAGGTGCTGCAATCTCTCAACAATTGGTGTGATCCCTGTTCTATTGTATAACTCTTCATTGGAGGGGTGGTGTAGTGGATTTCTTGGGTGCCGCAACTTTGTGATTGCTCGGAGAGCTTTTCTTTCAGCCATTTCCAAATTCTGTAGAGCTGGTCTTCTAATGTTTTGGTAAAGTAAGTGGCCATATTCAATTAATGGTCTACAAATACAGGTATAAATATGAGCTGCAGTTTGGATAGTGATTCCCTTGTTTTTGTATGTGAGTGAACGAAAATGTTTGGCTCTAGTGACTACTCTAATCTGGACATTTTTGGTTTGTTGGTTTAGTGACAATTTGGCATCCAATGAGAAACCCAAATATTTTACAGATGGCTGTGCTTGAATTTGATGAGTTGAGATGGTTATTTTTGGGCTATTTTCATTTAATTTGTGGTTGAATATGATAAATTGTGTTTTTTCTGGATTAAGTAGAATTCTCCATGTTTGCAACCATTTCATTATCAGATTTACAAGTAATTGTAATTTTTCCATCACACCAGAAAGAGTTGTAGAATGTGCTACTCCACCAGTGTCGTCTGCAAACTGCAGAACATATGCGTCTTCGACCCCCAGTGCATTTGAATTGAATATGTCGTAGCAGAATACATTGTATAATAGTGGAGATAGTGGTGAGCCTTGAGGTACGCCTTGTGATGGATAGAATATTTCTGAGCATATTGAGTTTATCTGGATGAATAGCTCTCGGTTTTCTAGGAAGTTCTTAATTAGACAGATCAGATGTTTGGGTACTTTGAGAATAAACAATTTGTATAAAAGACCTTTGAACCAGACACTGTCAAAGGCTTTTTGGATATCTAGGAAAACTGCTGCCGATTTCTTGTTTTCATGTTTCATTGTTTGTATATTGGACATCAAAATTGTCAGAGGATGGAGGGTGGATCTTTTTGTTTGGAAACCAAATTGATGTTTTGGAATGCTTTCGCTCACATAGAAGTCCAGAACCTTCCGTACAACCTTTTCAAAAAGCTTCCCAATCGCTGGTAGCAAGGTTATTGGTCGGTAATTACTTAGTTTTGTTCTGTCTGGATTACCTTTAGGAATTACTGTTATTTTGCCTTTTTTCCACACTGTTGGAAAATGATTATTGCTCAAGCAGAATTCAAATAGCCTGATAATGTGTTTGTGTATAGTTAAATCTAGCTTTTTGATAATATTCCAGGGTATAGAATCATGACCAGGTGAGGTATTTTTCTGTTTAGTTAAGATATTAAAGTAGTCTTCTTGATTGACAGCATAGTTTTCATAAGAGTTTTCTGTAAAGAATTCTTGATACCAGTTGTTGATGAGTGCTTCTTGGTCTTTGTTGAACTCCCGATGTGTCTTGTACTCGAAAACCTTTTCAAAGTGACGCTTGAACACACCTGCTTTTTCTTGATCTGTGTTGAATGACTCTCTGTTATCATCGATAGTGGGTATGTTGAAGGATGGCTTGTATTTGGACAATTTTTTGATTTTCAATTTTTTGATTTTCTGGAAATAGTTTCTTCCTTTTAGTTCGTTAACTTCATCGCAAACTTCAATCCATTTACTTGTTCTGTATTCTTTGATCATATTTTGAATGTTTTTGTTGTATTCGTTTATGTGTCTTTTTATTTCCGGCCTTTTGTTTCGACAGTATTCTCTGAACATTTTTCTTTTCACTTTTATCATTTTAATTATAAATGGAGGAAGAACATGCCCGTAGAATTTACGTTGATACTTTGGCGTATTATCCAGTATTGCAGTTTGTAGCGTGTCCATAAAGTTATCTATTGATTGTTCAGCGATAGGTTCTGATCTTATGGCTCGCAAGTGATGGTTAAGGGTAGTATTAACTTCGTCTATATTTGTTTTGTTGAAGTTTTATTTGATGATTTTGTTTGCTACTATAGGAGCCTCCAAGTCTAGGGAAATAACCATTGATTGATGATCTGACCCGATGTCCGATATTATCTCCACCCTTTTTATATTATCTCTGACATTTTAGAGAGACTTAGTGTTTTTCTTTGAAAATTTAATTCTAATTTTATTTATGAATAATAATAAATTAGTAAAGTAAAACGCGAGGTAAAATGTATTTATTGAAAGCAACGTTTTTCCCTCAGTGTTTCCCTAAAAACTCCAAAAACAATTACATAGCTTTGACAAGAGCCATTTTTTTCGAGGTTGTCATATTAAAAAAAAAATGAGGGAAAAATACAGATGTGAAGTTAGCAGCCAAATGCTTCAAAGGAACCACACTAAAGACCATTGACTGGCATACTTACCTTTTTTTTTTTCACATTCTAAATACATAAATTCAATAAATCATACTTAGACATCGAGTTCTAGCCATGAAACTGATAGGCTACTATTTTAACACCTTTTCCAACTCTCATGTAAAAACTACCCTTAACAAACAAAAATCCATAAATACACAGATTTTCGCATCTTTTTTTCCAATTTGGACTTCGAGTCTAACTATGAAATTGATACGGTACAGGGTGATCTATTATAAATGTAACCCCCTGCTAACTTTTTCATTTGACGTTTTTGACAGAAGTGTCAAATACAAAAGTTTCAAGAAATTGTCAAAAGTTTTTAACTAAGTCAGTTTTAGGCATACAGGGTGCGTCAAAAACGTGCAGCAGTATGAAGTTATATTTTTTTTAAATGGAACACCCTGTATATTGTGCGCCTATTTGTTAGTCCCCTTCAACCTGATTTCAACGATATATGGTTTGATATGTTTGTCCCTCGGTTTATCTCCAATAGTTATAGGGAAAAACGCGAAAACTCCTTCCTAGGTCTCTCTTTTTTTTTTTTTCAATAATAATAATAGCTTAGACATCTGGATTTATTATAATATTTTACCTTGTAAATTAATGGATAAAATTTGAACAATAAACTGATGATAAAAAAAATTCTATAAAGCTTAAATGGTATAATCGAGGGTATAATTTTCCTTTTTTCATATGAAATTTTAAAAGGGGTTTTCATGTTTTTCCCTATAACTGTTGAATAAATAAATAAATAAATAAATAAATTCTTTATTTACGGATATGCCATTTTTACAAAGGTAGACTTAAAGTGTAGGTACACACAATAATAAATACTTGGAATAAAAAGTAGGCAACAGACAAGTTAGTATAAAAAAACAACATTACATAAGCCTAAACAAATATTTTGTAGTAGGTATCAAAACACAAACAACATAATACGCTTAAAATTGAATACAAATAGAAAAAACGATCATTTTAGGATCGACTTTAAAATTCTTTTGAATCTATCCAAACTTATGTTAAAAACATCCAAATCAGTCTTCAAAATAATATTATTCAGAGAACGACAGCTTCTAAGTAAAGGTGAATGGTAACCATAATTGGTTCTACGAAAATCAAGGTTAAACAATGTGTTTCCTCTTAAATTGCTAGATGGTACATGTAAGCCAATTCTAGCAAGTAAGTCTGGAGAATCAATAGAATTATTAACAATCTTAAACAAAGTACACATATCAAAAAACTGTCGCCTCTGGTTCAGATTTTCAAGATTTAGGACAGACATTAACTCATTATAATTTATAGATTCACTTGGGATGCCCAATCGATATGCAATGGATCTTAAAAACTTTTTTTGGATTCGTTCCAAGTGGGAGATGTGCACAGCATAATAAGGGGACCAGACAGGGCAAGCATATTCTACAACTGATCTAACAATTGCACAATAAATGTTTCTTAGGGTGTAGATATTAGTAAATTCTTTTAGTGACCTGAACATAAAGCCTAGTAATTTCATTGCTTTATTAGCAGTTATTTCAATGTGCTCTGTGAAGCTTACATTAGTGTTGAAATAGACTCCCAAGTCTCTAATAGTTTCAACCCTGTTAATCTCCAAATCATTAAGAACGTAATTATGTAAGTAAGGTGTTTCTTTCCGAGAAAAAGTAATAACCTTACACTTCTCAACATTTAAGGGGAGTTTGTTTCTTTGACACCAAGTCCGAAACATATCCAAGTCCACTTGCAATAATTGAGCATCCCTGACATCCCGAACAACCATAAAACACTTCAAGTCATCAGCCAAGAGCAAAAAATCGGAATTTCTGAAGACACCTCACAGATCATTAATAAATATACTAAACAGCAAATGAGACAGGTGTCCTCCCTGAGGCACCCCCGAGGTCACCGAAAATACTGAAGAGATGTAATTCTCAATTTTTACAGCCTGTTTTCTACCTGTGAGAAGACTTCCAATCAAGCTCAATAGACCTCCATGCAGCCCCACATCGGCCACCTTCTCCAATAGTATCTTATGGTCAACCCTGTCAAAGGCCTTGGAGAAGTCAGTGTAGACCGAGTCAATCTGACACTTATTCTCCAAGCCCTCCAACAGAGCCTCCTCATAGACCAGAAGATTAGTCAATGTAGATCTACCCTTAATAAAGCCATGCTGTTCTGGTACAATAACATGTTTCAAAATTGGTGTAAGAAAATCCGTTATTATGGACTCAAATACCTTAGAAAAAATAGACATTCTGGATATGGCCCTATAGTTTTTAATATTATTTCTTTCTCCACTTTTAAACACAGGAGTTATATAGCTTAATTTCCACATATCAAGAAACCGTCCCAACTCTAAAGCCTTATTGAATATTTTACATAATATCTCTGAAAGAATACAACTACAATTCTTAACAAATAATACTGGGATGTCATCAGGACCACAACCCAATCCATTCTTCAATGAATGTATCTTGTTAAATATATCAAGAGGGGTAATTTGAACTGAACTGATACTGCAATTAGACAAACTAGATAAATTAGAGACAGGAATGTTTCGATCACTCTCAACACTCACCTCAGTATAAACCGAGGAAAAACTATCCTTAAAGAGATTGAAAATTTCATGAGGTGTGCTACCTTCATGCTCATCAAGAAACATAGAACTGGGATATCCACGATTTTCATTTTTCGATCGTACATATCTCCAAAATCCATTTCTGTCCTGTGTCTCGGACTCGATTTTCTCAATGAAATTCCTATGGCTGATATGAGAATAAATTTTACATTCTTTCCTAATTTCTGAAAAAACTCCATAATCCTGAGCGGACATAGTATTTTTATAGTTTTGATGTGCCTTTTTTTTAGACAAAATTAAACATTTTAAATGATTATCCATCCATCTTGGAAATTTTGCTGTTTTTCTTTTTGAAATGGGTGTAAAGATCTCAATAGCATGATAAATTTGATTATAAAAAGTATCGACAGCAGAGTTTATATCATCCATATCAACAAAAGAGTCCCAATCCACACAAGACAGATAAACATTTAAATCCCTAAAATTACAATTCCTATAATCTAGAAAACAATAATCATACTCCAACTTATCAGAATCATTATTTGAAATTAATACATCAAAAACCAAAGCAGGATGAGGTGTGTCCAAATTCAAAAGTGGATCGGCTGATAATGAGGTACATACATCTTTATTACTACAAAATATCAAATCCAGAAAGTTCCCATAAATATTAGAAATATTATTCACTTGATATAAGCTATGGAAAGCCATGCAGTCAGCCAACTCTGTGGTTTGTTCAGATTGTTTACCAATAGCCCTAGTCCCATGCAAATCATTGATCCAGGACACATCCGGTCTATTAAAATCTCCACATAAATAGATTTCCAAGTTTTGACAACTACTACATATTTCCAACGCAGCTGTTACGGATGAGCAGTAACTTTCATAGGTATCTATAGGAGAATCTGGGGGCAGATAAGCATTGCCCAACAAAATATGATGCTCTTTCAAAGAAACCAGTACAAAAATGTGCTCCACTGATTCAAATTGAGTAGATATCTGTCTACAATTAAGAGACTTCCTCACTGCAACCATGACACCCCCTTGTGACTTATGGACACTGGTTCTATCAGAACGATCACAGCGAAATATTAAGTAATTACTCATTCCCAATTCGCTCGACAAAATGTCTTTATTCAGGAAAGTCTCAGTAAATAACACAAAATCATATAGTCCAGGAGGTGGCGACAAAAACATGCAAGAGTTTTCGCAAGGCGGATATTTTCAAAATAGGTCGTACTTTAGTGCTAGAATGCTAGTGTACAGTCAGCACTCACAGTTCCGGGACAGCTGACTCTGGGACGCGGGCAAAGTTGTAATTTTAAGAAGCATCTAAACTGTTTTCTCAAAGCTCAAAATTTATAGAAATTTTGCACATTATCTGTTTGAAGGTCACAGATAACGTATGTAAATCGTCAGACGTCTAGTTCGTTGCAAAAAGGGGGTCAGACGTCCTCAAAGTTTTTATTTTATGGCATTTTCTTCAAATATATTTGTCAAATACCTGCAAAAATATATTCTGACAGGACACCGAAGAAAATGCCATGAAATAAAAACTTTGAGGACGTCTGACCCCCTTTTTGCAACGAACTAGACGTCTGAAGATTTACATACGTTATCTGTGACCTTCAAACAGATAATGTGCAAAATTTCTATAAATGTTGAGCTTTGAGAAAATAGTTTAGATGCTTCTTAAAATTACAACTTTGCCCGCGTCCCAGAGCCAGCTGTCCCGGAACTGTGAGTGCTGACTGTACACTAGCATTCTAACACTAAAGTACGACCTATTTTGAAAATATCCGCCTTGCGAAAACTCTTGCATGTTTTTGACGCCAGCTCCCCAACTAATAGTTTTCCGTGGAAATATTGCACATAAGGGTGGTTAGTTTTGTTCTCAACCCCCGCACTTGTTGAAGATAGACATATCAAACCCTATATCGTTGAAAACAGGTTAAAGGGGACTAACAAATAGGCGCACAATTTACAGGGTGTTCCATTTAAAAAAATATAACTTCACGCTGCTGCACTTTTTTGACGCACCCTGTATGCCTAAAACTGACTTGGTTAAAAACTTTTGACAATTTCTTGAAACTTTTGTATTTGACACTACTGTCAAAAACGTCAAATAAAAAAGTTAGCAGGGGGTTACATTTATAATAGATCACCCTGTACTATTTCAACACCATTTCCAACCCACATGCAAAGTCCCATTGACTCACACTTTATTAAAATATGAAAAACTACCCTTAACAAATAAAAATGCATACATATTCAGATTTTTGTATTTCTTTCCTGAATGATCTGAATATTGATTTCAATAAGATCGACAACGCGATCATCCAGATATTAAAGAACTTGATGCATTCATTATGGGCTAAAAATTTTTGTTTCTTTCCCTACTAGAATAACTGCTGGCACGGCTACTTCAATAGATTACTTTTGTACAAACTTTAGCGAAAATAGTGTTAGGTGTCAAATAATTTCAACTGACATGTCTGATCACGAAGCGTTACTGGCATCTTTTCCCTTACTTGAAAAAACTAAAAAGCTGGCTGAAAAATTTCGACATATATTCTCCAAAAGAAATTTTGCGTTATCTACTAATAATTTGAATTGTGTTAACTGAGAAAGTGTCCTACTTTCGGATGAACCCATGGATGTATTCCACTCGCTTTTGAATAATACTTTTAATTTGTATTTTCCAATTCGTAAAATGAGACCTAGAAAACCCAAGAAGTCATGGTTAACAAAGGGTATAAGGACATCATCAAAAAATTTGAGAGTCCTGCACAAAATTTCTAAGTTTAGTAGCAACGAAAACATCATTCAATACTATAAGAAATATACATGCATCTACAAACAAAGCATAAAAGCAGCTAAAGGTTTATTTTATAATTCTAGAATTTCTCTCTCAAAAAATAAGGCAAAAGAAACATGGTCAATGTCAATAATTAACGAACTGAGAGGTAAAAAGGACCAGTCCAAACAATTAGCACAAATAGATTCAAATGTTCTGAACGAATTTTACTGCTCAATCGCAAAACGTCACTTCTAATTCAAACTCACTTCTAATTTAAACTAAATTAAACTAAAATTGATCCCTTGTCATATCTATCGGAATTACATGTGGAGGAAACCTTTGTAAGGTCCGTTTCACCAGGGTTCATACTTGACCTTGAAACTTGAAAAAAAAGGGTTGTCGTAGATTAATTCATATGACACATTCAATTTTTTTGACAAATTAAAATGATTTAAGAACCGACGAACGTTTTTGACGTCATTGATTTGTTTCAGTCAATTTTGATTTGTTAAACAAGGAAGGCAAATGCTGGTGGCAAGTACAAACCCTGGCGAAACAAACTTTATTTGATTACACAAACTCGGAGGAGCTAAAAAATAATATCAATGAAATAAAGAGCAGATCATGTGGACTCACTGATGTAAAATGACGGTCATTTAAAATCGTGACGGTCATTTGCGTCATGACATGTCATGATCATGGTCATAGTTCATAGTAATTATTTCAATTTAGAACGCCACTACCCACAGTCTATGGTCTTTAAACTCACAAATGGGTTTAAAATAGGGACAGTCAATTATTGATTGAGTTTTGACAAATAATTGAGGATTTCAGAACAGAAGAAATTTCAACAAATAACAAAAATAATAGCTTTTTACCTAACGAATGCAGTAAGTGATACTTCACCGCATTCAAAATTATACCTATGAGCATCTATCTCCAAAAAAAGGCATTTTTGAAATTTCTGAACGAGAAGGGATTTTTGAGAGTACCTGAACACCGAATCTACTTTACCGCATACTATGCAGTCTACTTTACTACTGCACATTTACACACTATGCAGTAAAACGATCATGACTAACGGTCACATTGAATGTGACGTGACGGTCATGACCCGCCGTCATGCGCGCTGGTCATGACTCACTAACATCACTGTGTGGACTTAATGAAATGTCCATACAAATTTTTCAAAACCTTAATGGAAATGTTGTTGGTTGTTTAGCCCAAGCAATCAACAAATGTTTTGATTCAGGAAAGTTTTGTGGCCTATTGATAACGGCGGTAGTGATCCCATTGCACAAAGCGGGATCATACTCGGAGCCATCAAATTTTAGATCAATTTCACTTTTGCCCACACTATCGAAAATGTTTGAAAAAATTATTGAAAAAAGAATGTTAGAGTTTTTAAGCAGAAAGAACCTGTTGAGTGCTTGTCAATCAAGAGGTGAACCACTAGGGTGAAAATGTGACGCGATTGTGAAAAATGGGGGATTTCACATGATTGTGCGGGATTTTGCATGATTGCGCAGGATTTCGCAAAATTTCACTTGGTTTCGTAAAAATGCAAGGGATTTCGCGTGATCTCGACGAATTTTGTATGATTTCACGGGATTTTGCATGATTGCAAAGGATTTCTCGTGATTCCGAAGTGCTATACCTATGTTGGAAATATTGTCGGAAACTCGGTCGGAAATAACATTTTCCTACGAGCGTGCGCAAAGTAGTACTTTTCCGCACGCATTTCCGGGCTCAAAGTTACACTTTTCCGCACTCAGTGCGGATACAGGCCTTATCCGCACTGAGTGCCGAAAAGTAATTATAATTGTCAAGCAACAATAGGTGCACCTGTCGACTTTGACACATGATGACAAATTTTTCCTCTGTTTCTATATCAGCCAACATCTATACAAACACCAAATATAAATTAACTTTGACACATTGTCAGATTTGTTCTCTATTTATATGCAAAAATCTACAAACTTTCTCATCAAATTTAAAAGCTTTAAGATGAACAGGTCTGATGAGGATTTTCTGTTATTTTTTTTTGTTATGTAATTTTTTGATAAATGCATAGGTTCCCTTCAAGTTAATTAAAAATAATTAAACAAATTATCGTTTTTTTTTAAATTTTTGTTATTACCTACCTGATATGAAGCTCGTAGGAAAAATTTTGTTCCTAACACGTGCGCAAAGTGTCTTTTCCGCACGCAAACACGTATCCGAACTCCGCTTCGCGTCGTTCGTATAACTGTGTTTGCGTGCGGAAAAGTAACACTTTGCGCACTTGTTAGGAAAATAACTATTTCCTACGAGCGTGCGCAAAGTAGTACTTTTCCGCATGCATTTTCGGGCTCAAAGTTACACTTTTCCGCACTCAGTGCGGATACAGGCCTTATCCGCACTGAGTGCCGAAAAGTAAAAATAATTGTCAAGCAACAATAAGTGCACCTGTCGACTTTGACACATGATGACAAATTTTTTCTCTGTTTCTATATCAGCCAACATCAATACAAACACCAAATATAAATTAACCTTGACACATTGTCAGATTTGTTCTCTATTTATATGCAAGAATCTACAAACTTTATCATCAAATTTAAACGCTTTGAGATGAACAGCTCTGACGAGGATTTTCTGCTATTTTTTTTTGTTAGGTAATTTTTTGATAAATGTATAGGTTCGCTTCAAGTTAATTAAAAATAATTGAACAAATTATCGTTTTTTTTTTAAATTTTTCTTGTTACCTACCTGATATGAAGCTCGTAGGAAAAATGTTGTTCCTAACACGTGCGCAAAGTGTCTTTTCCGCACGCAAACACGTATCCGAACTCCGCTTCGCGTCGTTCGTATAACTGTGTTTGCGTGCGGAAAAGTAACACTTTGCGCACTTGTTAGGAAAATAACTATTTTGACACTGCTGGCGCATGCAAATATTATCAATAGTAATATAACTAGTGCAATGGAAATTATTGATAATTTTTGGGAAATTTGCCCGAATGCATTTTTAGTTGAAAAAAAGCACGATTGCATGTAGTGCACGAGTGCCTTTTTCAGTTAAAAACGCATGAGTGCAAATTTGTCGAGAAGGCATTTGATAAGGTGAATCACTGTGTTCTCTTAAATAGATTTATTGAGTTTGGGTTCTCAAGAAAAGCTTGCAATTTGTTGAAATCCTATTGGATAGGGAGAAGGAATAGTGTAAGATAGGTGATTGTTTCTCTAGTGAATATATATCAACCAGGAGGCCCACAGGGTAGTAAATTTGGGCCATTGCTTCTTATATTGTTTATCAAAGACTTGTCTGACTGTGTAAATTCACATATTGGCTTAATATATGCAAACGATTTTAAGCTGTTCAAAACCATATCTGTTAAAGAGGATGTTGTCAAGTTGCAAGCTGACTTGAAGGCAATAGTTGAGTGGTTTAAGAATTGTAAAATGTCTCATATGTCAAGAAATGTGTAGTAGTAACATATACCCGTAAATTAAATTAGGTTAGCCTATGTTTAATAAATGGATTTGGTTGGCATCTGTGTTTCACCTTGGCGTTCGCCATATTATTGGTTGGGTGTAGTTGCCATGCAAACTGCCTAAGAGACTCCGATTTCCCAATTTGAAGGGATTTCTCAATGCTAACGCAGGATGTCGCACAGATTTCGCGGGATTGCGCAGGATTTCGCAAAGATTTCCCGGGATTTCGCATCGATTTCCAAGATTGCGCGCAAATTTCCTGGGGGGTTTGAAGAATTTCGCGGGATTTCTGCTTAATTTGTGACAGTATTGCGCGAAGTGGTTCACCCCTTGTTGTCAATATGGCTTTCAGAGTTCGAAAGGTACGAATAATGCAATTTTTGCCTTCTTAGAAAACATTTATTTTAAATTAAATAACAAAGAGTTTGCAGCTGCCGTTTTCATTGACTTTTCAAAGGCATTTGATTGTGTTAATCATGAATTCCTCTTGAATAAGCTACAAATATATGGATGTAGAGAAAAATCTTTTTTAATTTTTGCATGCATTTTTTGATGTATTGCCCCTTAGTTTTAAAAATTCATCTAAAACAGGTAACTTATGTTAATTTAAGTGCTACTCTTTTGAAAAATATTGAGTAAGGTAAATTGATTAATTAAATGAAATGCATAGTCATATTATGGAAGGGAGCTGATTGATTTTATCCTAGTTTTATTCGGATTGTCAAGATCCAAATATATGATTCAAATACAAGTTTCTCAATAACTTCCAATACATATTATCCATTCACAATCCGATGTCCACAGGTACAGGTAAAATTTATCACCTTTCAATGCTATTTGATAGGGAAAGGTGATAAATTTACCTGTACCTGTGGACATCGGATTGTGAATAGGATATACAGTGCGGGCATAAAGTAAGGAATAAATTCAATAATTTTTCTTCCGAGCAATTTTTCCAAAAATCCTCGAACACGTCAATTTTATTTTTTGTCGAGGATTTTTTATAAATCAAATCAAATCAAATCAAAAAATGCTTTATTGTATAAAGAGTTTAAATACCCTCATGTACAAAGCTGAAAATAAAAACATATAAAACAGTATAAACTCAGTGGTCATAGAAAAACAAATAGAAAAAAAAAAAGAAAACATCAAAAACAGCTAAAATTCCTTAAAACACAAATACAATTTGAAAAGCTTAAAATAGAAAAAAAAACAAACATTACTTCACAAACATAAATCATCCGCATAAAACTCGTCAAGGCAATAATAAGCTTTTTTCAATAACATCCTCTTTACTAATTGGCCAAACTTTTTGTCACTTTCTAGATTCTTGATTTCCAGCGGCAAGCGATTGTACATTTTTCTACCCTCATATATAATTGAATGTTTAGTAAGGGTACTTTTAGGAATGCAGAGACTCAGATTTTCACTGCTATATCTTGTCGCGTAAGCACTTGCTGAGGCGACATCAGATCCCCTGCATTTTTTACGAACCAACTCTACTGTACTAAGGATAAAAATACAAGCCAATGTTAGAATCCCCTCCCCAATAAACAGCGGTCTACAGTGATCTCTGTGACCAGCACCACTCAAATATCTTACAGCCCGCTTCTGCAAGACAAAAACAGACTGAATAAGATGCCGGCTGGCAAAGCCCCAAAACTGTATGCCATATCTCAAATGAGACTCTATCAGTGAGAAATATACATCTCTTGCTGTTTTGGCTCCAAGTTCACCATGTACAATTCTAACAGCATAACAAGCAGAGGCCAACCTTTTCCTTAACATTATAATATGCGTATCAAACTTTAACTTGCAATCAATAAAAACTCCCAAAAACTTTGCACAGTCTGTACTTTCCACAGCTCCACCATTCAGTGAGATACTTGGAGCGTTTCCCCTAAATGATATAAGATTGGTTTTGCTTATGTTAAAAGTCAGGCTGTTTGTGTCACACCATTTCTTTATAATTTGTATGTCTCTATTTATTGTTTCTTCCAAAGTATCATCGCTTGTTCCACGCCACAGTATCGTGGTATCATCAGCAAATAATGTAAAGGCTCCATTTATATTGATGGAAGCTAGGTCATTGATGTAAATGAGAAACAATAATGGGCCAAGCACTGAACCCTGTGGAACCCCAGAATCAATGGTCCGTACAGTCGATGTACCGTGACGCCCCCCAACCACCTGTCGCCTATTTGCCAGGTAGGACCCAAGCCAAGTCAAAGCACTGCCCCTAAATCCATAACGATACAGCTTTTGCAACAGTATCCCGCGATCCACACAATCAAATGCTTTGGAAAAATCGCAGAACACTGCCGCTACCATTTCTCTTCCATTCAGACCCAGATAAAGTTCCTCAAGAAAATTAAAGATTGCATCACTAGTGCTCTTCTCACTCTGAAAACCAAATTGGTTTTTATTTAACAGGTTATGCCTTTCTAAAAAAGAAGACATTCTAACCTTAACAATTTTCTCTACAATTTTTGAAAGTGTAGGAAGCATTGAGATGGGTCGAAAACAAGAGGGATCGTTAGAGTTTCCACCCTTAAAAAGAGGCATTACCAACGCTGTGCCCAAGCTATCCGGAAAAATTCCCCTGTCGAAAGAAATATTTATAATTGTAGCAAGCTCCTCAAGTACAGAGTCCGGAAGGTTAATAAATATCCTCAATGAAATGCCATCAATACCTGCTGAGTACTTATTTTTTATTGATTTGAATATGTTTTTGATTTCATTTATGTCAGTATGGTAAAGACAAAATGAATCAATTACAGATATATTCCCTAGATAAACCATAGGATTAGTATCAGAACATATATCCTTCCTCAACTTTTCGGCTATTGAACAATAGAAGTTATTAAAACTATCTGAATCTATGTCGTTCTGATAATCACCCTTACCGTGACTTCCCCTTAGATCATTCACTATATTCCAAATTTCTTTTGATTTATTTTTCGCATTACTAATTCTAACATTATAGTGATTTTTTTTGGCATTTTTTATAACTTTACGGTAAATTGATCTATATTTATTGAAGTAACTAATTACAAATTCTGAAGGATTATATTTTCTCAGTGTGTGCAAAAATCTAAGGTTTTTTGAAGAGGTCTTAATTCCCTTTGTTACCCATGACTTTTTTCTTTTTTGTTTTATTGTTTTTAACGGAAAACTTTCTTCAAACAGGTTAACCAATTGTTTGTTAAACTCATTTAGAGGGTCAGATGAGCACTTAATCTGCTCCCAATTGATTTTTTGGTAGTCTCTTCTAAATCTGTCAAAATTGCATTTACTATAAATTCTCCCCTTTCTTATACTTTTAATATTTTTGGTATTTAAACTTATTACAGATAATATGGCTTCATGGTCTGATAAAGCCGAAGGCACTACCTTAGTCCCGGAAGAGCTCTTGTCACTAAAATTTGAACAAAAATAATCAATTAAAGTACTTGAGGTATTAGTTATACGAGTTGGATCCTGCACCAACATTTTCAGATTAAAAGACAAAAAGATTGAAGACAGGCTCTGGGTGTGCACAGAATTTTTATCTAGATAATTAATATTAAAATCACCCGCCACCAAAATATTTGATTTTAAAGGCAAAAGAGAAAGCAACTCCTCCAACCTGGTCAAAAATTCCTCAGCTCCACTACGTGGAGGTCTATATGTACATAAAAGATAAGTGTCAATTTTTTTAAAATATACCAGCGAAAATTCAAACTCATTTTCTACTAACAGATTATTATAATAGCACACATTAAAAGAATTTACCCATTCATGCATATCTTCACGAATAAATATTGCTGTACCTCCTCCTATTGTATTACATCTGCAGAAGGCAGTGATCATTAAATAACCAGGAATAAACAAAGGTTCCCCGACCTTCAACCAGTGTTCAGTCATAAACAGAATTGAGGGCATGTCATGATACTGTAAAAATACTGTCAGCTCATTAACCTCATTAACCTAATAAAATAAAATTATTATACAGGGTGGTCGCAGAAAAGCTGGACAGGTAGTAACTTAATTTTTTTAAATGGACACCCCTAGTTTTTTTTACATTTTCAGATTTCTGATAAAATTCTAAGTGTTTTTCATGAAATATGCCCTATACTTATCTTCAATTGTTTCGGAAATATTGATAGTTGGAAATTGACTTTTTGCAACTTTGACAGGCTGTAAAACCTAAACGGTTAATTTTAGAGGAAAACAGATTTTACATCCCTGTCTTAGATTTTCATAAACTATAATTTGACACCAACTTTGAATTTATCCTGAGATTAAATTTAACTGGAAATTTTAATCATAGATTAAATTCAAAGTTGGTGTCAAATGATAGTGTATAAAAATCTAAGATAGGAATGTGAAATCAGTTTTCCTCTAAAATTAACCGTTTAGGTTTTACAGCTTGTCAAAGTTGCAAAAAGTCAATTTTCTACTGTCAATATTTCCGAAACAGTTGAAGATAGGTATAGGAGATGTTTCATGAAAAACACTTAGAATTTTATCAGAAATCCGAAAATGTAAAAAAAATTAGGGGTGTCCGTTTAAAAAAATTAAGTTAGTACCTGTCCAGCTTTTCTGCGACCATCCTGTATAATAATTTTATTTTATAAAAAATGCTCGACAAAAAATAAAATTGACGTGTTCGAGGATTTTTAAAAAAATTGCTTGGAAGAATAATTATTGATTTTATTCCTTACTTTACGGCCGCACTGTATATCTTATCCACAATCCGATGTCCACAGGTGCAGGTAAGTTTATCACCTTTCCCTATCAAACAGCATTGAAAGGTGATAAATTGTACCTGTACCTGTGGACATCGGATTGTGAACGGATTAGTTATTTGTGCAACTAGTTGGGAAAAGCACTATTTTTCATAACGAGCAGATTTCTGCGGAACGAGCGTAGCGAGTTCCGCAAAAGGAAGCGAGTTACGAAAAATAGTGTTTCCCAACGTGTTTCACACAATATTTTTTCTAATTTTGTATGTTATGATCTGATCCATTCAAATTCGAGTCAAAAACATGAAAAATAATATAAGGTCTGTTTCTGCAGAAATCACAAACCAGTCAGAGTGAATTTCATTGGTTGAAACTAGTTTTCTGACTATTTCTGACTGTTTTCAACCAATCAAATTCACTCTGACTGGTTTGTGATTTCTGCAGAAACAGACCTATAATAATAATAAGTTTGGCGATTCAAACCGGCCATTGCTTTCGGCGATCATCAACTACCTACTCCGCTTGTAGATTCTGTGGCTGTTTTGCTGAGAATTAAATAGCATGGGAAGTCTAATACAGCCGCTAAGGGCTATAGAGACTTCCATGGAAATGGAAAAAACATTCAATTTATTCATTTAATTAATGCTACATAGAAAACTATGTTGTCAATATCATCAATAATTGTTTAAATTGTGTTAAGTATTAATATTTTTACCTAACTAGTTTTTTTTCCATACATTGTTATATTATGGAACTAATTTGAATAAAATTAAATCTTCATAATATGTACGTACAAAGAATATAATAACAACAAAGTACTTCAAGTAGTTCAGCTCCAAAAGTATCACAGATTTTGTTCCTGGATTTTTTGCAACTAATGGTCAAATTTACTTTTGATCACCAGTTGCGAAAAATTTTACTTTTCGCAACTGGTGATGAAAAGTAAGGCATTTGATAACGTCAACGAGTTTTGAAAAGTGTCACTTTAAATGTCAAAATTAGAAAAAATATATAAGTGCAACATTTTCCGAACATCAAGTTTGGTAAATTCCATTAAATTCCATACTAGTAACCACCATGTAGGTGATCCAATTATTACTTATTATCACCTTTGTTGCCAACAGGAACCGCCTATTGACATAAACATCACAAACATTGAAGTTTGAGAAGAAAGTTATCCCTTCTAAAAGGTTTACTTGTGATATTCTTCATACATGTACTTATATTAGTTTAACATTTAAGTGGAAAAATCTTTTAAAGCCAATTGAAATTTTGCTTCAAGTATGTGGTAAGTGTTTGCGCTTGAATTAGCCATGGTATTCTGTAAGTAACTTTTGAAGGTAATGTTTTGAAATTTGTTATACATTTTTAGCTCATGGAACATTTTTTTTTCTTGGCTAAAGAAATTTATATATTTACCTCGATATTTACTCTACAGAGAAAAAATCTTTGAAATTCACATTTAAAATTTTCTCAGGATTTCGATTTCAATCCTTGTTTTTTTTGATGTCCCAAAGATCACCCCATACCGAGCCCCATACTTAAACAGGTTTGTATTTAATTCAGTTGCCTAGTAGTGTAACAGTTAGTTTGAAGGTTTGATTAAACACTTGTGTTTTTATGCTTTCCCCATAAAAACTTTCTTTGATTTTATATGTCTAGCTTGCATTGAGGAGTGCTTGGGCAGTGTTGATTGCATTGAAACAGTGATTTATGAATCGACCAGTTTGGTTTTCATTATTTCAGTTTAATTTATTTAACTTACTTGTTACATTTTGCCAAGCATTTTGCATACGAAAAAGAGAGGGGAAAACGACAACTTATTCTGTATCTCTTGTAAGCAAGCAGGCAAGTGTAAATTTTAAATATTTTAAAAACGTTCACAAATGTGAGTTTTACTTGATATTAAGATACTTCTGAGAAGTTTGAAACTTATGCAAAATTGCAGGAAAAATTCATAACGAATGGTTTCTGAGCCTGATTTAAAAACTCGAAAAAAGTTGGTTTTCTTAAGTTTGATTTCAAATCGAGTTTGATTCAAACTCTGACTCTAAAGTAAGTGATCCCAAAAAAATAAAAATAGAGGACTTACAGTTGCAAATGAAATTTTCTTGAAATCAAAAAAAAAAAAAACAACCCCACTGCAAAATATTAAATTTTCCATTTAGTGACCAGTTATTTTTGTTTGAATAAAAAAAAAACGCTGCATGCACTTGTGCAAGTATGTCGTCATGTGTGGCTGACAGAACGCTGTCCTTTCTCTAAGCATTTCATGAATTTCAAGCAGCGTTTTCCTCAAATCATAAGCATAATCTTCGACTTTCATGTCAGCGATATTGGTGTCTCTCAAACACTAAGTCCCAGGGTAAATTAAGTTCTCTTCCAAAAAACAGTGGCTGCTGTAACTTCTCTGGCGTGCTTAGACAGTTATGTCCAACATCATCGTTCAATACCAATATATTGAACAAAATCTGACAATGTTTTTTTACGCAAAAAAATTTCTTACCAATATAGGCAGAAACAATGTCAAAAATCGTTTAATGAGACTGTACGATGCTCATATTCCACTAGACTTTGACCTAAACTGCACATCAACTACTTTTAAATTTAAAGTTAAGAAATTTCTAAATGAAGAATCATCACTAGTCAATAGTTCCTATGTAATATGTATGTACAGTGCGTTCATAAAGTCCCGCATAAATTCATTATTTTGAAAACGGTGGAATTTCGGAAAAATCGCTCAGACACGTCAATCTTGTTTTTTTGTTTGAAATTTTTCGATATATTTTTCATCATACAGGGTGTCTCCAAAATAGCTTCGCTGGTATCAACTTTATTTTTTTAAATGGTACCCCCTGTATATTATGACATTTCTGGATTCTGTGGAAAATTGTAGACATATTTCATGTATAATGTCATATACCTATCTTCAACTGTTTCGGAAATACTGAAAGTTGAAAATTGACTTTTTTGCAACTTTGACAGACTGTGAAACCTAAACGGTTAATTTTGGAGGAAAACCGATTTTACATTCCTATCTTAGATTTTCATAAACTATCATTTGACACCAACTTTGAATTAAACCGGAGATTAAATTTAACCGGAATTTTTAATCATGGATTAACTTCAAAGCTGGTGTCAAATGATAGTTTATGAAAAACTAAGACAAAAATGTATTATCGATTTTGTTGTAAAATCAACCGTTCAAGTTTTAGAGTCTGTCAAAGATGCGAAAAAGTCAATTTTCAACTGTCAATATTTCCGAAACAGTTGAAGATAGGTATATGACATTGTATATGAAATATGTCTAGAATTATCTGCAAAAACCAGAACTGCCATAATATACAGGGGGGTACCATTTGAAAAAATAAAGTTGATACCAGCAAAGCTATTTTTGAGACACCCTGTATGATAAAAAATATGTATATCGAAAAATTTCAAACAAAAAAACAAAATTGACGTGCCCGAGCGATTTTCCAAAAATTCTACCGTTTTCAAAATAATGAATTTAGGCGGGACTGTACTGAACTCACTGTATAATACTTGTTATGTTTTTTTGTTACCTATATCTGTGTCATGTGACAATGTTAAGATTTTTCTAGAATTAAAAAAATCTGTTTCAATTAACTTTAAGTTTACATGCAAATTATGCTATTCAGGTAAGACCATCACCTGTAATTGTACATGCTGAATATAGTTATTTTCCTAACAAGTGCGCAAAGTGATATTTTCCCGCACGAAAAAGCAGTTAGACTAATGACGCGAAGCGGAGTTCGGATAAGCTTTGAGTGCGGGAAAGACACTTTGCGCAAGTGTTAGGAACAATATTTTTTCTACGAGTATCTTAAAAAAGTAGACTTTGAATTGTTAAAATATTAGAAAAATCAATCAAATCAAAATCTTCAAAAATCGTTTAAAATCTATTGGAATTCCTCAGAATGTCTTTTAAATTAAATCCCCAAAAATCTTTTAACATCTTCTGGAATTTCTAGAATACCAGCTAGAATATTTTCATGAGAGTCTCTTAGATATCAAAAATTCTGCAAATTCCTAGCAGTACAGGCGGTCCAATTTGGATACCTTTGATAGGAATCATCACGTTGACTAAGCACTAATTTCAACTTAAACCCTGCATTTTGAGTATTAGTTTATTCAGAAACCATCAAAACATTGGAAAATCAAGTATAACTATGGTAATTATGCGTAACAAAAATGAGTGCGCAAAGAGTTTCCGTGCGCAAAGTTCAACTTTGCGCACGCAAATGAGTGCGCAAAGTGATTACTTTGCGCACGCAAGTAGAAACAATAATAAATAAATCAGAAATAGGGGTATATGCTCGTCCTGATGTTCGTCAACTACATACTTTAGAGAGATACTAATGAATGCAGAGCATACAAATACTTGTAGAAATTATCATCCACTGCTCTGATTATTGCTAATTTTCCAATAACGTCGGATAACTAGATTTGAAGCAATTCCTGTTGAAAAATCCTATTTTGGAAGGTAAGATTCCTCTTAACCCCAAAATCTCTAGAATTCTCGTAAACGCTTGTTTATTGCTTTTGCATCAACAGGACTTTCTATTGTTAGTTCCTGGCTCAGATTTTTATTTTTACCGGTTTCCGCTGATTTGCAATGTAGTTTTTGTTGTAAAACAAAAAATAGATGGTTTTTGTGGTAGCTAATCCCATAAATTTGTAACTTTGTAAAATTTTGATATCTCACTACTCACTCCGTTTGGGATACCTAGTTTGATTTAAAGAGGTGATGTCTTAGTTTTTTAGTTGTTACCAGGTGCAGGTGCAACCTATATCGCTAGAAGAATTTGGAGGCTGATATTTGATAATACACAGGGTGGGCCAATGGAAACTTTCCACCCCGATTTTTGGATTTGAAATGAAAATCTGGAAAAATGCTCGGACACATTGATTTTTGATTTGAGGGGGAACTATTTTTAAGTTTTTTTTATCCCTCAGCTTTAACTTCTTAGTTAAGGGGAAAACGACACCCGAAATTTGAATATGGGATAAGGGTTCTGTCATACCTCTTCTAAACGTCTCATCGAGATCTTTATGACCCTAAATAGTACAGTAAATAGGGATATTTTACTTAAAAAAAATACTTAATGGCTGAAATTTTGAGGGTGTGTTCGGGGGCATGTCCTGAGTCTAAAACTGAGTTTTCGTATTCGAGGGGGTGGGGGAAGATACTACCCCCTCTTTATGTATGGTTGAGTTCGTTTTAATTCCTTATCTTTGGTGCTATTGCCCGTTCCGTCAAGTCCGAGAGATCAAATTTGTGGGAAATAAAATTATCTATCTAATGATAATAAAATCAAGGTCATAGGACGATTAGGTGAATCACAATGGCCAGTCAAATGTCAAAAGTGGGGGTAGTTTATGGTTTTTCGTGAATACCGTGAAACTGGTAGGTTTTTTTGCATACTGCTTAGATACCATTTCGAAGTCCTTGAAATTACCTACAAAATGAGTGCTGAGTGAAATTATGTTTAATTCCAAGGGAATTCTTTGGATTTCATGTAATTTCACGGGAATTTTACTTGACATTTTATCGAAATTTTATGTAAGTCGACACAAAGTGAAATTATACATAATTTGGTGGAAATTATGCTAATATTAAATATTTTATAATTTTTTTTTTCGAAATCCCACTGAAATTCTCCAAAATTCTATAAAAATTCCAAATTCCATAATTTTTTTAATACTTTACTGAAATTTTCCAAAACTTCATCACTGGAATATCCTGGAATTCCACAAAATTTTCATAAAATTTTTCGGAATTTCACTGACATTTCTTGTAATTTTTTCGAAATTCCTCGGAATTTCACTAAAATTTTATGATAATTTTTTGAAATTTTCACTGGGAATTTCTCCAAATTTGGAGAAATTCCAAGTTTTTAGCCAGAAATTCTTCCACTTGTGAAATTTTCTCTAATTTTACTAAAATTCAGTAATTTGATGGGAATTTTTCGGAATTTCAATATCACTAAAATGCAATGTTTTTATCTAAGAATTCCTTGGAATAAAAATAAAACTTCATGTAATTACATCAGGTTTTTCGGAATTTCATTGAAATTCCTTATGAAACGATAAAAGTTGTTCAAAATTCCACTTAAATTTCATGTAACTCCCTGACAATTCCTTGGATTTCCATGCAATTGTATCGGAGCTCCATACAATTCGACGAAAATTGCTCGGAATTTATGTAATTTTTTGAAACTCTTTTAAAACTCTTTATGTAATTTAGCGAGCACTGAAATTTCATGTTGGGAATTTCGGTGTAATTCCATGTAATTGTTTAAAATTCCTCCATGCAACTCATTCATGATTTCATGCAATTCGATCGAAATTCCACTGAAATTTCATGTAATTTCTCGAAATTTCATGCGAGATAAAATTTAATGTGAATTTTATGGAAACTCCGCAAAAATTTCATATGTCGCGTTTCACACCATAAAATTCAATGGGATTCTTGGATTTTTTTTTTCTTCAGAATTACAATATAAGATTCCATGAAATTCCTCGGAATTCCACTGAAACTTCAAGTTATTTCATAGGATTCCGAATTCAGCAAAAATTTTAGTCAATTCCATAGAAATTCCTTAGAATTTCACCTGAAGATTTTAGGGAATTCCTCGAAATTCCATTCAAATGGTAAATTTTGATGGAAAAACAGAAGTTCCTAGAAATTTTACTATAAGATTTCATAATATTTTACCAAATTCCCCCATAAGATTTCATGGAATTCCACAATAAAATTCAATGGAATTCTTGAACTAAAATGAAATTTCATGAAATTCTTCGGAATTCCACTAAAATTTCAAGTTATTCCAAAGGAATTCCGCGAAAATTTTAAGCAATTTCATAGAGATTCCTTAACATTTCACCAGAACATTTTTATGGAATTCTTAGACAAATGTTTTTTTGGAATTACGGTATAGGATTTCATGAAATTCCTCGGTATCCACTAAAATTTCAATTTCAAAATTCCATATATTTTTTTTTTTAAACTTTACTGAAATTCGCGAAAATTTCACCACTGAAATATTCTGGAATTTCACAAAATTTTCATAAAATTCTTCGGAATTTTATTGAAATTTCATGTAATTTCTTTAAAATTCCTTAGAATTCACTAAAATTTTATGAGAATATTTCGAAATTCCATGTTCATAGCCGAAAATTTCTCGAAAGTTCAATGATACTTCAAGGAATTTTTCAAAATTTCATTTATTTTCATAAAATTTTTTCAGAATTTCATTGAAATTTCCTTTTATTAGCAAGGAATTTGTGGGAATAATAATGAAACTTCAAGTAATTTCTTGAAAATTCACTGAAATATATTGAAATATCACCGAAATTCCATGTTTTTAGCCGGAAATTCCTCGGCATTCCACTTGTGGAATTTTCTGGAATTTTACTAAAATTCAATAAGAACTGAAATTTCATGTTGGGAATTTCGGTGTAATGTCATATAATTGTTTGGAATTCCTCCATGCAATTCATTTAGGATTTTGTGGAATTCGATCGGAATTTCACTGCAATTCATGTAATTTGAGAGGAACTAAAATTTAATGTGAATTCTATGGAATCTCCGCAAAAATTTCACATGTAATTCCTTTTTCAGAACAACATAAATCTACCGTAATTCCTCGAAATTTCACTAAATTATGGAATTCTGAGAGAATTTAACAAATTTTTGGGGATTCTAAAGGATTTTTGGGAATTTCAGAGTAAATATTTTGTAGGAATGTTAATGATTTTATGAGATTTTAGATTTTGCAAGATTTTTTCGGTTTTAATGAAATTTTGTTAGATTTTGCAGGATTTTATGCAATTTCAAGAGATTTTGTTAAATTTTTAAGGATTTTAAAGATTCTTAGGGATTTTGAGTAGATCTTATGAGATTTTCTGGGATTTTGATCAACTTGTACACGGATTTTGACCAGTTAACCACTCCTCGGGATATCCTAACTTGGAGGTAAAATGATTCAAGTACATTTAAGGTCCCCTGGCGCCATCTCTTGTATTCTTTGAAAACATGTCAAAATATGCGCTAAAAAAGTCTGTGGTAAAATGGTTCAAGTGCACTTGAGCCATTTCACTTCTAAAACATTCACAGATATTTTTAATGTTTGGCAGGTGTTAATGGATTTCCAGAGTGTTTTTTTTTCTAAACTATTCAGTTTTATTGTCCAAGCTACTAACATAACTGAGATTCACCATAAGTTTCTTCTAGGGTCATAAAGAACTCGATGAGACCTTTAAAAAGAGGTATGACACGACGCCTCCTATCCTCTATTCAAATTTGGGGGGGTTGTTTTCCCTAGCTAGGGGGTTAAAGCTACGGGAATGAAAAAAACTAAAAAATAGTTTCTCCTCAAATCAAAAATCGACGTGTCCGAGCGTTTTTCTAGATTTTTATTTTAAATCCAAGAAATCGGAGTGGAAAGTTTTCATTGTCTCACCCTGTATAATCAAAATAGCAGTCTAAAACATACTGGGTATATTTTCACCTTTCAATGTACCGTGGACTGAAAGATAAACTATTGAACTAACTCTACTGCAGATGTAGATTGCGGGGGAATCGTTTCGGCTTTTCAGCCGCTCAGGGTCCTTATTCTTGAAACAGGGGAGCAGCGTTCCCAGGAGAACGGGTGTTCCATCTTTCTCAATGATATGCAAATGACAATATAAGTAACAAAGACAAAACACTTGTTCTCCTGGGAACGCTGCTCCCCTGTTTCAAGAATAAGGACCCAGCACTGCTACCTTTGCAGATATTGCAATCTACATCTACAATCTACAATTCTACTGCAAGTCTACTACCTACAGTACCTACATAATATATTGTTTCATGTAATTTTAAAAACTGATAATCATGACAAAAACATCATTTTTAGGAAACTTGTTATTCCTATAAACTTATATCTATAAAATCAAAAATCTCTAGGGAATTTCCAATAATTTCTTAAATAATATTTTTCAATATAAATATCAACCTATATTATTCCTGCCATCTGAAAGCCCATTTAAAAACAACTTGGGTATCGCACATTCTTTAAAGCAAATTTCTTGTTTTTTGCTCCATAAATTCTTTCAAATAATAAACTGATAAAGATAAAATATTGGTTGAGGTTTCAGTCTTCAGCGCAACACCGTACTTATGTGTGTCCTTTGACTAGTCTCCATTAGAATAGATTTTTTTTTTGGTCTTTGTTAAATTTTTCTTTGTTTTAAAATCAGTTTTTCGTATTTTTTTTCTATTTAACGTTATCTTGACGTACCGCTGGCGGGTTTTTTTTTGTTTAAAGAGCTGCAACTTTGTCGTAGATTTTTACGTCTAAAAAAAGTGGTGAATACAGATTTTGTGTCCCAGTAGCTTTAAAATTTAATCAGAAGCTACCGGATTGTGTCTTTTAATTATTAAAAACTTCTTATATCCAAATTATTTGGACCAGGATAGGTTTTTTTATTATCTGTTTTTTGTTATTTGTTGTAACCGTTCTGCTCTACACTTTCGGCTGTTTCAAGATGGCGAAAACGGGAGGCGCGAAAAAGTCTAGGGGCCGCATGGCGGCGTCTAATAATAATTTCCATAATCACCACCAATTTAATAATAACAATATGGCGGTGATGGGGCCCAATAGCAGGAAGAGAACCCAGAAACCGAGAATCAAGAGAGTGTCTTGGAGTAAGTAGATTTCTTGCATTTTTTAATTGACCCTCTTACAAAATTTAATTTCCTAGTTCTCAAAACTGCATTTTGTTTATTTTATGTAGGTTGGGAATTCTTTATTGGATAGGCCCTTAGATAATAGGCCCCTTATCCCATTATTATATGAACTGAACAAGTTGATAGGTAATAGATAATACATAGTTACTCTTATTTTTGGTAGAGCTGTGAACGTAATACATAAGTTATAATTGTATTATTAATTTGAAATTACATAATTTATGGGAAAATTTTCCTAGAATTTGAAAAATATACATCCAACTGTGAGGGAAAAGTGGCTTATTGCTGATTTTACTAGCTATTCATTTCAGATATACATACTAGTATGTACTACTTTACTATTACATAATCTAGGGATTAATTGGACTAGAGCTGATTTTATGAGTGAGTGAAGTTAAATAGACCAGTCTATAGTAAAGACTTATTATGTATGATGAGTGCTTCTTTTTGGATAACAACACCCAAAAACGTCTAAATAATAATTCGTATATATTGAAATATAATATGTTCATTGTCATTTGCAGTAATAAGAAAATTGCCAATATACAGGGTGTCCTCCACAAGGTTTTACCCAGATGATAAATTCGCAACACGTCATGGAATGTTCCAGTTTGTAATTTTTTATCATTTTCTTCAACAAAGTCTTGTTAACAAATATGGCATTGGACGAAGTTTTATTTCTGTTTTACGTGTTGTTGTGATCATTGATAATATTTAATTTCCTAACATTAGGAAGCTTTTTAGGCAGTTTTTTTTTAGATTTGCCCAAAATTTGATATTTTCAAATATGGTAGATATTGTCCCATTAGTCCGTTCTAGTGGGACATCAGTCCATCAGTCTTGAAATCGTAAAAAAATAAACAAAAAACTGTATTTTAGTAACTAATTCTACAATGAACAAAGATTTTCAGCAACTCTTTCAAGCTCGCAGCTTAATTTAGTGGCTTTTTTCTATTCATCCTAAAAAAAAAACACATTCTTAGATCTCGTGGGACAAATGATTTCACCGATAAAGCCTGTTGGGACATAACGTCCCACAAAAAAAAAATCAGAAAATTTCACATCAAGGAATATGTAGAATATCAATATATTCAAACTATTATATTATATATTATAGACTAAGAGAAAAGTATTTATGTACAGTCATGAGCATTAAAAATGGAACACTCGATTTTTCTTATTGTAAAACGGGTTCACCAGGGTCTTTATTCTTGAAACAGGGGAGAAGTGTTCCTAGGAGCACGAGTGTTCCGTCTTTGTTACTTATCATTTGCATATCATTGAGAAAGACGGAACACTCATTCTCCTGGGAAAGTTGCTCCCCTGTTTCAAGAATAAGGACCAAGCTACACCAACGGCAATGCCAGGAATTGAAATACATATTTGACAAAAAATCCATTGTACATAAAAGACTGACTAAGGGCCAAATTATGGATTAACTGGTAAACGTCTGGTTTTTACCTAGCAGGTACATTCTATGAACTAGATAATAGAAGGTACCTGCTAGGTAACAACCAGACACTTATCAGTTGGTCCATAATCTGGCCCTTACCCAAAATAGCGAAAATTTACAAGACTTATCAGTCGGGTGTCCCACTTCTAATGCTCACGACTATACTTGGTTACACAGAATAAACAGTATATAATTACACTAAAAAAACTTAAAAACATCCAAAAATAATCAGCGTACGTTGTGGAGCTCGATAAATTTGAGGTTATCTCGCTTTGCTTGCAAACATTAAACTGCTGCAAAAGACTAAACAGGCATTAATATAGGGTGAGTTACTAAACGCGTGGTGGTCCATATCTCCTATACTAACGGAGATCGAAGAAAAAACTAAATACAAAACCTTTAAATAAACATGAGTATTACATTCCTAAATTATTTTCCAGTATACAGGGTGACCCCTATAAGTAGTGGTGACACGAAGCTATGTTTTTTTTAATGACTCCCCCTATATATTATGACATTTCTGGATTCTGCGGAAAATTCTAGACATATTTCATGTATGTACAATGTCATATACGCTATCTTCAACTGTTTTGGAAATATTGACAGTTGAAAATTGACTTTTTTGCATCTTTGACAGACTGGTTTCCCCGGAACTGTTAATTTTACAGCAAAACCAATCATACATTCTTATCTTAGTTTTTCATAAAAGTACTTTCAGAAAGTCTTTACGGAAATGAATTATTTTCATAACCAAAAAAGTTATGAAGGTTTCACAATATTGTTTAAAATCGAGAATCGCCCTCTAGTAGCTGAACGGTTGAAGATATCAAAATGCGGTTTGCACCAATCAAGATTTCATGAGATTTGAGCCTCATAGAGTGGGGGGGTCCATTTTTTTCTATTTCTAAATATAAAGGGTGTTTCGATAAGAAAGTGTCCAATTCGGACCACCCTGTACAGGGTGGGCCAAATTGGACACTTTCTTATGGAAACACCCTTTATTTTTAGAGATAGAAAAAAATGGACCCCCTACTCTGAGGCTCAAATTTCATGAAATCTTGATTGGTGCAAACCCCATTTTGATATCTTCAACCGTTTAGCCGCTAGAGGGCGATTCTCGATTTTGAGCAATACTGTAAAGCCTCCATAACTTTCTTGTTTATGAAAATAATTCATTTCTGTAAAGACCTTTTGGAAGCACTTTTTCAAGCAGAATTCAGTGACACTCTCAGTTTTTTTCTGTCTGGCTTCGATTTCGAGATATTGACCAAAATCCTATTTTTTTCAATAGGACACTCTATATATTAATAGTTCATTAGAAAGCTATGCTTTCGCTGATTTTAATGATACAAGGTTTGGTAGGTTTATCTCTAACAGTTTTCGAGAAAAAAAATTATTTCGGTTTTTGTCATAAGAAACAATGTGTTGGAAAAGGACTTTATCTCTGTAAGGAAACTGAGAAAGGTCTCTTTCTTACACATTGTTTCTTATGATAAAAACCGAAATAATTTTTTTTCTCGAAAACTGTTAGAGATAAACCTATCAAACCTGTATCATTAAAATAAGCGAAAGCATAGCTTTCTAATGAACTATTAATATATAGAGTGTCCTATTGAAAAAGATCGGATTTTGGTCAATATCTCGAAATCGAAGCCAGACAGAAAAAAACTGAGAACGTCACTGAATTCTGCTTGAAAAAGTGCTTCCAAAAGGTCTTTACGGAAATGAATTATTTCCATAAACAAAAAAGTTATGCAGGCTTTACAGTATTGCTCAAAGTCGAGAATCGTCCTCTAGCGCCTAAACGGTTGATGATATCAAAATGCGGTTTGCACCAATCAAAATTTCATGAAATTTGAGCCTCAGAGTGGGGGGGTCCATTTTTTTTTATCTCTAAAAATAAAGGGTGTTTCCATTGGACCACCCTGTACAGGGTGGGCCAATTTGGACACTTCCTTATGGAAACACCCTTTATTTTTAGAGATAGAAAAAAATGAACCCCCCACTCTGAGGCTCAAATTTCATAAGGAAGTGTCCAAATTGGTCCACCCTGTACAGTCGGTCAAAAAAGTGAATTTCAAACTGTCCGAAACAGTAGAAGATAGGTATATGACATTGTACATGAAAGATGTCTGGAATTTTCCACTGAATCCAGAAATGTCATAATCTCATAATATACAGAGGGAGTCATTTGAAAAAATATAACTTTGTATCATCACTACTTATTGGGCCACCCTCTATACTGGAAAATAATTCAGGAATGTAGTACTCATGTTTATCTACCAGTTTTGTATTTAGTTTTTTCATCGATCTCTGTTAGTATAGGAGATATCGACCACTGCGCGCTCAAGAACTCACCATAGATAGATAGATAGATAATTTTCCTACGACCACATATAAAAATGACAAAATTCGCACTAGCTGGTTCTTTGGAAAGTGCTAAATATCACACGCCTGCTGAAAGTACTTTCAATACGCGTGCTAAAAGTACTTTCAGCACATGTGTGGAAAACTGTTGACATAATTTGTGATTGACATAACAATTTACTTTCAATACGTGGATTGAAAGTACTTTCAGCACGTGTGTTAAAAATGAAAAGAAATAAAATAGGAGAAAATTGATGTAAATCGGTTTCTGGTCGTAGGAAAAATGATGTACATCACTCGTAAGAAAGTGTATTTCATACACTCGTGTGAAAACACTCATGTGAAATTTGTCACTTTCTACACTTGTAATGTAATATACTATTCTTTTATTTTAAAACAAATAACTACAACAATCAATACTGCAATAAGTTCAAAACAGGTCCAGGTTATATGCAAAATTTCATTACAAAAATATTTTGAAACTATGCGTGAAAAAAAAAAAAATAATAATAACAAAAATACACATATGAATGATAATAAAAAATTTTACATTGAATTATCAAAATTAACTTATTAACACTTAAAGTACCTATACAACTAAATTTCCCTAAACCTACAAGGCTATATCACTCAGCTTGCTATAATATTCTTCCATAGTGGTTCTATATCACACAAAAATTCAAAAAGATTTCTTTTAAACAGTTTAAGATTATTTATATCCCTAACTTGCTTTGGTACTTGGTTGCACAGTTTGATGCAGGAATAAAAGCAGTTTCTCTCAGTTAATGTAAGGTGATGCATGGGAATATTATAATATTAAGAAACTATCAAAAATATGGGAGTTTCTTTTTACAAATAAAATTCTCTCGACTATTAAAACCGCAGGCAGTGTGACAAGATTTGCAGATTTGAAGAGACCGCGGCAACTGCTTAGTGGTTGAGCTTTGTTTATTATCCTAAGGGCCATTTTTTGGTTTTTGAAAACCGCATTTAAATTAAATTTGAAGGGCTTTTCCAAAAAATTATACCATATTTAAGATATGAGTAGAATATTCCATAGTAGGCAGTTTTTAATGTGTCAAATTTTTAATGTTGAGCCAAAATCCTCAATGCATAACATGATGAAGAAAGCATTTTAAGTAGACATTAAACGTGATTTTGAAAATTTAGACATGAATCAATGTTTACTCCCAACAACTTACAACTATTGCTTACAGGAATGTAGTTGTTTTGTAACTTTATACTATCAGGCATATATCTTTTATTTCTATTTGTTTTGAAAAACACATATTATTCAGGCCTATGATGTATCTACTCCTGTTATTTTAACAGCCATGTTATAGCTCAACATCTATACTTCTCTCTATTTTGACGTATAGAATAAACAGTGACAGGTAACTTAACGTTGCTGTTAAAATAACAGAAAATGATACATCATAGGCCTGATTGTGTCTTTTGAGTATTAAATCCCAACCTATTTTCAATGAACAATTTTCCGAACACTTAAAATAGTGTTCACATGACTCAACCATAAATTTTGAGTGTAGAACTACATTCGTATCATCAGCATAATTCACAATCTTACAATCACAGACATCAATATTTAGAGGCATATCATTTGAAAATATTACAAATAACAGTGGGCCCAGAATGCTTCCCTGTGGTATACCCAGATTGCTTATTTGTGTTTTTGAAATTTGTTCTTCCCCCTCTCTTTTAACTTTTACTACCTGGGTCCTATCCTTCAAATAGGATTGTATCCACTGGTGAGGTTGGCCCCTTATGCCATAATTATACATTTTTGACAACAAAAGTTCATGATTTAAACTGTCGAACGCCTTGGAGAGGTCACGAAAAAGCCCACAGACTTCCCGACCAGCCTCCAAAGCGTCTAACACTGGCTCAATAAAGTCCTGTATAGCAGTGTCAACAGACCGACCCTTTAGATACTCACGTTGGAAGGGATGCAGAGTATTATGCTGTACCAGAAAACTCATTAATCTATCATACATGGCTTTTTCAAATAACTTTGAAAAGGATGATTGTAGACTGATTGGTCTGTAGTTTGACAAAACTTCTTTGTCACCTTTTTTAAATACTGGGACAATAGTTGATTTTTTAAGATCTAGTCGAAGTTTCCCACTCTCAAAAGAGAAGTTAATTAGGTAGGAAATTGGAGATGATATTGTATGAATACACTTTTAAGTAGAAAAATGGGTATGTTATCTTCAACCTTAGGACTTTTTGTTTTTAAAATCCTGCATGAATTTTACTACTTCACCCTCAGTCACTGGTGTCAGAAATATAGAATTATGATTCCTGTGGTACATAGTTGATAAGTTTTGTTTTATATCTGATTGGTTTATGAAAGGTGAGCTATTTACAAAATGTAACTTAAAATTATTTGCTAATTCCTCCAAACTTCCATTTGGCAAGGTTTGGATTTTGCTTTTACGATTTGTTAGTTCGTTTATGATATAAGTACCTATAATTGGGATCATATTTCCCAGTTAAGTAATCAAAATAAAATTTGATTTGGTATTAGGCAATTCAATCCATCTGTCAGACAGGAAAATTCAATATGGCGTGGCGGCCAAGCAAGTTTGTTTTGAATGTGTTTTAATGCGTATTTCAAATTATTTTGCTTAGAGCTTTGCTTGCAACTTTGATTTGGATTATTTAATAAAATATTTGTTGACTAGGTACCTGAACTAATAAATCTGGCAGAATCTAGATATTTTTTTGTGTTTTTTGGCCCATGTGTGGCCGCCACGCCATCTTGAAAGTCACGTGGTTTGAATTGCCTAATACCGGGTGCCCACGAGATTACTTTCCAGCTGTCATTTTTTTATTTGTTCATCGATATCAACAAAACTTGGTAGGCTTGATATTCTAACGAAACGCCATTTTTGTGCATCCACGACAAGTTTTCCTGACTTCCGGTTTTACTGGAAATTACCGAAACTTTTGATTTTCAAATGGCACACCCTGTATATTTCTTGTTTTTTGGATTCTACAGATCGTTTTACGTCCTAGTGTACCACTTTTAAATCGAGTTTTGTCGAAATTACGTTTTCAAATTAAATTTTAAGTAGAAAAAAAAAATAATTACCTACATAATAAATCAAAAATGTTTGAACGAAAATTATGAAAAATGTCGTAGTGTATTATATCGTTGGATTCTGCATTTAGTGATGTTATGAAAGTGACATGTTTCTATTCTAGTTTTTGAGCTAGGGCAAAAATACTAAAATAGTGAAGTTTACAGCCCTCTATCAAAAAGGTTACAAAGATAAAATTGAGTTTGTATTTTTCTGAAATTAAGTAAAGTATGTAGAGTCATTTTATTTTAGGATGATCATGGCACTGTAGTTAAAAAATTTAAATTTAATTTGAAAACAAAATTTGGAAAAAACTTCATTTAAAAGCGGTGCATTAGGACGTAAAACGATCTGTAGAATCCGGAAAACAAAAAATATACAGGGTGTGCCATTTAAAAATCAAAAGTTTTGGTAATTTCCGGTGAAACCCGAAGTCAGAAAAACTTGTCAGAAATGCATAAAAATGACGTTTGGTTAGAATATCAACCCTACCAAGTTTCGTTGAAACCGATAGACAAATAAGAAAATGGCAGCCGGAAAGTGATCTCGTGGGCACCCGGTATATTGTCCCGTTAGTCTTGAAAGGGTTGAGTTGCCGTCATTTGATTGAAACCGAAGCGAAAGTGGTGAAATTGGATGACACATGTAGAAGCGGCACAAAAAGATACCCAGATCCTCAAAATTTCCATTATATTGGTTAATATTGGATGACGCGTTCTGAAGTTATCACCTGGGTACAACCTACTGAAAAATAACCTAACAACTTTTAAAAAAATCTTCATTTTTAAATGAAAATGATGTGGCGTAAGAATGTCATATTTTTGCACACAAAATCGTTGAAGAATGAAGCTTATTCTTCAACAATTTTTACTAACATTTAGTTTTTAGTAGTAATAGCCCAAGGGCAACAAGCTTGAGAGAGTTGTAAAATTTTTGAGTATTTATCAATGTTGTTGGAGTGTTATTCGGATAGAAAATTTTTTGACAGCAATGTCCGAGGCAACCCTAGGGCTGTTTTCAGTATAATGTTAACATGATTGGGTGATTTGTGTCACATGACAATAAATATCAAAATTGAACTGGCTATTAGAACTGTCAAAACATTTTCAAAGTACTTATTAGTATAGCTTCACAATTATCAAACTTCTGAAATAATAAGGGTGGCTTCTCATGAGCGTAATTTGACATTTATGGCGTGACAGCGTACCTGAATGCAGAATTCTGATTGGCCAAAATCCCGCCATATTGGATACGCTGACACTCTTCCGAAGATACGCCAAAAGTTGAGCACAGTTCAATTTTTCGCGTAGAAATTCAGCGTTTTTAGAGGTTAAGTTTGAAACCGTTTCGTTTTCTTGATTTTTGTAATTTACTATCCATATTTGTAACTATTTGGAAATAAAGCAAAAACAAATACAAATTTGTACAATCAAAATTCAAACCAAATATTTCAAAATTTAGAAAAGAATATATTTTTGACATACGCGGGCGGGGTAAGTTTTGCACTTCATGTGAATGTTGCACCAAAATTCACGTATTCAGCATTTGCGCCAGTTATGTCAAGTTTACGTTCATGAGAAGCCGGCCTAAGATTCACCTATCAGTTGGTTGGTAAATAAGTGTTACCAACTGACATATAATTTGGCAATAAGAAAATTCCCCAACTAACAGCGACAACAAAAAAAAAATTTAAAATGAAAAAATACAAAATCGAGAAAATAATATAAAACTCACGTTGCAGAAGGTTATTCTCGCATTCATTCGTTCGTCCACTCGCTCCTTTGTCGCTCGTGGCCAAATTTCGAATTCGTGTGGGAATATGTGGCCCTCTCCAACTTGTATTTTAATATACTATTCTGATTTTGGTGTGAGAATGTCTCGATTTTGGTGTGAGATTGTCAATATTCTCGCACGCAAAATCGTTGAAGAATGAAGCTCATTCTTCAACGATTTTTAGTGACATTTAGTTTTTAAAGTATACCTATTGGTACCTTCAAAATGGCCAAACCTTCTAAAATGATAGAATTCCCAACTAATAGGGATCTCTGAAATTACTCTGAGCAGTCCAAAAGATACCCTATATAAGTGTCACCAAACTGAAAACCAAAATTTGTCCAACGCATTTCTAAGAATCAATACAAAAATTGACTTTTTTTAGAAAGTCCAATACCCTGTATCTGGAAAACGAGGCATTTCTGGACACATGTTTATTTAAAATTAAAACTTAATTTTTATTAGATCCACCTACCATCCCAAGTTTGTAACAAACCTTTCGTGACACCCTGTATATTCCCGTTATACCGGAAGTAACTGGAAACGCAATTTGGTCTTGAAAAACTCAAAAAGTTGCCTCATTTAAACGCCCCCCTCTCAAACCCTCAAATTTCAAATTTCTAACTCATAACTTATACAGTGTGTCAATAAACGGATAAAGTCATCTAAAATTCATGTCATATTATTTTTTTGGGGAAAAAAATAGGTCACGTTGATCCTTACTTTTAGGGGCGTTGTTTTTAAACTGATTTGTATCTAGACAAGGTGACCCAAAAAAGAGATATCACTTGAAATTTTTAAATAAAATGCCCTGTATATTTTGATGAATATCGATAGAGCGAAAATTCATATCGATGCTCTTTTCCAAAAAAAAAAAAAAATGCCTAAATTTTAAATGAATTTATCCGTTAATTTATGGACACACTGTATATTAGAAGTTATAAGTTGTGCCCTATTGCCCCTATCACCCTGTAAATAAAGGATCCCTCACTTTTTTTATGCAAAATGGCTATCGGCAAAATGGCTTTTTTTTTGAAATTCAGTATGTTGTAGTCCTTGACGTTCTAAACAAATGTGGGCCCAATTCGATCCTATGTCCAGTTTCTAAGATATCGGTGCTCAAGGGGAAATTTTAATAATTTTCCTATAATTTTAACAATAGCCTGTTATAAATGAAAACGCTACTTTTTTGACAAAATTATCTAACGATAATTTTGCTTAAAGTGCGGTCTTTTAAATTTGGAATTCATTTTTTATACTCGGTGAACCGAAATATTCACGAAGAGGTTGATTTTATTACAATTCAAAAGTATGCAAAATTATCGCACCTCATTTTGGACCGCTGTTCTGTATCTTGAGAACAAGCGGCCGGACTTTCACAAAACTCTGATATTTTTTATACAGGGTGTTCCTAAATATCATGATTATCATGTACAGGGTCTTTCTTAATATATTGACCCCCTCCCCACTAGAGGGGTTGTATGAAGAGATATCAAAAAATTGTAAATAGAAAAGTTTTGGGATTTTACCCGAAATTTTTGAATTCTATTTCAAAAACTTTTTTTTTTTTTTAGAAATGTCAACTTTTGACAGATGGTCGGTTTTTTGTTATGGAACACCCTATACAGGGTGTCCCACCGGGAACCAAATCGATCTATATAAGGTGTTAATGAATAGTGGGATCAAACTTCTAGGATAAGTAGTACTTATTAAAATAAGAAAAAAGTTAATGGAAACATAGGTCCGCAAATGCTTGGGTTTCCAGATACAGGGTGTCAAAACTTGGAAAAATCAATTTGTTAAAATCGGTTTCCCAAATTTCTTTAAACTTGGCACATTTGTTTGTAATAGCAAAAGGTATCTTTTGACTTCATTAGATTTACCGTAATTATTCCAGTGGCGCCCCAGAGGGCAACAACGTTCGTAAAAGTAGAAAAAAAAAATTTCACATCACTATTTTTTCATAACTTTTTTTTTTTCAAATGAAAAAGTCATATTACAGTCAAAAGATACCTTTTGTTATTACAAACAAACCTGCTATATTTGAAAAGGGATTTTTGAACTAGAAATTATGTACTAAATCGATTTGATGTTACAATAAACAAAATTTCAAAGGAACCAAAAAGTCAAACAATGTCAAAAAAAATTATAAAATTTTTGAAATATTCACAAATTAGATTAATATGGATTAAAATAGGAATATTTCAAAAATTTTATGAGGGCATAAATTAGTATATTATCTAGCAAAAATGTATGCAGACAAAATAGATAAAATGTTTGATTAATTAACAAAAGTGACACTTCTTCTGAACTCCACTTTCCCGCACTAGTGCGGGAAAGTGACATTTTCAGAACTAAGATGCGTGCGGGAAAGTGATAAAAAATGCACGCTCGTAGAAAAACCGTATATCGTTGAAATCAGGTTGAATGGAACTAACTAATAAGCGCACAATATATAGAGTATTTCATTTAAAAAAATAAAAACTTCACACTGCTGAACTTACTTCTTTGACGTACCCTGTATGCCTAAAACTGCCTTAGTTAAAAACTTTTGACAATTTCTTAAAACTTTTGTATTTGACACTTCTCAACTTGCTTATTTTAAATGAGACACCCTGTATGTGACTGGGTATTTGGTTTCTATGTAAAATTCTGAGCAGGTTTCATGTGATATACCCTATACGACTGTTTTGGAAATATGTTATGACTTTTTGCAACTTTGACAGGCTGTAAAACCTAAACGGTTAATTTTAGCGGAAAACCGATCTTACATTTTTATCTTAGATTTTCATAAACTATCATTTTTAACACCATTTGTAAATTTAACCGGAGATTAAATTTAACCTTCGATTTAACCAGATAATTTTGATGCCATTATGAAACACGCTATAATACGTCGTATAACTGGAGTTATTCCAAAATGATTCGAATTCTTCGCCCTAGAAATCAACAAATAAAGGACAATTTTTGTTTTTTTAATGATTCACATGCACATGAATCATGAATAATGTCAAATGATTCACTGATTGCTGAAAGGTATTATATTATATACTTAGATAGATTTTGTGGATCTGAATACATACGATCTTCTGAAATGATTTGTGGTATAAATCATTTCAACGATTCGTGGCAAGTTTGATGATATTTTGCGTTTCCAAGATCAACATGGAATATACAGGATGGCCCATCTAAAACAGTCCCCTTTGAAAGTAAAAATTTAAAAAAACCCGCGGACACGTAATTTTCTATTTTCGGGGTTTCACTATTAATTTCATCCCTCTAATCTCAACCCCCTAGCGGGGGCGGCTACTGCCCTGATTTTTTTCATATGGGGAGGGGTATGTTGTGGTGATACATCTTTCTAAAGGGCATTAAATTCTCTATTGGAATGCAACTTCTTTTTTTGAATTTGAGCTATCCGCCCGTCGAGAAATTGCGTTTTAAAAAATGTGATTTTATTGAGTAAGTACCTTAGGTGAGTACCTAGTACTTTACCCTTCACCTTTTATCTTATTAAGGGCCGGTTTATTCACCTTCTGATAAACTGTGTGCAATGTGACAAATAAAAATGCAATCTGTAATCCCATTGGTCAGCCAGTTATCCGCCAACCAATAGAATTATAAAACGGTAAATTAATCTTTGAGATAGTTACTAGCAAGTTTATCTGATGATGAATAAACCGGGCCTAAACGTTAAAAATTTCCGCCATTCACCTCCATACAATAGGACAACAACTGTTCTCCGACATTGTGAAGAACATCTGTTGTAATTTGATGGCATTCATTAGTAATGCGGTTCCGTAAATCTAAGATCTTCTAATCTAAAATATGTGAACCTGTCAATATTTTGACTGATAAACACCCAGTATCTCGTATACTCTCCACATAAAAAGTCGCAAAAAAGTTCATATTTCAACGCTCATATCTCAAAGGCCGTAATACCTAAACTCTGTTTTTTTTTTAAAGATAATTCCCCAAGTCAAAGTTTAGTAACTATGTTGGCAACACAAGCCTTTCCTACATAAAAAATTTGAAAGCATCGACAATTTTACATTGTATTGCCAACATAATGTCATTTTGACTTTTATCTTTTTAAAAAAAACACACTTTACAAGATTTCGTTCCATTTAAAGGTTGTTCAGAATTAAATCCTCTACAACATATCAAAAAATGGGCAAAATCCATATAGCCCAAAAATCCCATGTTAGGTGTGCGTTATCCTTTAGTACTAGAATGTATGGAATTGTAAACCCTCTAAAATGATGTATCACTTGACCCCCCTTCTCATTTAAGATTTTCTAGGGGGTGGCTCTTGGGGCTAAGGGGTCTGAGGGGTTGAAAGGGGAGAGATGATTTTGCATAAAAACTCATCCCTCTTACGTGTTTCACGAATTTTTTCGAACATTTCTCAACTCCGAGATAACAGGGTCCTTATTCTTGAAACAGGGGAGCAGCGTTCCCAGGAGAACGAGTGTTCCGTCTTTGTTACTTATATTATCATTTGCATATCATTGAGAAAGATGGAATACTCGTTCCTCTGGGAACGCTGCTCCCCTGTTTCAAGAATAAGGACCCAGGGGTGATAAGTTTTAATTGGGTAAAATGCAGATTTCTAGAAAACAAATGAAGTTTTGAAGTTAGACAAAATAATGTCAGATTTGAATACTATACATGAAAATTAAGTTTAGAAACTGTAAAACTAAAAATAAAAATCTACTTCAAGTTATTCAATTACCCAATTTTGTAATGAATTTATCCCAACCTTTTTAAGCTCACTGATGTGCTCACAGTGTGGTTATTTAAGTGTGCAACATATAAGGATTTTTTTTAGTAATAGCACAACCCAAATATAAACAAGGCCAAAAGTTGGTGTATGTCTGATAATCATATTAGGTGCATTTCGAATGGTTGCAAGTCAAACAGCATACAGGGTAACTCAAACAATACCAAAATTGTACTGTAAAGTCCCCTTATTTTAGAAAATTCAGCAAAATGGGAGAATTTCAGAGAGAGTTTTTAATATGCATATTATCATGGGTTATGTTTTAACTTATTGAAAAAAAAATTGCGACATTTTAAAGTTGTGTTGAATATCATTGCAACAAAATGAACTTTGTAATTCCGTAAAAAATCAAAAATTTACAAATACATATGCAACAACAACTTTTCTCAATAACATTTTGCTGAATTTTCTTAAATGAGGGTACTTTACAATATAATTTTGATATTTTTTGCATACCCTGTATGCTGTTTGACTTGCAACCATTCTAAATGCACCTAATCTGATTTCAGACATGCACCAACTTTTGACCTTGTTTGTATTTTGGTTGTGCTATTACTAAAAAAAATCCCATATGTTGCACACTTAAATAACCACACTGTATAATAGGGCTATATCCTTATCTGTAATTGAATAAACAAACAAAGAAAGTGCAATCTTATCTGAAATAGGAGCATTTTACAAATCCAAACATTGATTTTATTTATCAAGGCGAGTGAAATTTAGCCTAAGATTAGCGTGAAAGGACGATAAAATTTGCATTCTACTATTATTTAATATTATTGTTCATTATCATCAATTTAATTATAATTTTTTTTATAGGAGATGAGCAGATCCAGAGTATGAGTGTTGGCGAGATAGACCCGGCTATTCTTTATGTTCGCGAGAGAGTCAAGATCCAGTATTCGAAGGAGCAACTTTTGGAGATTGCGAAGAACCCTGTGTCGAAGGCCAAGCCTGACTTTCTAGATCCCAATGAAGTGTAAGTCAAAATCTCTTCCTATTTCTTTCAAAACCAACGTAAATATTTATATCAGGTCCAGTTCGATTTTGGATCCTGAAAAGTGGAATCTGGAAAGGAAGAAGTCTGATACGCCCGAAGTTGCACTGAAGGCTATTGAGAATGGCGACACCAGGGTAACTATATGAAATAATAAGCTCTTTTTGCAAATTTCTTTTTTAAATTTATTCCAGAGACGACCCAATGATCCACGCGAAAGAATTCGCAAGGAGAACGATGGGATCGTGCTTAGCCCTCAGCGCAGGAGCTTCAACACTGGTTGTTTCGTTCCCGCTAACAAGGAACCTGTGGGAGGAAAAAACGATCCACCTCCCCACATGATGGGTAAGAACACATACAGACCTACCATTTAACACTACCTTAAATTCATTTATATTACAACTGTGAGGTCACAATAATGGCAAAGTGTTAGTTAGTATAATAGCGAATTCCAATGAAAATAGTACATATGACATTTTTACAGTGTATACTAAATATTGACAATGATGAAGCTGATCATGTATAGAAAAAACTAATAAAAATATACCAATTTAGGTATTCAATTAAATCCTAATAAGAGTGGTTTGTGAAGTCCCAATGCACACAATGAACTTTTGTTGCATTGGGATCAGTTTTTAATTTTTCTCCTTCTCTGTAATACATATTTTAGATCACTCACATTGTGTTAATGTAAAAGTCTAGACTTTGAGTTTTTTTTATTTCCAGTTGAGATTTTTTCTCTGCTTCTGCTTCCTGATAGCCACTGAACATCTTATCAAGTTGAATTTTTTGAGGCGTTCCCGAATTATTTCTTTCATTTCTTTTGGTTATTAATTTTCTTCATCTGATTTTGCCTAGAGGGTAAGCTTCACATTTTTTGCTGCAGTATACCTATACAATTCTTTTTTTTCCATGCAACTTTTATGATGGATTGTTCTACATAGCCTATACAATAATATCAAGTTAGTTTCTCACTATCACTGCAGCATTCTTCCTTACTGTACTCTGCAATACTATTTTCACTGGGCTTTCTCCTATTACCATTATTTTGCTTATCAGTTTTAAATACAAATAGATCAAATGAGTTTATTAGACATAGATTTTTAAAATGATATTTATTAAATAGCCTAATATATTTTTATTGTGATTATCAGCATAAATTTTGCTTAGTTCCAGGTGTACGGGAAATTCCTTCTTCAACTAGACGAATTGGCAGCGGAAGAATCATGCGTGACTCTTGGGACAGTGAGAAGGATTCTGGAGAACCTGAATTCGGCTTTGGAAGGGGCGCGCAGTCAAGGAACAACGACCGCGAAGATAAATTTGGCGAACGAAACCCAAGAGAAGAGAATAAATTTGAGAGACGATCTTTCGGCAGGGACATGGATAATGGAAAAGACAAGGAAGTGGGTAACAGGCGAAATTCGAGATATAGCGAGACCAGGCGCAGGTATTCTGAGAATACCAGAGAGGATGAACCAGAATGGTTTTCGTCTGGTCCCATCTCACAAAACGATACCATCGAACTGCGTGGATTTGATGAACCGGAAAAGCCGTCGAATCGCAAGAAGAGGGTGAGTGCGTCGCAAATGAAGAGGTCAATTGAACGTGCCAAAGATTGGAACAAGAAGAAAGAGGTCATAGTAGAGGGTGCGGAGAGGGACGACGATGAGCCAAGTCCATCTAGCTACCATGAATCTGGAGGTGATAATGATGAACATCATGACGAGCCAAAAGATCACAGTGCTGGCCAACAACATGCTTCAAAAGCTTCTCAGAATACGTTTGATTTTGATGAGTTTTTGAAAGGAGAAAACATTCCAGGTTTATTAGCAGTAAGTTGCTTTGATTTTGGATAAAAATAAGTTGTTTTTCTGTTTATCGAAATATTATTTTTTTTTGGGTTAAAAGTCTAATATTAATTTCTCTTCAGAATGGTGTGGGAGAGGAGGCAGAAACATCGACTTCCAGATTCAGTCGTTGGTTCAGAAAGGACAGTCCTAGTAATGATACGGAAGCTGGTCGTTGTTCTTCAATGAAAGAAGACAACCATATTATGAAAGTAAGTGTCTTTTAATTTACATATTTTCTTCTGGAATTTCCTATATGACTTCGAAAAAAAAAAAACTGCATTCAAATCAAAATTAGGGCCCTATACAAAAAATAAGAGCCTTAAGTGTATCTAGCAATTTCAAAAATGTTGCAGAAATGAAAAGCATTTCTCCTACTTTTCAATGATGCGAACTCGAGCAATTTCATCAAATTATTGTAATTTATCTTCTCATGTGGAATATTCAGCCTTAGATTCTAAAACTTTTTTTTTTAATAATCATTTATTTCTGATCTCAAATCAGGATACAAAGAATACTGGCACCGAGGCCTAGGATATTATCTTTTACAGATAAAATAACAATAAAACTTGGAAAGCAACTCTACAGTATATTTTTTTCAGACTCGCAGTTGCTAAGGATTGTATGTATATTTTTTTATTTATTTAAATAACTTTAAAAATAAAGAAATTATGACAGTTTAAAATGATATCAAGATAAAATGACTACACTGTATGTACAACCACTATGGTGCATAAAAGCTTATAATTGTATCTTTTCTTCTAGGACCTGCTGAAAGACCTCAACGAATCCAGTTCCATTCCAGTATCGGTCAATCCTTCAATGGATCCTAACACCTATTTTGCGCCTATCTCTCCTGCCGGTAATACTATCGACGACAAAGCTCGTTCCGTTATGAATATGAGTCAATCCGTTAACATCATGGAAATGCTCGCCAGAAGTAAGCAGCCACCGCACCAACAAAAACCGGAAGGGTGGAATATGAAGCAGCAATTACCACGTAAGAATTTCGGGGCATTGAGGACAAATTGATATTAATTGAAGTTAATTTTTTAAAGCAATAGGTGGCAAGATCCTAAGTTTGGACGAACTAGAGGCCAATATTCGGCAAAATTCCGATCATACATCAAACATGCATCAGAAATCTGCTCCGGCAAAACCTGATAAAAAATCCACTGCTGCTTTTCAAAAACTACTTCAGCAGGCTGGTGGTCATACAGCGTCCCAGAACGGACCTATGAAACAGCCCGCTATGAGTCTTTTGGAGGTAAATCAAGATTGATAAAATTGCATGTTTTTTGATTATAATATCTTTTTTTTTCATAGATGTTAAGTCACTCACAGCAGCAGGATGAAGCTCGCTTCGCCGCGGCCCAAGCGCAGCATCAAATGCTTAGTTCCGGCCTTCACTCGCAGCAACAACCTCAGCAGTCGCAAATCAATGATCTCACTATGAAGCTGCAACAGGCGCAACTGCAACAGAAACAGATGGACATGCTTGGTAAGTTGTTCCTCTATTTTTTCCCTTCAAATTTTGAAAGAACCCCGCACTAATCTTATGGAAAATGGCTTTCGGTGAAATTGTCTGAAATTTGGATATGTTGTGCTCCTGGACATTCTAAACAAAAATTATCATTGGCACAAAAAAATCCAACGAGCCATTTTCGAGTTATGTTAAGTTTGAAAGATATCAGATGCAACACACTTCAATTTCTTGTCACAAATGTAGAAATGTAGAAATGACAAATCAAATCAAATCAAAATGTACTTTTTCTATAAACGTCACAAAAAGTGTAATTTTTAACGGATGCTGTCAGTGTCTATTTATTTATTTATTTATTTATACTCCTACATACACCTTTAACAGGTACTTACAATACAAGAGTGCTTACTGATACCCTAACATCTACTATGGCTAAATTACAAAGAAACACAAAAAGTTAGACTTATACTAAGTTACACATCAAATATAAAATATAAAAAATATAAAATAACAATGACAGAGATTTATAAAAAAAAACTAGTAAAACTTTGGTATTAAAAAAAAGATCTTATGGCAAAGGTATTTGTATCAAATAAATCAATATCACATTCCCTCACCAATCTGTTACATTCGCGAAGCATATTGTTTAGAGGTGAACAGCTCAATACATTATCCTGAAATATCTTTTGTTCAATATTTCTAAGCATAATTTTAGGAACATGGAATGCAATTCTATTAATTAAATAACTGTGCCTGTACTTGACACTATTTAAAATATGACATACAAAGATAACACACTGCATACTTCTCCTGGTACCCAATTTTTGAATATTAAATTCACTTAGCATTGAACTATAAGAGATCATATAAGGATATACACTATGTGTCCTAATAAATAAATATCTAAAATGCCATTTTATGACACTGGTGTTAAAAGTAATTACTTTTAGCATTGAGTGCCAAAACTAACCCAAAAGTTTTACAGTACTAAGCTGCTTTATTGATCTGCCACTCAAAAGAATGTATTGACTTTTATCTACAAGCGTTTGGTTATGACGTTTCTACCTAATAATTTTTCTAGTATTTGAGTTATGTCATGAGACTCATAGCACAACTAGTGGTGTTAAAGACTAGGTTATGAATTCATAATACAGCTAGTGGTGTTATGGACTAGGTTATGAATCTATAACACAACTATTTTTGGTGATTTGACAAATGTCAAAGTTGAAGTTAAAATGAAGGTAGACAACTACTAATAAACGAAAAAAAATTGAAAAAACATTCCTATTTTTCGCTTTGAAGATAAAACGTTGTACAGGATTTCCTTATATTTTGACCCCTACCTACAGCTTTAGCTATACGAGGAAGAAAAAAACTTTAAATATGAAAGTTGTAGGGTTTTATGTCGATTATCTTTTGTGAATGTCAAAATGGGCAAATGACAGGTGCCAACTGTCACAATGACAAACACTTGCATTTTTCAAATAGAACACCCTGTATATTTTTGGCTAGAATGATAGATTTTATTCTTCTGATTCCAAATATGCCATATATGTTGATATTTGGTTCAGCTGTTTTTACGCTATTCAAGTTTAAAAATGCATTTGCATTACCCTTAATTTAATCCGTCCTGGTTTCTTATATCAATAATGAGGCTTGCTCAATGCAATTTTAAAATTAAAAAGCACAATAACAACTGAACCAAATATCAACATATTATGGTATAAGGTACCTGTCCCAAATAAGGCCATGTTAAGAAGTTTTATTTTTTTTGAACACTATCGAGCAAACCCGACAAAAATCACGAGCTTATATGTGAAGTGTTTCGCTTCTATTACTTGAATATTAACCCCAATTTATTTATTTTTACATATAAGTGGTGGTTTTTACGTAAAACAAAGACTCTTACCATTGGCCTTATTTAGATCACTATGCTCCCAATAAGGCCATCAATAAAAAATGTTTAAAATAAATAGAATCATTTATAAAAATATTATTTTTTGACAAAAAGTACTCAAAATAGAACTTTAACGTTTGCTGCATTCTAAAGATGCAATAATTTTAAGTCCTGGGATGGTGATCCAAATAGGTCTACATACAACTAGGACAAAGAACCGTAGATTTTTTTGCTTGGTTAGACTCCAGGTGCTTTAAAACACATCATTTAAGTAATAATATGACACATTCTCTTAAAAAAATACTGTGATGTGAGGCCAATTGGAAATTTTTCATGTGGCCTTATTAGGAACATGTTACATTGATAAAAAAAAAAGTCTGTAACTAGAAATCTAGCGAAGATATTATTCTGTACTTTCTCTGTAGCTTTCTCAATACATAAATGTCTGTGTAAAACTTACATTCGCTCCATTCCCTTTGAGAAAATGTGTATAAACTAATTAGGTTCCAGCCTCAAAGTTATATAGTACGGGAGCTGGCGACACTAAATATTGTGTGATTTCATAACGATTAGTTTTACTTTTTTTGGATCATCTCGGAGACATAGAAAACTAAAATCGATTCCTGCAGGGGTACCAGCGGGACACTGATTGACCGCGATATGTTAATTACGTCAAAAAAAAAAGTTTAATTGTTGAAAATAATAAAAGTTGAAACTTTATCAATTTTTTAATAATATTTAAATAAAACATAAAACGACCTCCTGCCACTTTTTTGGTAGACCTATACACTCCTGCCAATATTATTTATGTAAAAAAAAATTGTCAATTGATATAAATTATAAAAGTTAATTTTTTTTTTTTTAGCATTTCACTAATAATTAGGATTACTAAAAAATATATTTTGCCAGTCATTTGATGGGACCTGGCTTCGGCAGGAACAAAATTGTTGAGCGGAAACACATTATACAGCGTGTCCAAAATAAGGATGGCATAGCATTAGGATCTAGGGAACGGTTGGAGTTACAATGTTGGTTAGATTAGAAAAAAGTTGCGCAATTTGATGCTCAATAAAATGGTATTTTGATATTTGAAAAACTCCTAAGACTTTCAAAAATATCCGGAAAAAACCGAAATTTTGCAAATTCGATTTTATTTTTTCCTGAGCTTATTTGAGGAGACATTTCAAAATAAATTTCACTTCATCGTAAGAAGCTGTGGTAACAACTTTGTCTACTCTACAAGATGACATTTTCAAATTTAAATTCTGACATTTCGTCTTTGGGTCACCATCATCAACTTCATTTTTTTTTTAAATACGGCCCTTGATTTTTTATTTCAGATTTTAAGAGCTTCTGATATCCCAAAACCTATGACGTAAAAAATCGAATACGTGCAATACGTCATTGGTTTTGGGACATCAGAAGCTTATATAAAATCTGAAATAAAAAATAAGGGTCCGTATTTAATAGTTAAAGCGAGTGCGACAAAATTTCACATTCGTGAAAAAAGGTTCACTTTACACACTTGTTGCATAAATAACTATTACATAGTAATAATAATGTAAACAAGAATTAAAAATTCTTACTCTGTCCAAGGTTGTTCAGCAATCTAGTGTTTAAAGTCAATATAATTTGGACAGTAAAGCGTTATAATACAGTTTTAGCTATTATCCGTTCACAATCCGATGTCCACAGGTAGGTACAGGTAATATCACCTTTCAATGCTATTTGATAGGGAAACGTGATAAATTTACCTGCACCTGTGGTCATCGGATTGTGAACAGGATATACAAACATACGCAAATAAATTTTCCTACAGCCGTGCGGAAAAATCGATTTTCCGCACTGATATGCGTGCGGAAAATGAGATTTCCCGCACGGTGCGGTAAAACTTTTACCGCACGCATATCAGTGCGGAAAAAGTTTTTCCGCACGGCTGTCAGTGCGGAAAAAATTTTATTTACAATCACACATGTAATGTTGACTTTACTGACTTTTAAAAAGTTCGAAAATCTCACTTTTTTGACTTAAAATTTATTGTATTTTTTGACTTTTACTTTCGGTCCACGGGTCGAAAGTAAATGAAATTGTCAATTATTGTATTTTTTAGTTTTAATTCAAATAAAAATTTCAAAATTCGAATGATTGTAAATAAAATAGTATACATACCTCGGTGAAAAGTTTCATTACTGTCTCGAGATTTTAGTTAGACCTCGGCTGTGCCCTCGGTCTAACTAAAATCTCTCGACAGTAATGAAACACTTTCCACCTCGGTATGTAATATACTATTACCGCACTGATCTGTCAAAAAAAAAGAAAAACTTTACATTTTTACGCCTGTAGGAAAAATATTGTACCTAACACTTGCGGAAAATATTTTTCCGCACTGGGCTGCTTCACTGAACTCCGCTACGCGTCGTTCGGTGAATGGCAGCCGCGTGCGGAAAAATTCATTTTCCGCACTTGTTAGGTAAATAGCTATAGCAGAGTTTGGAAAATTTCTTTTAAGAAAGAATTCTCCAATTTTCAAGATCTGGTGAATATTTTATATTGAGGGCTCCAAATAATATCGCCACCCCACTTATTGTGTTACAGAATTGCCGCTTCTGATATTACTAATCTAGTTTTTGTTATAGGAAAGTTGATGTCAGCAGGAGCTGGTTCCACAGCGTCGCATATGCGAGCTAGTCCTCTTTTGGAAATGGGACCGCAGCAAAGCAGGGAACTGCTGAATCGGCCCGAAGCACAGGCCATTTTGCAAGGTAATTTTTTATTTATTAATAATTTTTATCAATAAACTGTAACAAAGAGTTATTATTGTACGGTCTTCGAAAATTTTCTAGTATATAAAACTGGCCAAATTTGAATAGTGATTGTGAGCCAATAATATTTGTAACAAATAAATAAACAGGGCTTAAACGAGGAGAACTGACAGTCCAGCACCTCTACCAGCAACTGGCCAATCCGGCATTGCAGCCGCGCCATCGCGACATGCTGCTCACTATCCTGAAGTTGCCCGGTAACTCGGCCAGTTACGGGCCGAGTCCGCGGGTTTTGAGTCCAGTACCTCCACATCACTTGTATCCTTCGCAGCAATCCAATCAGATGCAGCAGCAACAGCTGAGAGTGTCTCCGTTGCCGCCCGCCGGTGAGTCGGCTTGCATTCGCTTCAGTTTTTGTTTTGTGCTTGCCGACTGCTGTTTTTGCACTTGCTTTATTTTTGTTTTGCACATTGATTTTGCTTCAGACTTGAGTTTTTATATTTGTAGAGTTATTGTTTCTCGCTTGATATTTGTTGAGAGTGAAAAGAAACTATTTAGTGTTGTTTCTTATTAAATAGTTTTTAGTAAGGGTTTTTGCACAGTCCCTGAATTTAATAATGTATCTGGGGTGTTGGGGTGTTAAGCCATTATAAATTGTGATTATAAGACAGACGCTTATTTGATGGTGTAAAATTTTCTTTGGCTTTCTACAGCCCAGAAAGTGTTTGTGTCCCATTGTCACCATTAAATAAGCCTTGTTGCCTAATCTGTCTGTACAATTTTGTTGAATAAATTAGGGTCATTGTCTTTTCCCCATGTAAAGACACATATTTTCATTAAATGCAATGTTTGTTAGTCTTCATTCGCTTGCAATCAAACCCAAAATATAGAAAACAGTCCAAGCTGTCATATGATAATTGAAAAATTGAAATTTTCTAGACACCTTTATAGGATCAATAGCCAACAAAAATGTCCACTGAATTTATTCTTAAACTCGAAAATTAAATTTGGCTCTAGTGTTAGGGGAAGTTGTAGTAATAATCCAAATATTGCGCGTTAAGTTTTTTCTTTGGCTTTCAATATTGGCGTTTGTCACTACCATTCTCCATTATAATTTTTGTATTAGATTTCACATGGAACATAGAATCATTGCACTGTTGTTCTGCTTCATTTTTATGTTGATACACTCATGTTTTGGTGTTTTATCATTTGGAATTGCATTGTATTATATACCATAGGTATTTGTAATTCGTTTTTATAGATTTGTGTTTCGAATTAGAATTAGATTTTAGTATTTTGCGCCAAATTGGAATATTTTGTTCCATGCAGCCTTTTGCGTATCTCCCATCATGGCTACTAGTCCTAACCATCTAGCAGTCCCTGGTGAGTGAATTTGTAATGTACTTTAACTATGCATTATATCTCTAAATTATTTGAAGAATCTACAAACTAATAAAAAAAATTTAAAGTACAAAATAACAAAATGCGTTTCCGTTCAGCTATGCACCAACGCATCCCGTCGCCTCGCGAACTTCAAGTTCACACGCAGAACATTCTGCAAAGGGCGCTGATCAAGAAGAAGCTTGAGGAGCAGACTGAGAACTTCCGCAAAAAGCAGGAGATGCAACGCGGCGCGAGTCCCAATCCAATTGGAAATCAGCAGAGTGGAGGCAAAAGCGTCATGTCGCCTACACCGCTCGCTTTTACTCCCACATCGGTTTTGAGAAAAATGACTGCAGATAAAGAAGAAGGTAACCATACGAAAACTGTGATCGTTTTCTTGCTGTTCATGTATGTTTTGTATATAATTTTATTGTGTTGGGTTCTCCTAACTTTTGTTATTAATCTATTCATGGGGTTTGTTTAAATGAGCAAAACATTGCTCACATTTATATCTTCAATAATCTATTATAACGAAACTAAGAACTATATCTACTTACATCCTATTTCCTCAACTCTCCTCTTCTCCTAAGTATTACTAACATCTCTATAAGAAATGCATTACCTAATGGATAGTAGGTTCATCAACATTAACCTATAATCAAAACATATACCTTAATTTTATCTTAACTCATTGCTTCGCGTTGTTCGTATAACAGTGTTTGCGTGCGGAAAAGTACCACTTTGTGCACTTGTTAGGAAAGTAACTATTTCAATCACAAGACAACTTTTCTAATAGAATTGCAAATTATTTGTTTTCCTAGATGTTTCTGTATTGGAGTAAAATTCCAAACTATTGCGCTATTGCTTCCTAATTTGCTTTTGGTGCTTTAATTTTTTTCCCAAGCCTTGAAATTATTCAGTGTTAATGTTAGTATCAACTTTCAGTTTGACTTAGCCTAGACGCAAATGCATCGACTCAAAATCCACCATAATAATTTTTTTTGTCATTTGTAGGAAAAGAGAATAAGGCTGTTACCGACAATGGTATTAAACCGCAAGGTCGTGCTCTGACTGGCATGCGCCAGCAACCGCAAGTCACTGTTGGCAACCAACAGTGGAATCAACCATTCCAAATGAAACAAGGTATGTATCTCAAAAGTGGTAACTTTAATTTTAGTTTTTCATTTTATACGAGACAGAGGTCTTTAAAATGTGTGAGCGTTATTTCTTTGTAGGCGTCAATGCCGTCTCGAAGCGAAAGCCCAGTTTTACCTAATTATTTAATGTGTATGCGTTTCCATGTCTAAATTTTCGAATTTGCCGCCATAACAGTGATCACGTGACCAATGTCAAAATGTACTTTTAGGTTATCGGATATGCAGGATCAATCGCCCATAAGAAAAAAATCCATATCCTACAAATAAAAAATTTCCCCATACTATGTAGCGAACATTATGAAGGACACTGTATAAGGTGGTCCCAAAAAAACCGGAATTTTGCTTTTGTGCTCTAACTTTTTTTGTTGTTGACCAATTTCCTTCTGTTTTGACTTGTTTGAAAGAGAAATGAACAAGCTAACGAATCAAAGTGAAATTTTTGACGTTTGAGAAAAATTCAAAATGGCGGACTTCATCATAAATTACCTAAGCCGTTTTCTCGTGTCTCAAATGTTTCAAAACATTTTTCAAAACTGGTTTAAGTAATGTCACCATGACGTCATAATTTTTCGGCGCGAGAAAATGGTTTGAAAACGTGGATTGGATTGTATTTCGAAACGGTTTGAACCAATTTTGACGTGACGTCATGGGTTTATCGCGAGAATGTAGTTTTTCAAAACAGTTTTGAACCAGTTTCAAAAAAGTGGACGCGAGAAAACGCCTCTAGTTTTGGAAAACGGTGGGACTTTATTTGTGACCCCTTGTATAACTTTTTCTAATACATATATTCTTAAAGTTCATCATTTTGCGAATTGAAAACTTTTTTTGAAAAATCCAAACTAACCCATTTATTTAAAAGTACACAGTGATTTACCTTGTCAAATGCCTTCTCGCAATCAGTGTACAGGGTGAGTCATTTTGGGTGGGAATGCCGGGTACAGCCTAAACGGTGATAACTGATAGATACAAAAAATCTGATATTAGTGTCGCGATCTATTTTTTTGAGTATAGTTTAATGGACCACTCAGAATTTTTCGAAATTCATTTGTTTTCGATATACAGGGTTTTTTTGGAAAATAGCTGATTTCTGTTTTCCTCTGTATCTCAGTTGTTATCAAATATTTTTAAAAATGTCAAATTACGTTTTTGTGTGATTTTTTACATAGAATCCAGTGGCGTACTCAGATTTTTTTTAGGGGTATTATTTTTAGAGATATAGTCAAAATTTCAACTTTTTTAAATGGGACTCCCTATATATTTTCACACCGTTAAATTAGGTTTTTCTTTGTGATTCTAATGATATATAACACTTTCTAGTTTCAATAATTTTAACTGTCAAAACCGCGAAAAAACTAAATTTTTAGGGTACCTATAGAAGTTGTTCCTCCGATTTAGCGATCGCGAACACAAACGTAGTACGGCGGTAGCGGGAGCAAGTGCGGTAGCGACACGGGACTAGAATTATCAAAAAATGTGGTGGGATATAATACATTTCATCCTAAAGGTAGGCGCAGACTGACGAGGGCCTGCGGAAGCGGGAGCGGGAACAAAACTTTTGCGGGACGTAAATCAACGGCGAGATATGAAGAAGTGCATACCGGTACGGAGAGAACGCATGCGATTCGCGGGATGTGTGCGAAATAATTTCGGTTCGTAGCGTGCAGCGTTTTCCCGCAGTTCGCATGGTAGTTTGATGATGTTTTTGTATTGTTTGGACGCTACCACGTGTTTCGAGTATGGCAGAAACTATCCCGTTGGTGTGCATGCTATACAGACTCCTCGCTAGCGCATCTAATGTATCGCTCCCGTTCCCGCTCCCGCTACCGCAGTCACACGTCAATCTGCGCCTACCTTTAAACGTTATTTCGCTTACATACCCTGCCACATGTTCTAATCCCGCGACGCTGCCCCTCCCGCAGTACCGCACTGTTGTGTAGGATCCTTCAATTTCAGTTTTAATGACTATTTTTAATAAAACAAATCATATCCAGCCGTGGTTCGTTTAATTTTATTTAAATTAAATTTTTTAACATGTAGGTAAATAAATTGACTATAGGCAAACAGAATAATGGCTAATTGAAAAGTTAACTAAAAGTTTGGACTCGACTAGGATTCGAACTTAGAACCTCTAGGTTCAGTAGTTGCGTCTAACCCAAACTCTTCGTTAACTTTTAAGTAGCTACAATTCTATCTGATATGCCACGATACGGATTCTCTTATAAATATTATACTGACAAAAAATCAACCTTTAAAATTAAATATTAAGATGCTCGATAATTGTAAATAAGTTTTTTACTAGATGGACTTTTATAACACTAGTGTAGTAAGCAAAGAAGTGGATTTCAATAAATCATCAAAACTTCTATTGGAAACAAAAATTTAACGTAAACTAACTAGATATATGGATCAAATAACTCGTGAACCAGTAACTTAAATAAACAAAAATCTTAGAAATACCTCATCGAACATCTATGCAGTTAATAGTGTGAGCGTGAGCGTGAGCTAATTTTTCCAGTGACTTAGTTCACGGAAAGTTTGGACGAGGCTATTCGAACCTAGGACCTCTAGATTACTAGTCTTATACCAACTGAGATACAGATGCCGTCGGTTCATTTTTGCCCAATCGGCCAAGTGTCTTGTCAACTTTTAACGTGTTAGTGCTACAATCTGCAAACTTCGGCGGTTACTGAATCTAGGGGTCCTAGCTTCGAAGCCTAGTTAGCTATTATTCTGTCTGCTAGTTCACGTGAAAATGTTCATTAAAGGATCCTACACACCAGTGCGGTCCGTGGGAGGGGCAGCGTCGTGGGATTAAAAACATGTGGTAGGACATGTAAGCGAAATAACGCTTTAGGATGAAATGTATCAAATCCCACCACATTTTTCAATAATTCTAATCCCGTGTCGCTGTCGCACTTGCTCCCGCTACCGCCGTACCACGTTTGTGTTGGGGATCGCTAAATCCGAGGAACAACTTCTATTAAATACCCTAAAAATATAGTTTTTTCGCGGTTTTGACAGTTAAAATTATTGAAACTATAAAGTGTTACATATCATTAGAATCACAAAAAAAAACCTAATTTAATGGTGTGAAAATATATAGGGTGTCCCATTTAAAAAAGTTGAAATTTTGACTATATCTCGAAAAATAATACCCGTAAAAACAATCTGAGTACGCCACTGGATTTTACGTGAAAAATCACACAAAAACGTAATTTAACATTTTTTAAAATTTTCGATAACAACTGAGATACAGAGGAAAACAGAAATCAGCTATTTTCCAAAAAACCCCTGTATATCGAAAACAAATGAATTTCGAAAAATTCTGAGTGGTCCATTAAACTATACTCAAAAAAATAGATCGCGACACTTCTATCAGATTTTTTGTATTTATCACCCTTTAGGCTGTACCCGGCATTCCCACCCAAAATGACTCACCCTGTACAGGACATCCAACTGCTCCTTTGTCTCGACTGCCTGTGAGATTTGTTCTGAGAGGATGCAAAGATTTGTAACAGTGGATTTATCATGCACAAAACCATGCTAGCTCTTATGTTTTACATGTTCATACATATATTATCATAAAGGATATTTTCAAATATTTTAGATAATAGTTATTTACCTAACAAATGCGGAAAGTGATACTTTACCGCACGCAACGGCAGTTGACCGAACGACGCGAAGCGGAGTTCGGTCAAGCCGTTAAGGGCGGTAAAGGCACTTTCTGCATGTTTTACCTATGAGCATCTACATCTCCAAAAAAAGGCATTGATAAAATTAATTATTTAATCAGATTAATTATTGAAATTAGATAAGATTTAGAAATGATCAAAAATCAATTTTCTGAAAAAGAGAGGATTTTTGATTATAAATATCAAATTCTACTTTACCGCACACTATGCGGTAAAGTGCACTTTACCCCACACTTTGTATTCTACTTTACCGCATACTATGCTGTAAAGTTAACTTTACCGCACACTATGCGGTTAAGTGCACTTTACCGTATAGTGTCCAGTAAAGTGATACTTTCCATTTGCAAATACGTGCGGTAAAGTGCACTTTACCGCACGCTCGTAGGTAAACTATTTTATTTGTCACTCATTTGTAAAACGTCATTTATCAAGTCAAAACATAAACAACGAAAATTGATTTTTACCAGTTACTGGCTCTACTGACTTGTAAAATTGACAGCTAAACTGTAAAAACTTTTATTTGTCACTCATTTGTAAAACGTCATTTAACAAGTCAAAACATAAACAACGAAAATTGATTTTTACCAGTTACTGGCTCTACTGACTTGTAAAATTGACAGCTAAACTTTAAAAACTTTTTACAAGTCAGTAGGGTCAGAGAATTATTTATTAAAATTGTATTACCTATATGTATTAATTTTTTATTAATTGTTTAAGATTGTTTACAAATGAGTAACAAATAAATTATTGTACATCATACGCCAGGTATCAGTTTTTACTGGCTCTTGAAGGTGACAAGCTCGCCTAACGGCTCGCTAGTCATTTCCTTCAATCACCAGTAATAGTATATTACAATCCGAGACGGGAAATGCTTCATTACTGGTCGAGAGGTTTTATAGTTTATCGAGACGCGTAGCGTCGAGATAAACTGAACCTCGAGACAGCAATGAAGTTTCCCGTCGAGGGTTGTATACTATTTTATTTTTAACCATAATTTCTCGAAAAAAAAAAATTCGGGGCAACCAAATGAGGTCGGCAAATGAAGAGGAAAATGAGAACGGGAAATATTTCCCTGCGCCATTTTCCGTCCGTAAACGGGAAATGAGGACGGAAAAAATTTCCCGTCCTCACTTCCCGTCCTGGGACAGGTAATGGAGCAGGAAAATGAAAAGACAGAAATGTGACATTTTCAAATTTTTGAAAAGTCATTAATGACAACATTTCATATATGGTTAAAAATAAAAACTGTTTTACTTGGCTAATAATGTAAAATACTATAACAGATTGATATAGACCGTGAGATAGGGCCTGTTTAGTGGAGTCATTTTTTTTTGTCTGGCATTTTGAGGGATGAATGTGGCTAGTTAGCTGATGAGAATATAGTGCTTGCCACCTGTTCGAAATGTCCACAGAATGTTTCGCCGGAAAACTCGACTTCGAACTGGGATTACCGTCTGGCGATTTTTCAGCGATATTTTCACAAGCAAAACCTTTCATTCTCTCGATTACCAGACAAAAAGTAAACGCGGAAGGTTCTTTTCTTTTCTCTTGGAAGTTGATACTCATCCCCACTTTTTCAGCTATTGAAAAGCATCTCGTATTTTTTATGGGTGAATTATTTATCAATGTCAATCTTTTATTTAGAAGGCAAAAAATTTGAGATCATTAAAAAAAAATTCCTCATGTAAATCAATTTTTTTCTTCTGCAAATTTTCGAACAGGAGGCAGGCATTAAAACCACCCATATTCTCATCAGGTTAGTAGCTACATTGAGCCCTCAAAATGCCAGAAAAAAAAAATGACTCCACTAAACAGGCCCTATCTCACAGTCTAATAGGCCTATAATTTAATAGTAGATTATACCACGAGTCAATAATGATAGCTATTATTTCCGAGGATTATTACGAACTGAGCCGCGTTAGCGGCGAGGGAGTAACATTCCGAGGGAATAAGAGCCATTATTGCGAGTAGTATACTCTACTTTATTTACGACAAATTAATTTATTTAAGATTTTCAATGAACAAATTTCATCCGTCTCATAATTTTCAATACAAATCCACAAGCACTACACGTTTGACACTGACACTTTCGTGGAATAATGACCATTAATCCCGCTACTCGTCATTAATCCCTGGAGGAATAACATATGTTATTATACTGCCAAAATCACAACTATAATACGCACATTATACATTAGTCGTAAATAAAATATAGTCGGGGATCAGATTGCCGAAAAGACGTCTCCTACACATCGAACTGTGCACTCGAAGATATACGATTTAAAAAATATGTACAGGGTGGAGAATGACCTTGCGGATCTAAATCCGGAGGGCTAAATTAAATTCGTAATTGCAATTAAGAAAAAAATAGCTATTTATGTACCAAGGGGATTATGTAGATTATAATGCCCGAAGGCGAAACTAGCCCGAGGGCCTATGGCCCGAGGGATATATTTCGCCTGAAGGGCATTATAATCTTGAAATCCCCGTGGTGCATACAATGCTTTATTTTCTACTCAACACAATGTTTTTTCATCAATTTGTTATTAACAAAATCAGTTAAACTTGTGTGACAGAATATTGTTTTGTATTTTGACATGTACCTGCACCTATGACCTGTACCTGTACCTGCGACCTGTACATAGAAACGAAATAAATTAATATATCTATAAACATCTCATAAGGCAAGGCAATGGTGGTGGTCCTGTGGGTTAACGCGCTGGACTACATGGGAAACATTGATGGTAGACCGGGTTCGAATCCTGGCTAGACCGAAAATTATTTTCGGTCAGACATTTAGTGGCTGCCTAGGGTAAAGTGCAAATTAATAGAACAACAACAACAAAAACACCTTAAGGTATTATAAGCGGGCGTTATAGATCATAACGCCCGCAAAAGCGGGCGTTATGGATCAGGTTGTTATAGGTGTGTTAACGTATTTCGTTTCCTAGGTATTATGGATCTATAATAGTAAAGTAGAAAATAAACATTTATTGAAAGAGTTACGCGTTTTTTAATATTAAAACACTTTTGCCTCGGAAATTCATTGCTGTGACGTCATAGCATCTCTCGAGTCGAGACCGGCTAAAGGCCGTTACACACGGTTTTGCATAACGCAATGTCAACTGATTTTCTACTGACAGTTTGGCAAACAGTTTGCGGAACTATGCAATATTTATAATTTTTCGTTTTGCATGCTATTTCCAAAATAATTGTGCTCATAAAATATTGAAACTCAGGGAATTATTTAAATATACGAAATGTGATTCGAAAGAAAAACATCCAGAAACATGAAATGCCAAACTGAAACTTGTCTAAACGATACTAAACCAAAACTTATCAAAACAATGCCCGTATTGTCGAAGTGACTGGCGTACCAGCACCACAAGGACCAACGTGAGAGATGCGGTGACGTCACCGCGTGTTTCAAATTTAGAGTATTTTGATAATTTATTTAAATATGAACAAGGGCTCAGAAAACTATGAAATTTTGCATAACTGCTAAACTCAATACGCTCTTTTAGAATATGTAATAAAAAAAATATGCTGTACGAGCCTATTAAAGACACTTCTACACTATTTCCAAATCCAAGCGGTAGTCAATGACATGACAATAACCTATCAAATTTTAAACAAACACCAGCATTCCCATTGGTTGAAATACCCTACCTGGACCAGTGCGCATGCAGGGAGGATATTTGATAGGTTGTAATGAAAATGAACAGTTTGTCATTTACTGCCGCTTGGATTTGGTTCAACTATAGATAACTTCACTACAATAATTTAATGAGTTTCGAAAACGTAGCTAGGTATTTTTTCAAAATTTTGTATGGTAAGCCATCATTTACAGGCGTTCCAAATAAACAATATGTCGTGCGCACATCTATTTCATACCTGTAAATCTGATATAAGGAATTTGCCACTCACAAAGGATGCATTTCATCAGCAAAATCAAATCAGCATGTGCCTACTATTAAGAAAGAACTGAAGAACTGCCTATGGAATAATTGTGTGGAAGAGTGCGATTCTAATAAATCCAGAAATTCCCAACCCAGTTAATTTTGGTTGGGATCTGAAAGATAATAAAATTAACCACAATAAGTATCGTTACCGATCAGATTCGAAAATGGTGCTGCAAATGCAAACTCCAGATATGCACTAGAAACGAAACTGTATTGTTTAAAAGCAGGGCTGGGTGGTATAAGAGGTTGCTATTCTGGAGGCGGGTTTTATTTAAATTAAAATTAAGTGTTAGTTACCTAATTAGGTTTTATAGAAATGTCTGTCCCTATAGCTATGGTGGGTGAGCTAAAGAGTACAAGTCAAAATTTTGCGAAAATGAGTTTAAGTCATTTTGGTATATATTTTCGGTTCCTACATCGACTGGTCCAAACAGTATGAGTCAATTTATTTGAAATACTTTAATTTTAATTTCAATCCACATAGTTTAACTTAAAAGGAATTTTATTCTGTTGGGCATATCAGTATAAGTTGAATTGTACTATTTAGATTATACACTATAATAAAATTTAAATAGTACAAGTAGACTTATACTATTCCTATCCTGATTTTGTCGGTCGACTTATACTCTTAGTACCATTTGGTGAGCAAAGAGGTGATGTTATCAGCAAAAAAAAAGTGTTTTGTGAAAAAGAGTTGGCCTTCTTTTCCAGTTTTTGCAAATATCAAATTTTGGGTTGAGCAAAACTAGTATAAGTCATTTCTTAGGTCAGGTCAAAATATTATAAGTCATATTATCTTATTTCATAATAATATATGTCATCTATAGGTCTGGTCAAAAGAGTATAAGTCCATTTTTTTTTGTAATAAAAAAAAAAACAGAAAAAAAAAATAGAAAAATAGATTATCTCTAATAAAAAAAAACCTTTGTAAAGTTAAAAATTCGATTCGTCCGAAACAGCCACAAAAAATCCGATTATTTTAAAGTCTAATATTTCGAAAGCATTTTTCTTGATTTGTCTAATTTTGACTTGTACTCTTTAGCCCACTCACCATAGAGAATAAATAAGTATAGTGAATGCAACAATATACCGTTGATCTTCTGACTGCAATAATACCTTCAACAATGCCTATACAATAGGGTCTAATCCAGGTAGTTAATTTATTGCAATAAGAGTCAGCGGTATATTGTTGCACCTACTATACTGTCGAAGTTGGGCCACGCTGGGGCCAGGTACGGGCAACGCGTTCATTGAGATCAATGCGGCAGCGGCCGGCGCGTATCGTCGTTTCAAAAAAAATCATATCTCGGAAACCGTTATCCTCGCCGTTATCACTAGTCAAAATCTCTTTTCACCAAAAACTTCCTCACTCATTTAGGCACATTTTTCGTCGATTGATCATATATCTATCTTCAACCGTTCAAAAATTTTCTCGATGCTGAAATTTTCACTTCAGTTTTGGTACCGCACCTTCTTTTGCGTAATCTGACAAATTCAGTGTAAAAAAAAATAGTTTTTTGCATATAGAGTTGAACTCTACAATGACTAGGCTTTCATTTGGTGCAAGAATTTTGGAAATATATTGAAAAATAGCGTCACAATCGTGAGTTAAACACAAAAAATAGTATTTTTCGGATAATTCAAAAAAGTCGGAAAATATTTTTTTATTCTTAATTGCAATTACGAATTAAATGGAGCCCTTTCTGGATTTGCATCCGCAAGGTCATTCTCCATATTGTACATATTTTTTAAAACGTATATCCTCGAGTGCACAGTACGTGATCGAATTTCGGTGTGCTGATTCCCGACTAATATGTTTTGTTTTGTTTTTTTTTTATGAATTGGTGACACGGTTGATAACTTCAATATATATGGAAAGCATTCCTGTTCAACAGACATGTTACAAAGATAAGCTAGGGGTCTCGCTACAAATTCAGCATGACCTTTATAAATAGGAGACGGAATTTCATCTAGGCCCGCAGATTTTTTAGGCTTCACTTTCTTTATTGCATCAATTACATCACTCTTAGAAATTTTTTAAAAACAAAAGTACCCTATTCTTTGTTATACATCGATGCAAAATATTAGGCGAAGGCATTTGCAATATCGGCTGGTTTGTTAAAATTAACATTAGTTAATCTACGTCGGTGTCATTATGACACATTTAGCATTGTCATTTGAATGTCATTAGATCCTTCACAATAGTTGTATTCCTTTCAAGAGTTTGAAACACTCGAGCTACTCGCTCCGGTGTTCAGTAGCCCCCGATTTACAGGGAACAGATGCGTGGTGCAACAAACACTTTTCGAAAGGAATAAGCGCGTGAAGCCCCGGAGCTGTTCCGGAGCTCCTCCTAGGTGTGAAAGGAATACAACTATTAGCACTAGTGCGTTTAAGAATTCATAAATACACCCAAATTATGAAATGAAAAATATACAAAAAGAAAGTTAGTTACCAGAAAAACCTTTTCATTGATGCTGTCTCGATATTCGGAGGGACACTTTCGAACTCCAAATCACCAATATTAATCTTATTTTCCACTATAAAACTGAATTTATGGCACAAAAATGGGGTCCAATATTGAAGTTGCCAAATTCAAAATTCTAAAAATCAACAAGCAGGTTCCCGACTAGTACAGGCATCTGCTAAATTTTGAATTTTAATTTGAAAAGTTTTCGCTATTTCAAGGCAAATCAAATCTTTTTGGACCATCGTAGATTAAATTTTGAATGATACACGTTCAATATGAACTTTATTAATGACACTTGTGTAACTAAACCACTCGGCTAACGCCTCGTGGCTTAACGTTACACGCGTTTCATTATGGTGTTCATATTGAACTAGTATCATTAATAACTATAATGTCATTGCGACTGGTATACCTGAACTCTTATATTTGAATTTGAAGAAAGTCCAGAATGTGCTCGGATCAGCAACTATGTTTTTCGAACGACTCGGTCTACGACCTCGTCGTTCTAATCTTTTACACTCGTTATTGTAATCATGTTCATAAACGCAATTGTAATGTAAATAACTATTGGAAATTACTTTAACCATCAGACAGTCGCTATCACAGTGGGCGTTTAAAATTTCATAAGGTAGTTCCGTCTTGAGTGCTATAAGGACTTCTCCTCTCCTCTGCCTATGGTCTACTCTATCCTTACGAGATACGGTATACCTGCAGGGCCGGCCCTACCATAAGGCGAATGGAGCGAACGCTCCAGGCGCCAGACCTCGAGGGGCGCCTTCGACTTGTTCCTTGGTGAAAAAAAAAAAATATATATGTTTCTGAAATCTGTTTAATCCGAAAGTCCCATTGAACGATATTTTTGCATTACAGCCTATGGCCTAATTTTTGATTTTTTCCTGGAAATCTGAGAATCTTTGGGAAATGTAGAATTTTTTCATATATCCAGAAGCCTTTTAGCTTAAACATACCAAAATTTGAGTCGAAAAAAACCAAAGATGGCTGAGTTGCGATTTTTTTAATTCAAAAGCCCCACTTAGTGATATTTTTGCATTACAGCCTATGGTCTGATTTCTGATTTTTTTTCCTGGAAATCTGGGAAACTTTGGGAAATGTAGAATTTTTCTATATATCCAGGAGCCTTTTAGCTTTGACATACCAAAATTTGATTGGATAAAAATCAAAGATAGCTGAGTTAGGATTTTTTTAATCCGAAAGCCCCATTGAGTAATATTTTTGCATTGCAGCCTATGCCCTGATTTCTGATTTTTTTTCCTGGAAATCTGAGGAACCTGGAGGAGCAAAATATTTTTTGGCTCATTGAGGAAGCTATTAGTTTCAACATATTAAAATTCCATTGGAAAATAGTCCAGGATAACGGAGCTATGATTTTTACAATTAAATAGACACACTTAGTGATATCTTTGCCATGGCCTGATGGCCTCATTCCTGATTTTTTTTTCTAAAAATTCTGGAAACTTCGATTGACCAAATATTTTTTTATTTATTAAAGAAACTTTTAGCTTCAACATACTAAAATTTTATATAGAGATAGCCCAGAATAACGGAGCTATAATTTTTACAATCAGACAGGCACACTTAGTGATATTTTTGCCATAGCCTGATAGCCTCATTCCTGATTCTTTTTTCTAAAAATTCTGGAAACCTAGATTAACCAATTTTTTTTATTTATTAAGGAAGCTTTTAGCTTCAACATATTGAAATTTAATGGAGAAATAGTCCAGGATAACAAAGCTATGATTTTTACAATCAGATAGACTCACTGCTCTGAATCCTGTCTTCGTTTTTCGATATTCTGATATTCTGCTTGCGAGCAAAAGGGTGGTAGGTCTGTGATAAGACAACAGCCCAAACCCAGCCAGTAGGTAGGAAAAAACCCAGCTGGCGTCTCTCAATACCAATTCCTGTGCCTGTGGTGCCTATACTGAATATCTCCTATTAAAGGGGGTGTAACCTTAAAATACAACTTGTATTCAGAAAATAAAGAAGAATATTCTAAGAACTCTTGTGAAAATCTCGCATCGCTTCTCAAAATAATAAAGTAGATACGACTAAATAAAATTTTGTTTATTCATCGCGTGACGTCATAAATACACGCAAAAATTGCAAAACCTATTTAAACTGACGCAGCAATAGGTAGTTCCGTCTTGAGTGCAAACACGATACGATAATGTCGATAATAGCTCTTTCCCAACCGACATGAGAACGGTAATTTCCAGTTGATCAATTCATTTGTCAAGTAGAATAAATGTTCAACTTATTGAAAAGTAGGTGGACAACTGGAAATTACTGGTTCTTGGAACGGTTCTCCTGTCGGTTGGAACTGAGCTAACATATGCAGCAAGAATCAGCAAACGCGCGCCAGCGCCGGCAGTCGAGCTCAGTTTGTGCATATGACGTCACAGTGTTAGGAGTAGGAATTTTATATCACAGTATCTTCGTAACGGTTGGTCGTAACCCAGTGCCGTTTGAAAATTTGTTCTTAGATTTTTTTTCTAAAACTTATTTTTCGGTCACACCCCGTTTAAGATTATCGATAGCAATAATTTAATTTATTTTTAATTCGAACAATACTTGATAGAAAAAATACTTAAATTATTTTTTGAAATATTTCTACGTAAATGTCATTTCAAGTGCGCAAGTTTAAGTGAATACTAACTTGACTCAGACTTTCATGGAATTTGGTACTCGTACTTGAATTTAGGCAATTCAAGTCAATTTATTTGACATTTTAAGTATTTCCTTTTCTACTTATACTTGTACTGGTACTTGATTCGTATTAAAAAAGAAACTTGTACTTGATACTTAAGTACTTTTTCTTGGTACGTAGAACATCTGATCGGTGGATAGAGTATACGATTCGCATTTACTTAATAAGGGGCGCCAAAGTCAGATCTCGCTCCATCCTAAAAGTTACCTCGGGCCGGCACTGTATACCTGGTATCAAAAAGCTCAGAGTCATATATGTTTTCATTTAACCATGTCTCGGGAAAAGCTATTACATCTTTTCTGATACAGCTGCAGTATATAAAGTGTTTGTTTTTGTTCTTAATCCACGTACATTCTGATAATATATAGACAACTGCTTAGTGTTTGTGCCCCTATTGGACTTTGGTAATGTTGAGTAACACTTTTTGTTAGAGATGGTCCTCTTATTCCTCCAGTGGCACCCTCCTCTTGGTGACAAACCGGGAAGCATTTTTCCGTTTCCTATTTAGTTACCGCTACATCGGGCGTTAATCCTTTAGGACTATTTCCTATTAGGCCAGCGCACATTGTCTACTGCTACATGGCGCGCTACTCCTATAGAACTTGTTAAATTATATCCGAAGTCGCGTTTCCTATTAGACCAGCGCACATAAATAGAAGCTTTCATCGCTGCATGACGCATGTGTGAGATTGTCAAAAGCGACGTCTGTCAATAGACGGGTCGACAAACAAGATATAGACATGAGCTTTCGTGTTTTAGTATTCGGTGCATTCACTATAGCTTAGCTTCTTTGGTTGCAAAACGTTTCTATTTATAGGTTATGTGACTTTGTCGACTCTCTGCCATAGTCAGTCATAATGAAATCTCCTATTCTATTGCGTTCTACTACTAGAATAGGATCGTTTTGCAATTACAGCTAAAATTTCTGCTAGATAGCCGAAAATACATTAGTAAAGAATTTTTGGCTAGAGGATTTCTCAGTGCAGAATCAACAGAAATAATATAACGAGACACAATGAGAAATATAACAAAATCATTGCATCATCTGTAGCACCAATTATCCTCAGAAAACGACAACGATAATGGAATAGTAAAATGGATTGCAGTGCAATAGATGTCTGCAGACGATCGCAGAGGGTGTGCGCTGGTCTAATAGGTAACGCGACGTCAGATATAATTTAACAAGTCCTATATCATTAGCGCTCCATGTAACGGTAGACAATGTGCGCTGGCCTAATAGGAAACGCGATGCCAGATAATTTGACAAGTCCTAAAGGATTAGCGCTCCGTGTAGCGGTAACCAAATAGAAAACGGAAAAATGCAACCGGGAAACAACAGCTGCATTTGGCTAGACTTGTCTATTCCAAGCTTTTCTAAAGTTTTCTTGGTTGATAGTCACCTTAATTGACGAATAAACATAAGGGTGCTTGGATTGAATTGACTCACACGAGACTAGACAGGAAACATTTCCAAAAAATCCTTTTTTAGGTCTTCTGGCTTGGTATGTGGTGCAAGTCTTGTAACGTGAAGTGAAAAGTAAAGTTGGTTTCACCAGGGTTTGTACTTGCCACCAGCATTTGTCTTGCTTGTTTAATAAATAAAAATTGACTGAAACAAATCAATGACGTCAAAAACGTTCGTCGGTTCTTAAACCAAACGTCATTCATTTTAATTTATCAAAAAAATTGAATGTGTCATATGAATTAATCTACGACAACCCTTTTTTGTCAAGTTTCAAGGTCAAGTATGAACCCTGGTGAAACGAACTTTACCTAGGAATTATTTGTACGTTTGTTGATTCAACCCCTCGTCCCACTACAAATCTCCTACGACGGTTATTTTTGAGGCCTACCGAAAGCCATTTTTTTTCATTGGGCGCCTTGTGTAGCTGCTGAATGTCTTGCATAAACTTCTGCTGCCTGCATCATAGCCGCACTCACCTCACGCGTCGAAATAACAGCAGTCCCATAAGGAGTCTGCACTGATTATCAGTCGTGTTTTTCTGTTTATTTGCTCCAACAGGCTGGACTGTGAGATAGGGGCTGTTTAGTGGAGTCATTTTTCTTTGTCTGGCATTTTGAGGGCTGAATGTGGCTACTAAGCTGATGAGAATATGGGTGATTTTAATGCCGGCCTCTCGTTTGAAAATTTGCAGAAGAAAAAAATTGATTTACATGAAGATTTTTTTTTTAATGATCTCAAATTTTCTGGCTTTTAAATAAAAGATTGACATTGATAAATAATTCACCCATGAAAAATATCAGATGCTTTTCAATAGCTGAAAAAATGGGGATGGGTGTCAACTTCCAAGAGAAAAGAAAAGATCCTTCCGCGTTTACTTTTTGTCTGGCAATCGAGAGAATCAAAAGTTTTTGTTGTGAAAATAACGCTGAAAAATCGTCAGACGGTAATCACAGTTCGAAATCGAGTTTTCCGGCGAACTATTCTGTGGATATTTCGAACAGAAGGCAGGCATTAAAAGCACTTATATTTTCATCAGCTAACTAGTCACATTCGTCCCTCAAAATACCAGACAAAAAAAATGACTCCACTAAACAGGCCCTATCTCAGGGTCTATAAGGTTGATGTGGTTAAAGCACATTCAAACCCCTGATTATTTTTAACAGCTGTCAAATAAGAGCAAAAGTACCGGTACTAAGAGTTTTACTTTTTAATAAAGTTCCAATCTTTTCTTCAAGCAATTGGATGGTTTTGTAATGAAGTTCTTCTTTGGCTTTTAATTCAGAGATTACACTTTCCTTACTTCTCAAAACCTCGTTGTGTGGAGTCATCTTGTTTATGAAATTGTGATGCTTTCAACGGTATAAAAGGTGTGCTGGATTTCCTTTTTGGTGAGCCGACAATTTCTTAAAGCAAAACAAGTTCTATTATTGGGACTCAAATAAGGGAAAAAAATAGATAAACAACTGTATGCCTTACCAGCGGCTCCAAATTTTGCATATCCTTGGTTGTTTATTCTATTGATGCGAGTTATCTGAGTTACCTCTTTTGCTACTTGCTTGCAAATAAAAATAAAGCAAATAAACATTCTAAAACTGCTTTGACAGTTAACTTGAAGTTAACTTTTTGAATTACATGTAATTCCAGAAGTTAACTTTAAGTTAACTCTCAAAGTAGTTTTATAATACCCGCCCTAAATTAAATTTAATTTTTACTATATCAAATAACAATCCTAATATGAATCTAAATTGCTCTACCTGTGATAAGGCCTGCTTCCAGAAGGTCAAAAATGAGCTTTTTGGCTTATCATGCGATACTTGTTGCAAAATTTTATGCAGAAATTGTTCTGGAGTCAGGAGCTCTAAGATGCAAGTTCTCATGATGAAAGAACACTGCCTAAGATACTCTTGTTCTAGCTGCATGAACAGTTTCCAAACACTGCCAGGGTTAAACATAAGACTTCACTAAAGGAAATGCTTAAAACCGACCAAAGAGTCGTGCTATCCAATCAGAATTGTATTCTTGAGGATGATGTAGCAAAATTAATAAAGATTTAGGAGTAACTTCTCCTGTTCCTGCCAATCGCCAGCTTACTTTGGAGGGTATTGGAAATGTAAGGGCTTGATGCCAGTTTGTACCTAAGTTCCTGAGGTTCGAAATATATTGATTTAAAAAAAGGCACCACTGATTACTGGAATACTTGAAAGGATTCCTGATGGTCTGGCTGAACTTATGTATTTCAAATAATACTAATGTTCCTTCATGCCTGGAGGGTTTGGAGGATCATGTGTTAAGCAAAATGGTTGATCCTGTACAGCCCCGCTCCTTGATGGCAAAACCTGTTCAGACAAGAAATGGCAATGAACCTACAATATTTTCATCATTATAAGTAGGCCGGGCCGTTGATGCAGGTCTCAGCAAGTGATAAAAGTAGTTCGAGGGCCACCAGGAATGTAGTATCTGAAAAAAAACAACTTGAACAAAACTGCCGCATAACCGTGTAAATGGTTTTATGTTGGAAACCTCAGTTCTCATTGCACTGTTAACTGAAGTCTCATTTAATTGATGTGGGTCTGTCACTCATGGGCATCAAGACCATATTAGTTGTTTTAAAATTGCTGTTTCTACTGAGCAAGAATCAATTATTTTGAGTAGCAATAATAAATGGCTCTTAGATGTCACAGTTCGTTCAACCATTTCTTTTCGGGCAAAGGAAACAAAAGGAGAAAAACCAGGCTTGAGAAATTTTCACAGGGCCAGTCAAAGCCGAGAATCTATCCGATAGGAAAACAACTTGATGGTTCGATGCAGTTTTATTACCAGAATGTTAGAGATCTTAGAATAAAATTAACTTGTTTTTCTCAAGCAATAATGTGTGAAAATATAGACGTCATTTTAATATTAACTGAAACTTTATTGAGTGAGGACATAAATAGCAGTGAACTGGATCTTTTTGGTCATAACTTTTATCGTTGTGACAGATCTAAAAACCGATGGAAAAGCAAAAAAAAAAGAGAAAATACAAAAAATTAAGAATAGAGTTTTCTCTATTGAATATACAAGTTGCTCCGTTTATGAGGTATGCGACAGAACTTTGTTATTTTACATGGAACACCCTGTATGTGCTTGCATATTTGGATTCTACGTAAAATTCTGAGCAGATTTCATGTAATATACCCAATATCTAAGTTCAACTGTATTGGAAATATTGACAATTATTGATAATTAACTTTTTGCCACTTTGACAGGTTGTAAAACCTAAACGGTTAAGTTTAGAGGAAAACCGATTTTACATTCCTATAATAGACTTTCATAAACTATCATTTGACATCAACTTTGAATTTAACCAGAGATTAAATTTAACTAGAATTTTTAATCATGGATTAAATTCAAAGTTGGTGTCAAATGATGGTTTATAAAAATCTAAGACAGGAATGTAAGTAAAATCGGTTTTCGTCTAAAATTAACCGTTAAGGTTTTACAGCCTGTCAAAGCTGAAAAAAGTCAATTTTCAACTGTCAATATTTCCAAAACAGTTGATAATAGTTGTAGTACATACCTATAACATGAAATACAGTTTTTCATATACAGGGTGAATCCGAAATGCGTGCGCATCTGGTTATAATACTATACTAGAACAATCACTTTTTTCATTGTTACATGTGACCGCAAACGTCTCATTAAGAAAATACAGTGTTAAAATTTTCGGAAAATTTTGACTTTTTACTTTTAGATCCAAAATGCCTTGAGCGATTTTGTTGAAATTTTCAGAGAGTGTTTGTGATGTTCTTGAGCGTCTGTCTTGAAAATCCGTTTAAGTTCCACTTTTCCAGGACCGGACCTAGAGCGATTCTTATTTTTTCAAAAGAAAAAAAATGGTACGCCGTTAGGTTTTTTGAATAATCGAAAATTATTTTGTGATTTCTTATTTAATTTCAAACAGAAAAGGTATCCAAAGTTTTTCTTGTTCGATGCGACGTTTACGAGATAAAAAATAAAAATCAATGTATTGTTTGGATAATCTCGTTGCTCGATACACTCCACTCTGGTAAAAATATAGGAGTCGCTCTAGGTTCGGTCCTGGAAAAGTGGAACTCAATTGGATTTTTCAGAAAGATGCTGAACGTCGCAAATACTCTCTGAAAATTTGAACAAAATCGCTCAAGGCATTTTGAATCTAAAGGAAAAAAGTCAAAATTTTTCGAAAATTTCAACACTCTGTATATTTTCAACGAGACGTTTGCGGACACATGTACAGGGTGAGTCACTATATTTTGACACCCACTTACAGCCGTAATTACAGGTGATAGGTAAAACGTGTAAATACAAAAGTTGTAGCATTTTATCTAAACCGCCAGAGTTTTTGATTAGATTGCATAAATGAGCAACACAAAGTAAAAAAATATGTCAATTTTCACTTTTTTCAAATGGAATGCACCTCATTTTCTTTCAAATTCTTCAAGTTCTTATTTTTCTGATGCAGATTACATAATATGTTAATCTTTCTTTCAATAGTTTTGAAAATATCTGGAGTTTAGTTATCTGTTTAGATTTCTTTAATAACTCAAGTCATTTATTGCACGTCATCGACGGTTCACAACACGCCCTATGTTATCGAACGCCCCATGTTATCGAACGCCCCTCAAAAAATAGACAAATGAATATAACCCAACATTTTTAATGACAGTTTCGGTCTGGAAGATTCGATTCCAGTATCACCCAGTTACACACACTCAGCGCAACAAGTTCCGTGTCAATGCACTTCCTCCACGTGGTTGAAAACCAACACTGTTAATTGCTATAATTAATTTAATCGTAACATTGTACTGTTCGTCTTTGTTGATCCGTTTGTTTGCGGTAGTAAAAGTGTTTTGAGTTGGAATTAAAACGATTAAAAACTAACCGCGTTCGAGTTTTATTAAAACCACCCAAGGTCTATCTGGTCCACTCTATCGAAGGAACTCTAAAATCCCCACATAATTTCTGGTCTCTTCTCACGGATTGTTGACTTGCAACCGATTAAAATCGATAGACAAAGTGGTTTTATGAAACAATTCGGATATATATACTTTTGACGTTGAAAATAGTACTTGTGTGCATTGACTCGTGAAAACAAAAAAGTGAACTCTCAGTAATCCAGTCTCCGCCCCATTGTAGCAGACTGCAGGATCGCAGTCCTCGCGCTACGCCCCAGTGGCCTTGCGGCTCTAGTTTTGTGGCCCAATCCCGTGGCCTTGCAAATTGGAAATTGAAGATTACGGCACTCTGTCGCCTGGATTTCAAGGAAAATTTAAGGTCAAATCTTTCAATTTTATTTATGATGGTTATGGAAAGTCGTTCACTACAGAACTTCAAGAATTTCATCACACTGTGACTACTGTTTTTTTTGTAGTGGTTTTGTGCGTTTGTTTTGGTGTTCTATAGAATATTTTTGCACTCTCTGTGGCGAATACTTATTTGCAATTTAACCGACATTAATTAAAGTAGGAAGGAATAATATAGACTCTTTTCTCACAACTTTTTTATAAGATTCTTGCAATCTTTCTCGTTTTTCAAAAACAAAAAATTTCTTATTTCATTTAAAGCTAAAGCGTAGATACCTATTTCTTTCAATTTAAAATGTCTGAATTAGGAATTGATGTAGAAAGCCTCAAACGCAAAAGAGGCAGGCAAAAGGCTGTGATAACAAGAATTGAAAACTTTGTTCGACAAAATGTTGATGTTGCAAATATTGATGTTAATGATTTTGTTGTAAGGGAAGTGCAATTACACAAAGCTTATGCGTCATATCTAGAAGTACAAGATGATATTGAAGATGTTGACGAAACTCAATCTGCTGACAGAGATGAATTTGAAGGTAGATATTTCAATCTTGCAGCAAAGTTAAAATCTTTAATTCAAAGGTTTTCTCAGGTATCAATTAACTCGCCCACCCCACAACTTCTAACCACACCACCTCTAGCCTTGCCTAATGGCCCACCAATTAACCCTCATTCAATTCAAGTTAAGCTTCCTAGTTTAAATGTACCTACTTTTACAGGTAATTTCAAGGATTGGCCCGCTTTTAAAGATATTTTCTCTGCACTAATAGATTCAAATCAGAATCTCTCCCCTGTGCAAAAACTAATGTATTTGAAATCTGCTTTGAAAGGTGAACCATTGGACCTTGTGAATAGTTTGTTAATGACCAACGAAAATTATGCAGTAGCAAACGAAATGTTGAACAAGCGATATGACAAAAAACTTTTAATTATTAATTCATTGTTGCAGGGTCTATTGGACGTCCCACATATTTCCAAAAATAATTGCACAGCCTTGAGGCAATTCATAACTCAGGTTAACAAAAATCTAAAGTCGTTAGAAGCACTACAAGTTGATATCGAGAATTGGGATTTGCTTTTAATTTATATTTTCTCTAAACATTTAGATGCTGCAACAAGGCAAGACTTTGAACTAGAGCGAGAAACAGACGATTTGCCTACATTGGACGAATTTATGGATTTTTTAGAAAGAAAGTGCTCATCGTTAGAATCACTAACAGATAATTTCAATACTGAAAATAAGTATTCTCAAAAAGGTTCACGAGTTCATGTCGCTCAAGAAACTGACACAAATAAATATATAGGTTGTTTTTATTGTAAATTCAAAAACCATAACATTTATAAATGCTCTAAATTTTTGAAAATGCCTGCTTCTCAAAGAAAACAGTTTGCTATGCAGAATAAATTGTGTTTTAACTGCCTCGGTAATAGGCACAATATGTCTCAGTGTCCCTCGTCAAATTGCAGGATTTGTTCTGCAAGACACCACTCTCTGTTGCACGAAACTCGAGAGAGTGGGAGTACAATGCATCAAGTGCATGAGCCTTCACCCAAACCACCTGGTAATAATGTACAACCGAGTGTACAATCCAGTGCACAACCCAGAAATCCCCACGGTAGGCCTCACTCTCAGGATGCAAATAAACATGTTGTAGTAGAGCATGCTGCGCTAGAGCTCACTCAGGATAACGTCTCAGAAGACAATAATCCAAGCTCATGTCATTTGTCTCAAAGCTATTCTGAAATATTGCTTGCTACAGCAAAGGTGTTATTAGTTTCAGAAAATGGAACCAAAGTGCTTGCACGTGCGCTATTGGACTCCGCATCTCAAACGACTTTTATCACTTCACATATGTTTAAGAAGTTAGCATCGCCCTCGGTTAAAATTCATCTACCAATTTCAGGAATAGGTATCACTAGAACTCAAGTGACTCACTCTGTGAAAGTGAATATTTTGTCTCGACACGAAAAGTTTTCTCTCTTTGCTTATTGTGCCATATTGGACAGAATTACGTCTGTGATTCCTCATGTCAGAGTGGACACAAGTAAATTGCCCTTGCCCCAAAACTTAAGGTTGGCTGATGAAGAATTTCATATTCCCACACCTATAGATTTGTTAATAGGAGCAGATCTATATTATGAAATTATTACACCTGGTATTATTACTCTTGGCAAAAATCTGCCTACTATCCAAAATTCCCGATTAGGTTGGGTAATAGGTGGTCCAGTTCCCAGCGAAAACGGAGCGATGAATTCTCTTGTGAGCGTCTTTTTGTTTTGTTCTAGTCCTTCATTGGAAGAGCTTCTACCCAAATTTTGGAACTTAGAGGAGTACCCTCATAAAAGGTTTGTTTCTCCAGAAGATAAAAAATGTGAAAGTATCTTTCAGGAAACAACTAAACGATTGTCTGACGGTAGGTTCCAAGTAAATTTGCCTTTTCAGGATGAAGGTGCCTCTGGACTCCTTGGTGATTCTTTCATGTTGGCTCGACAACGATTCTTTTCGCTTGAAAAAAGATTCCGTAAAGATAACGAGTTATTCTTGCGTTATAAGGCCTTCATCGACGAATACCTGCTATTAAATCATGCGAAATATGTTTCCTTGAATGCATCTTCTAGTCCAATGCCGTATTTTCTTCCACACCATTGTGTAATTAAGGAGTCAAGCTCAACCACTAAAATTCGCGTGGTGTTTGACGGTTCGATGAAGACCACGAACGGCTTGTCTCTGAATGATGTAATGTTGAAGGGCCCCACAGTGCAACCTGACCTGGTTGATATTCTATGCAGATTCCGCACTTTTAAGTATGTTCTCGTTCTCACCACTGACATCAAGAAAATGTACCGTCAGGTACAAATCAACCCCGCCCAATTGCACTTACAAAACATCTTGTGGAGAGACAACCCTGATGAAGATTTGAGGTGTATTCAATTGCAAACCGTGACTTATGGGACAAAAGCGGCACCATATTTGGCAACAAGGTGTTTAGTTCAGTTAGCTCAAGACAATGCCCTCTCTTTTCCTCTTGCTTCGGATACCACTTTAAATCAATGTTATGTTGATGATATTTTGTCAGGCGCCAACTCTCAAGATGATTTGAAGAGACTCCGCACGGAACTCACTCTTATGTTAGAACAAGGTGGTTTTCATTTGCACAAATGGTTTTTCAATGAGCCCTCGATGTATACTAGTGCTGACACTAGGGTTGATTCAGATGAAGTTTCGCTAAGGGAACCTCTGAGCAAGGTTCTGGGTGTTGCTTGGAATTCTGTTGACGATTCCTTCAAGATAACTTGCTCGGTGCCCGATGATTCTGCTATTACAAAGCGTCAAGTCCTGTCCCAACTATCTCAAATGTTCGATCCGTTAGGTTTGATTAGTCCTATAGTCATCTTGGCTAAAATCATCATGCAACAGCTATGGTTAAAAAGGTTGGCTTGGGATGATCCCCTGAGCTCAGATCTACTTGATGTTTGGAAACGGTTTTCAAACGGACTGAAGGATCTCCCCAACATATCCGTGCCAAGATGGTTACACACCGCAAGCGACATTTTGGATTTCGAATTGCAGGGGTTTTCGGACGCAAGTCTTTCAGCATATGGAGCTGCAATTTATTTACGTGTTATCTATAAAGATGGTTCCGTTTCTTCTCGTCTCATTTGCTCGAAATCAAGGGTAGCTCCCTTAAAGACAGTCTCAGTTGCTCGCCTTGAACTTTGCGGAGCTGTTTTATTGGCTAAACTTGTTCACAGAATGAAATCAGTCTTCTCTTACTCATTTTCAAAAATTGCGCTTTGGACTGATTCTGAAATTGTTCTCAGCTGGTTGAATGACACTCCATCTAGATGGACAGTTTTTGTTGCAAATCGAGTCTCAGAGATTCACGAACTTAGCTCAATTTCTCAATGGCGTCACATCGACTCCAAATCCAATCCTGCAGACTTGATTTCTCGAGGTACAGACTCATCCACATTACTCAGGAGCGATTTGTGGTGGCATGGCCCATCCTTTTTGTCTGACCCTAACTTTATTGTTCAAAATGCGCTCTCTTTCTCTGAAATACGATCTCCTCCTGAACAAAGAACGGTCTCATATGTCGCAATACCTGAATTTTCTCTAAACTTTAAAAGATTCTCGAAATTAACAAGATTGCAGAGAACAATAGCCTTCGTTTTAAGATTTGTTAATAATTGCAAGAACGACTCGATTAAACTCTCAGGCCCATTGACTGTAGCAGAGCTGCAAAGGTCCCTTAACGCAATTATTAAATGTATTCAAGCTGAATGCTTTGCATCTGAAATAGAACAACTCGAAAATAAAATTCCTTTGAAGAATAGTTCAATTCAGCGTCTGTCTCCATTTTTAGATCACGATGGTATAATAAGGGTAGGAGGAAGGCTTCATAACGCCCCTATTCCATTTGAGCAAAAACATCCCATGTTACTACCTGCCAAGGTGCACGTTACTGGGTTGATCATTCAACATGAGCACATTAAACTGCATCATGCGGGTGCTCAAAGCGTACTTGCAAACTTGAGGCTGAGATATTGGCCGCTGAACGCTCTGGGACAAATCAAAAAGCACATCCACGCTTGCATAATATGTTTTAGACTTCGTAAAACCAAGTCGGAACAGCTTATGGGATCTCTTCCACCCGAACGTGTTGCTACAGTCAGACCTTTCCTGAATGTCGGTGTTGACTTTGGTGGACCTTTGATGGTGAAGGAATCTCGTTTAAGAAAATCTCCCTTATCAAAAGCATACATAGCACTTTTCGTGTGTATGAACACAAAAGCCGTTCATCTTGAACTTGTTTCAAGTTTATCATCAGATGCCTTTTTACTCACTTTGAAGAGGTTCGTCGCTAGACGAGGGAAACCAGCTGTAATATTTAGCGACAACGCCACAAATTTTCATGGAGCCCATAACTCACTTCACGAAGTTTATAATTTTTTCAAATCTCCGACAAATTTAAATATAATCACCGACAACCTGTCATCCGAGGAAGTTCAGTGGAAGTTTATTCCGCCTTCAAGCCCTCACTGGGGTGGACTTTGGGAGGCAGGCATAAAATCAACCAAATTTCATCTGCGGAGAATTATTGGTAAAACAATATTAACATTCGAGCAATTGACTACGGTCTTAGCTCAAATAGAAAGCATTCTCAACTCTCGACCTCTATGTCCTGCTTCAACTGACTCGTCTGACCTCACATGCCTTACACCTGGTCACTTTATAATAGGTCAACCTCTTACATCTTTTCCTGAAAAGGATGTGTCTTCAGTCCCTGACAATCGACTTTCGTTTTGGGAACAATGTTCCAAAATTAGGTCACTTTTTTGGAAGAGATATTCTACAGAATATCTGAACAGGTTACAACATAAGCCCAAATGGATCAAACCCGCATCCAATTTAAAGGTCGACATGATGGTGTTACTGAAAGAAGATAACACAACCCCTCTGGACTGGATGCTGGGTCGGATTCAGAGGGTAATGACTGGTCCAGATGGCAAGGTTAGAGTGGCCGAGGTGAGAACACAAACCGGCTGTTTTGTTAGGCCTATTACAAAATTGGCTCCCTTGCCTTTTGATTAAGTTGAAGGCGAGACTTCAACTGGGGGGGAGGATGTTTAGATTTCTTTAATAACTCAAGTCATTTATTGCACGTCATCGACGGTTCACAACACGCCCTATGTTATCGAACGCCCCATGTTATCGAACGCCCCTCAAAAAATAGACAAATGAATATAACCCAACATTTTTAATGACAGTTTCGGTCTGGAAGATTCGATTCCAGTATCATCCAGTTTCACACACTCAGCGCAACAAGTTCCGTGTCAATGCACTTCCTCCACGTGGTTAAAAAACCAACACTGTTAATTGCTATAATTAATTTAATCATAATATTGTACTGTTCGTCTTTGCTAATCCGTTTATTTGCGGTAGTAAAAGTGTTTTGAGTTGGAATTAAAACGATTAAAAACTAACCGCGTTCGAGTTTTATTAAAACCACCCAAGGTCTATCTGGTCCACTCTATCGAAGGAACTCTAAAATCCCCACAGTTATCCAAAGACCTATTCACGTATCAGAATGTTTTGTAACAAGTAACAGGTAAATATATATTCAAAAAAACTACTCTCTTTGAATAACTGAACTCCAGATATCTATTGAAAGAAACATCAACATATCATATAATCTGCATCAGAAAAACGAGAACTTTAAGAATTTGATAGAAAATAAAGGGCCTTCCATTTGAAAAGAGTGAACATCGACATGTTTTTTCACTTTGCGTTGCTCATTGTTCAATCTAATCAAAAATTCTGGTGGTTCAGATAAAATACTACAACTTTTGTATTTACACATTTTACCTATCACCTGTAATTACGGCTGCAGTTGGGTGTCAAAATATGGTGACTCACCCTGTACCTATGCACAAAGGGATTGTCCTACTGTACTAGCTATCATAACAAAATGCGCACTTATTTCGGTCCCACCCTGTATAGATCGATTTGGTTCCCAGTGGAACTCCCTGTATACATATATTTTTTGAAAAGCGGCTCGCTCAAGACGAGGCAGCAGTGTAATTTCGTATTCCGACACCAATAATATAACGAATTATCTGCATAATCTTCAAAAGTTTTACTGGCTCTGTTATGTGTCCCCGTCGCTCCAACCAGTGGCGGCTTCTTATCAGGGTCAATGGGTCAATGACCTCCTAAAATATTCTAATCAATATCATAATTTTATTAAAAATAATTTTGTATCATAAAATTCTGAGCAGGCTATATTTGCTGCAATATTAGAAATAATTTTAATAAATAATCCTACCGCGTCTGCGCGCTAATCGGGAACTGGGCCGTAACTTAAAATGACCCTGCACAGTGCAAGTGGTTTATGGCAAAAAGCATGTGAAAAGAACAGAGACAACAGATTACGAATTTCGTGAGCGGGTGTGAGAGTCACCTTGAGTCCTATATCACTAATATGGTCGACGGCCCGCTGTGTTTCGCTTCAACGGCGCGCTGTGCGCATAGTAAAATCTAGTAGTCCAGTAAAATAGACTTCAGTTCTATTTCATCATAGTGCAGAACACCCTAATAATTTGTTTAAAAAAAAAGTAACAATAGGGAACTTGAAAAATTGAATTGATTATTGTTTTTCGGAAATTATAGGAATTCAAAAAAAAATCGATGCGTATTTTTTCATTTTGTCCAAAATGATTTTTCCGAAACTTATACAAATATTAGGTTTTGTATATATAGATATACTGAGCATGTGCGACGTCACTAATTTATATGATAAGTAACGTCATAGGCATATTTTATAGCGTTGTATCTCCGTCAATTTTTGACTAAGAAGAAAAAGAAAAAACTCGTGTGGACTTATTTTTTATCCACTAACGAAATCATCAGCGATAAAAAAAAAAAAAATGATGCAAGTTCCGTATTGTGAACCAAAATGTCCCCCCTGGTTACTAACCCACGAGTCGCCACTGGCTCCAATTAAGAGACTCTATCAAATAAATTATTACTACATAATATTCTTTTTTCTTGCAGCCGGCCGCCCGATAGTAAAAGCAAATAACTATCAATCACAAACACCTGATCAATTCTTCGCTCAACTAGCTGCTCAACAGCAACCGTTGCCCCAGCAGCGCACTTACCAGGCAGTCCCAACTGCGCCCCACCGCAAGCCGATTATTGGACAGCAATATCAACAACAGCAAGGTTTGAATCAAGATTTTCTCTAAAACTTATCAGCACAAAAGTATTGTCCAGATAATAGCAAAATAAATCATTTCAGCATCCCAATACGGGCAATCTCAACAACAATATTCCCATCCTAATCCTCAGTCCTTCCCTTCACAGCCCACGGCGCAACAGTTAAGGGCGCAACACCAACACAGGCCTACCACTACCGTACAGCCGCAAGCCACTCCGGTGGGTCCGGCCGTGCAGCCGCAGCCGCAAGTGCAACAGCCTCAAGGACCGCCTCCGCAGGCGGCAACGACGACGCAAAAGCAGCCAATGGGGTTTCAGCAGCAAGGGCTACAGCAACAGCAGACGAATCCCTTGTGGCAACAGTTCTTTAATTCGGCAGCCCAACAAAGTAAGTATTATCACATGAATCTTAATGCTTTTACTTTAGGAATATTTATTAAGCTATGGTCAAAAAAATGAAAAACTCCACATATTTTTTTGTAGAATTCGCTATGACAATTTGGTATATTTCTCAAGTTAATAATTTTACTATTAAAAAGTAGATGAGTTAGTTGTCTTGACGCTCTGTAACGTAACCTATCTACAATTCTAGATCCACCCTCTTTCCAAGTCTTACCACAGAAAATAATAACAGTATCAACTGCATAATATGAAATTATTTTTGCCATTATTCCTTTATCTTACTTACATTAATTGATTTTTCTTTCAGATTCTCGCCAAGCCGGTCATCGAAGCCAACAATCTGGGGCTCTCTCTCCCTCTACAGCTGACCAGTTAACTCGCTGGTTCTCGCCTGATTTGTTAGAGCGTGCTCGCGTCGGCGATCTTCCTAGCACGGCCAATTTGGCACGTTTGGAAGAGATTGAACGCCAGGCGGCAGCACCAGTACATAACTAGAGCTGCTGAAAATGAACGGATCGGTAAGTCAACCTGCGCATGGCTGGCAGTTCATGTTGGAGTTCGCTTTTGTGATTTGTTCCTGGTGTGATTTGTTCCTGGTGTTTGATTTTTAGTTTAAAGTAGCTTTTATTTTGTATCTGTTTATGTGTAAATAAATGGGAGAGTTGTCATTTGTATTGTTTTTATTTATTTATTAGGTATAGAGGAAAATTGGTATTTGTTGAATGTTTCAAGTTATATTAGTTATAGTTCTATCAGGTGGTGATAAGAGCGAATAGATGTCTGAAACAAAAAAATAATTTTAAACTTCTAAATGTATATTAATGAGATGGAGTGCACCAAACTTAATATTATTAAGTCTTGTTTTTTAGATCTATTTGTGATAATGTTGGTAATGGGAATCAGTTGGTTAAGTATTTACTTTGTAGCATCAATTTACTGACGCATAAGTTTTAATATTTAAAAGGCATAATGCAGAGTACACCAATATTAGGAACACCAAAATTAGGCTTAATCATTATACCTCTTGGAAATTAGAGCTTTGGAAGAAAGTTGTGATAATTTTATTGATTATGATGTCTGCATGTAAAATAGGAGTTTTGTTCTGTTATGAAGATAGTCATTTTAAATATTTTTGCATTTACTTCAATAGAGTAACATCTACCGCACTCAAAATTAGAGTTAGTTTATGCCTGTATAAATTTGGAGGGAACAATGATCTCTATTAGCCTTGATGGAGAAATCTTCTTCCTCAGCCATCTGTTTTCCAGTCCTGAACCTAGGCCTTTTTTATGCATCCTCACGCTTTCCTGTCTTGTGTAACGCTCTTTTGTCGAAACAAAAGAATGTTCATAATCTGTGCTCGACTATTGCTCAGTGGTTGTTTAGCATGGGGTGGTCCTTGATGTTGGTACAGTAGAGAGAGGGCGCCACTAGTTTGTATAAATAATTTTGATTACCAAGGAATAGCCAAACTAGGCACTATTCCATTAATTAGTTATTGTTTAAAAAGATAAATTCAAAAAAATCTGAAAAGGTAAAGTAAATCCAAAATCCAATTGCTATCTGACATTTAACCCATTCAATAAAAACACAAGCTTTGGAATTCTAAACACAATTATTTATTAATTAGATGTCATTAAAATTTGTGACAATATGGCGAACTTTTTTCTATGGTTCTAAGAAAAATATTGTCTAGTATCAAAGTTTTTTTTAAAAAAAAAATCATTAAGCAGCTTTCTAAAAGCAAAACCTAATTTAAATAAGTATAGTAGGATTGAAATTCAAAAACAATTAATAGATACCTACTATGAAATTTTCCTAAGTACAAATGATGGAGTCACAATATCATTAACCTTTAATTTTTGACTCAAAGTCAATCAAATCAATAGAAAACAATTTATTCAATGCAGAAAGGTAATAAATAATCCTTAGGCAGTTATAAATACCAAAAACCTGCTACGTGAAATCAAGGCTTCACGGTTTCCGGAAGAGCTCTTACCTTCTTACCTTTAAAGTTCAAATAGGTAACCATAAAACTTAAATTTGACTACCTAAAGATTTTACATTAGTAACCCTTGTAAAACTACCACATTATTGATTTGAAATCAGAAGTTAAATCAACCTTTTAAAGATTAATGAACCCACCCATATTATATCGATCAATACTCGATATAGAGGAAACAAAATTTATAATAATTGTAATAATGCATAATTTATTGAAAATAAATAATTATTGAGAAAACAATAATAAAAGTAAAAATCTAATTATGATAATGAATAATTAATTGAATGGATAATTATATTTAATTTGTAGTTAGCTATTCTAACTAAATACTACAAATACGGTAAATGAGTCGGTAATTGATTTTATACAGTTATGAATTAGCTAATTAAGCTAATCGATAGTAAGCGATAAGGAATAGATAATAATAATTAACAGTAATTAATATTATAAAGATAATAATTAGCTAATAAAGGTAATCGACAGGGAGCGGTAGAAAATAGATATTATCAAGAAACTGTAATTAATAAGGCACATAAACGGTACCCCTAGGTAAGTAATTATACAAGCCTGGACGAAATCCGTGGAAATCTTCACGAATTTGAGATCCAGAAGCACCAAACTGACGGAAGGCAATCATCCAATGGTCGGGGATCAATCTCTTATATGACACAACTTTCCTTGTAGAGGGGGCCCAGACTTGCTTTGGAAATGCAGTACCGCATGGTCTCAAATTCGTCAAATTTTCACCCAGAAGTGCAGGCGTGGATTTTTAATACCCTCCCAAATTGCCTGAACGGAATAAAGAAATATAGGGACTCATTTATCAAAGGGAAAAAGGGTTTACATACCTCAACGGCCGATAATAACCTCAGTTTCAGAAATTTACACAAAAATCAACAATCTATTGATTTTTCAGGAAACATTCCAGCTGGCACAACTACTCACTTCTCTGGCTAGTTAAATTAATATAATTTTGGGCTCGATGGCCAAGAATGAAAACCAAAGTTTTTGGATTTCTCCAGAGACGACCTTTTTAGTCTTAACTATAAAATCGAAAAGAAAAGTCCAAAGTACCCCTGTGGTTCTGTCTTTCTTCCTCCTGTCGAAATTATAAAAATGACAGCGCTACCGGTTTTCAAAAAAATAACCCTAGTTAGGTTCGGAGTTGGAGTGGAGTGAATAAAACTAACCCTAATATGGTAAAAAACAGTACCAGAGGAGCGAATGAAGTCACTCGAAGTGTACGGAGTGAGCAAGCCGAACGCATCTCTCAATAACATAATTTTCGTTATTAGGTTAGGAAACTATTCAGAAAAATCATAGATGTCGCCAGGTGTACGGAATAGTATTTTAAACTTAGAGCAGGTAAAGACATAAGGAGTAGGAACGCGCTAGCATTTAAATTTTAAATGAGTTCTTAATATATGAAATTAATTAAGAACAATTAAATATGTTCTTGTGACATTTCAAATGTTACACTTGTGCTAACTGGACTACCTGCTTCCTGCTTCCCACACCACACACCACGTTTTAACAGTTTTGGTTTCCATTGTATCAACCTTGATACGTGATGTTGATGTCCTACCCATTTCAATTTTGGGCTCTGCATTATGTTCTATTATATCTACGACTTCAGTTCTTTGTTGGAGTTCTTCATTTCTGATTTTATCCCTAAAACTTAGACCAAGCATTGCCCGTTCCATAGCTCTCTGCATTACTCCAAGCTATCAGCTCGTTTCTTTATCAATGACATAGTTTCTAGGCCATAGGTTGCCACTGGTAGGATGCATATAATAATAATAATAATAATAATGATAATTTATTAATAAAAGGGTATATGTACCAGGTGATTGTCTATATTTTGATTATTTTGCACCCACACCTATCTCACCTGTTTGAAGAAATACCCAGAAATTTCAAATGTGAAAGTTGTAGGTAATATCAGAAAGTTTTGAATGATGTTAGTTACAAGTATACAGGATGTGTCACAAAAGTGTGGTGAAGCAAAGTTATATTTTTTTAAATCGAAAACCCCATATATTATTGTTCTATTGGATTAGCCTTTCAAACCTGATTTCAAATATACTTTATTTTTTTAGGTTTATTCCTTATAGTCCAGGAGAAAATAGGACAAAAAGGGATGTAATAATAAAATTGCATTTTTTATTGAAAAAGGTGAACTAGAGACCACCAGCAAAATATAAAGTTAATCATTCATATCAAAAATCCATAATATTTCTTCAAAATGGGATATTCAGAGGCTGGACTATGAGAAATAAACCTAAAAAACCTAGTATATTTGGAATTAGGTTTGAAAGGCTAATCCAATGGGACAATAATATATGGAGTTTTCCATTTAAAAAAGTATAACTTTGCTTCGCCCAACTTTTGTGACACACCCTGTATACTTGTAACTAACATCATTCAAAACTTTTAGATATTACTTACAACTTTTACATTTGACATTTCTGGGTATCTTTTCATACAGGTGAGATAGATGTGGGTGCAAAATATAGACAATCACCGGGTACATGGCAAGATGAAATAGCAGACTAAAGTATCACGTCTCAAAAGAGGTGTGACCCAAAAATGAAAGTTTTAGTGCAAAAAAATCTAAGAATAAATATTTAAACCGCATCTTGCTACAATGGTCCGTTTTCGAGTTAGGGCGGTTTAAAGTTACAACTAGGTGTGTGTGATGTCACACCGAATTATTAGACACAGTATTAACATGAATACATGTCAAATTTTTCAGAACAAAAGACAATTATCTCACTAAAGCGAATTGCAACCACTCAAAATATAGGGTACGGTTCACTGACAACTGAACGAACAGAAGACTGCGATCACGACACAAGTTCCTGCATAATTTATCTTCATAAGGAATTTTCTCGGAGACTATTTTGAATATAGGACTGCGGTTTTCACAAGAGATCTTGGATTTTTTTCTTGATTGAAGTAGCTTAAGTCGTTTTTAAGGATCACACCCCCTTTAACGTAGTCAAACTCTCGGAAATGAATTAATTTCCACTGGTAAGTTGATAAAAACCTATATTCGTTTAGAAACCATGAAATTTTTCTTGCATAAGTGCTTTTCTATTATCAAAACCATTCTTGACCTTCAGATAATTTTTAAAACGTTGCCTGTAACTATTGACATCTTCATTTTTGGAGTGAAAATTTTCGAATGGCGACAGAAAAGAAGAAGTGGAATCGATGCCTGATGAATTTGTTGTTTGTCCTCGAATTTGTATAGTACTTTGGCCTGAAAAACTAGCAGTCAAAAGGGACATTAATTGCTTAAATTCTTGGACCAGGTAAAGCGCTATCCTACGGACATCAGGAGTAGGAACGCACCATTCTACTATGAAAGTAAAAGTGAAGCCCAGTTTTTGTACATTAAATGACAGGTAACGTATTGAATTGGCTATACCGCCATTATTTAGTTGTCCAAAAGGCTTTATTTTACAACTTCATGTTCCTACTCTTCCTACCTAGGAAATTACCTGCTCTAAGCTTGAATTGATGTTCACACGAAAATAATAAAATCGTAAGTTCTCGCATTCTGGTTATTCTCGGACTTGAACTGAGAGATATATGGTGTTTGTTTTGCCCTTATCATAGCTATTCTTATGTATAACTAGCTGCTGAAACCCGCCCGCATCGCTGGACGTAATATGATTAAACATGGCGTTTTGATTGGTAGAATTAGTGTAGCATGTTGAAGAAACAGACAGGAATACTACCATTTGGAAACGCCATAATTTTATCGAAAAGAGCTATAGCAGTTTTTAACCCCTAATCAAGGGTTACACGGATAGAATTTAAAATTAACAAGGGTGGTTTAAAGGGGGTAGAGGGGGTAATTACCCCCCCCCCCCCCCAGACAATGTTTTTTTTTTTATACACTTAAGAAGAAAATTGCAACAAAAGACAAGTTCTATAAACTAAAGCATAGAAGGCATTGTATAAATAGATAGGCTTACCAGTATCAACGTACCTACTACTATACAGTGAAATAAAGGGTACCTATTTCATTTGAAAAAAAAGCTATGGTTGTTTTAAATGTCTGGTTTTGTGTACAGTCAGTATTGCGAACACCGTGTAGAATGTTATCAGATTTTCATAGGACCATGAAGTAAATGAAAGTATACACTAACAACCTGCAAAGGATTTAGCTTAAGTATCTCAAATGAATGAAATGTGTTGATTTTTGATGACACATGCAAACTGCGATTTTTTGAAAAAATTTCAAATATTTCAAAAAGGGTCTAGTTTTACGGATCAATTCTCTGCACATCTGTAAGCAAATCTATAAATTTCTATAAGCCTATAGATATAGACTGTGAGATAGGGCCTGTTTAGTGGAGTAATTTTTTTTTGTCTGGCACTTAGAGGGCTGAATATGACTAGTTAGCTGATGAGAAAAAGGGTGCCACCCTTTCGGAAATTTGGAGAAGGAAGATAAAAATTGATTTACATGAGAATTTTTTTTTTTTAATGATCTATAGCTGAAAAAGTGGGGATGAGTGTCAACTTCCAAGAGAAAAGAAAAGAACCTTCCGTGTTTACTTTTTGTCTGGAAATCGAGAGAATAAAAGATTTTGTTGTGAAAATAACGCTGAAAAATCGCCAGACGGTAGTCCCAGTTATGGGCTTATAGAAATTTATAGATTTACTCACAGATGTGCACAGAATTGACCCATTAGTAGGTATAGGTAATTCCTAACAAAAAGTATGTAGGATTTTTAGAACAATTCATTAATGTACTAAAATGTAGGGTGTTTCACTTAGAATAAACACAGGTCTGTCGCATACTTCATTTACGGAACACCCTGTATATTCAAAAATATTTTTAACTAATGGACCTTAGAGTACGTATCAAACAACTTTGTAATTCAATTTTTTTTTCTGGCATTACCCTGAAAGGAGATATCGTCTACTAAGTAGACACCCTGTATAACTATTTTGCCGGCATCGGGATACATTTTTGCTTGAGGTTTGTTTCAAACGATTTCAGGTGCAAAGGGCGTGGCACCCCCAAAAAAAATTTCGCCTCCGACGGAAGCCATTCAACACTTGATGATTTTTCCGTCATCCATTATAGTGTAGGTGCCCAGCGACATAAAGTTGCATTTATGAATACTGCCTTAGAATGTTGTGTGTGGCTTAATTGCGCCTAGTCTACCATCTTTTTCCTTAATGAAAACTTTCGTAGTGGGGGCTTTTCTTTTCTAGTTTTTCCAAAAGCCAAACATTTCGCGTGGTGCAAAAAAATTTATAGATATCATTTTTATTTTTAGTGAAATCGCGAAACAAATTCATGAAAAACGCGAAAAAAAATGTGTCCGACAAAAATGTTGGAGCGTTAAGGGTGTCTACCAACTCAAACATATCCAATTGACAAGTTAAAAAAATTTTTGGATAACGAGCTGACTTTTTCAAGATTACTTCATAAAAATATGTAGAATATAGATATCCAAGTGTCCGACATAGTAGATTTTCCGATTTTCCAGTCTGACGCGAGAAAATTATCGGTTTCACGAAGCCAAAAAATTAATGAATAACTGTCGGACAAAAAAAGAATCATGTATGTAAGAGAAGTAGTCGACATGTAGTATAAGTGTCGACAAATATATCGCGACCAATTTGCTGTCCGACAAAAAACATCAATTATAAACCTACCATACAGGACTTGAGTATATACCCAACAACATACCGGGTGCCACGAGATTACTTTCGGCTGCCATTTTTTATTTGTTCATCGATATCAACGAAACTTGGTAGCTTGATATTCTAACGGAACGCCATTTTTGTGCATCCACGACAAGTTTTCCTGACTTCCGGTTTCACCGGAAATGACCGAAACTTTTGATTTTCAAACGGCACACCCTGTATAGTTTTTGTTTTTTGGATTCTACAGATCGTTTTACGTACTAATGTACCACTTTCAAATCGAATTTTGTCCAAATTTTGTTTTCAAATTAAGGATAACGCACACCTAACATGGATTTTTGCAATGTTACCAATGTGTGAGCATTTGCTCACATTTGTGAGCATTTGATAGATTTGGGGTAAAAATGGGAGCATTGGCAAGATGTGAGCATTTTGTGGGCATTTTTGGAAAAGATTAAATTAAATTCGTCCCAGCACGAGAGCCATGTCATAACTCGTGGCATAGTAAAGAGCAAGTGCTCAACTTTTTAGAAATAATTAGGTATGTCACGTTACGTGTTAAGAGACCGTTTTAGAAACGCTGATTCCATCCAAGGATGATACACACTCAGGATGGCTTATCCTCATAAGGCCTGTGTGTAACAAATCCCCCCCCCCCCCCCCCCCCCCGCGAAAATAACAGTTGTGAC